>CM008281.1:32645212-33245212 GCA_002319775.1 Fagopyrum tataricum | reverse complement strand
GCGTACGTGCACGGGAAATGGTGAGGAATCGAGCTAAAGGCGCGAAGGAACGAAGAAGACGGAATCCCGGACCGAGATGGCATGATCTCGGCTGAGATTCCATGATCTCGGACCGAGATAGCCAAATCTCGGCCGAGATTCAAGGATCTCGGACCGAGATAGCCAAATCTTGGCCGAAATTCCATGATCTCGGACCGAGATGGTCCGATATTGGCCGAGATTTCTTGATCTCGGCCGAGATTTCTGAAGTGTTGACGCGCTGAAGGTTCTGTTGCCAAATCTCGGTCCCGACCAGGCCTGATCTCGGCTGAGATTTCTGCCCGAGATTTCTTGTTCGGCGATTTTATTTTATTTTTGGATCAGTTTTGGCCCAGCCCGTCCTTTGGAAGGTTGTTGCCTATAAAAGGGAAGCTCTATGTTATTTCTAAGGGTCTGAATTAATCCGATTTTGAGGGTTAGGTTACCCCAGAGGGGGGGAGCCGTCTCCTTCCTTTCCCTTCTTCTTCTTCATTAGTTTACATTAAAGTTTCAGACTTTCACATTGAGTTTTGTTGGAAATACATTGTTGATTCGAGATTTGAGAAGATTGAAGGTTTTCAGTTATTGAAGTTAAGTTCTTTTTATTCCCTTTTGTTATTTATTTATTTTGTCTTTCTTTGATATGATTGTTATTGGCTAGAACATTGTGGTTCCAAGGTTGACAGGAATTTGTTTATGCCTTGGATTATGATGGATTAGATTGTGCTTTGTTTTGGCTTTGAATTGCTCGAAATCCTAATGGTTGGCTTGGACTTGAATCTAGTTAGAATCCTTCTAGCTAGTAACCTAAGTTGGAATTGAGACTTACCCGGTGATATTCCTTCTTAGATACATGAGTGATTAATCATAGGTAATAAAGGTTTATCCTTTATTGGTTGAATGTGCTTAGATTCCTTTCTAAGTAGGGTACCCGGTAATGGTTTACCTTTCCCTTAGTTTGTAGTTTGGTTTGTTCAGAACTTCCTACCTCTATACCTTGAGACTTACCCGGTAATAGGTAGTTGGTTTGGAACCAGATAGTCTTGAGACTTACCCGGTAATAGACTGTCAGCCTAGAAACGTTCATCCCTGTAGCTTTTCTACCATATATCTTTATGAGTCTTCCTGAATCTATATGTATAAACAATGATCTTGAACCCTTGGAATCCATTTTCTTTCCTTTGACTTGATTATCTTTGTTTTTACTTTTTGTTTATTTGATTTTCAATCAATAGTGACAGTTGATTGCAAATCTATAAAAACCTTCTCCAAAATTTTTTTGATTTATTTTCCTTATCTTTTCCAACCTCATGTCTTTAATTGAGATCTATTTTATATTTAATCATTGTTGCAAATTAGTCCTCCCAGTCGTTGAGATTGACCTTGGAATACTTGTCCTACTTCGTACGATCCATGCACAGTGGGTTCTTTGCTATTTAGGGAAAATATTACAGGTTATAAATTTAAAACTATCTCTTCCTAGTTTTGCTATCCTGTGGACTTCTATCTCTTTTGATAGTTGTTTATAGGGGTGTAAAACCAGCGAACAAAAGTCACAACCGTAACACGAATTTCCCCCAGCGATTTGTGGCGGGAGGTGACAGAACTATATTGCCCTTATTGAAAAATAGAAGATTTCACATGCTTTTATAACGTACTTTATGCGACTTTGGGGTAGAGCACACAACCATGGGCCATATGGAAGTGGAGACGACATAGGGGTCGGTAATGTAGTACATGACTTGAAAGGGTGTCCTAGTCGACCACAATCATAACAAAAGCAACGTAACCGTTCATACTGCAAATCAATTCGTAACAAAAAGAGATACACAACGGGCAAGTGGGGTCCGAATATCTATCTCGACTCAAAGATGCAACAAGCCTTGAATTTGTAGAAAATCAGTATCATCTAGATAAATGAAAGTGTCAATGACATTTGATATAACAGTTGTTGTGTGGATATTGCAAGACTGCATGGGTAGGTTATTTGCAATTACCTATAATGTGGCAAAACTACAGATCCAGTAGGTGTGACATAGTCGAGACCTTTTGCAAGAGTAGGATGGCATCATCAAAGCACCAAGGATCATCATTTAAAACATGTGCAAGGTCTGGGTCATCAAAGAATTGGAATACGAAAACATCAGTAGAGGCTTCACGAACCTCCATGCCAGAACGTGAGGACTAGGTAGATTGGAAAGATGCTTTCATGGCAGTAGAGTTAAAGCGCTTTGTGGTAAGTAATCTCCATGCAAGGCACAAAAAGAGATGATTTAGGACAGTGAGATCTGGTGGAACTGCTTGGATAACGGAACCCTCTACTTCAGTAGGGGAAGGATTGAAGATGATGTGTGATGGGGTCAGGATCAATCATTGTGACTGAGAAACGCCGTGGAAATATCCGATAATCGATGGAAAGTGGTAGTTAATACCAAGAAAATACCACAAGGATGGGAAACCCTAACAGAGTGTAGGGTGCCACTACAAGCACTTTGTTCAACTATAACTCAAATGATTACTATCTTTTTTAGTTGCAAAGACTTCCTATTTGAAAATCCTCATCTATGAATGTGTTTGGTTAGTGATAAAATTAAGGGATGAGGACTATGGGGATTAAGAGAGTGAAATAATTTCGTTAATCTCTTTTGCAAGGAGATGGAGGGAGTTAAATTATGGAGATCAAGGGAATTAGATTATGGGAATTATGTAATCCTATTGAACTTGGATTGCGAGGACTATTGATTGAGGCTAAAATCTTCTTTTTACCCTTATTCTTTTTTTTCATCTCTTTCATCTAAAAAAATCTAAAACATACTTTTTCGTAATTTTATCCAAAATCATATTCATTTTACCAAATACTCATTTCACTTATTTTTATACTCATCTCCTTAAACAATTTGATCTCCTTAATTTTTCGTCTAAGTAATTCTCTTCATCTTCAACTTCAATTACGTAATCTTCCCTTACCAAACGGATCTTATATTGTATTCAAGTGTCTTCTATTAATGACGTTGATTGAAGTTGTTAAGATCTTCGAAAATCATCATTTAGCTAGGTAGACCGTCTTATGATTCATATTTTATTTGACGACGTCACATTTGCTTGTAAAAGACCTTTTATTTTCATGCTGCCGGCGACAAGACATCACCTCATCTATCATGTGATATCTCTATGTTTTGTCATCCTCAAACTTTTCTTGCCTTCATTTTTTATGTTTTTTTCAAAACCTTTTAAATATTTTTTTGTTGTTGTTGTTTATTTGAGTTGATTTTTGTTTATATGTTTGCATAACCGTTTTTTTATTTTTGATTTCTTCAACCTCTCGATATGCCGGATATGTCTGGCGTTGGTAAAAAAACTCAAATTCACATCTCTAAAATAGTGAGTTTAGTAAAATATCTCTACGACGCAAGTTCTTGAACAAATATATACATGATACACATTATTTTTTCTTGTTGGTTGAAACAATAGTTTATAATGACTTGTATGTTATATTTTAAGTTTTAATATACAAATAATATAGTTTATATTGACTTGTGGAGGCAACTAAGAGTATGGGAGCCTACAAATATCCCGGTGTCGATGGTTTCCAACTTGTGTTCTACCAGAAGTGTTGGGACATTGTTGGCACCTCGGTACTGAATGAGGTTTCGAAATTCTTTGTGAGCAAGAAACTCCCTATTGGGGTCAACGACACTCTTATATGTCTTATTGCTAAGGTTGGAACTCTAGATCTGATTAGTCAATTCCGACCAATTGCCCTATGTAATGCGATCTACAAAATTATGACCAAGGTGTTGGTTCAACGTATGTAAAGTATCATTGGTACTCTTGTTGGTCATACTCGTGGAGCTTTATCCCAAACCGCTAATTCAGGATAATATTGTTCTCATGCAAGAGATTATTCACTCTACCAGAAAGAAGAAAAATAGTAGGAAATTGATGATCTTAAAGCTCGATCTTGAGAAGGCTTATGATAGAATTAAATGGGACTTCATGGAAGAGACTATGAAGGTTGCCAACATTCCCCTAGAGTGGTGCAATCTTATTATAAGAGAGTGTATCACCACCACTAGGATGTAGGTTATTTGGAACGGGAATCTCACTAGCCAATTTGTGCCAAAGAGAGGACTCCGCCAGGAGATCCCATCTCCCCTTACCTCTTTGTCCTTTGTGTTGAACGACTCAATCACCTTATTATCGAGGCTTTTGATCAAGGACGATGGAAACCGATTTCCCTATCCCGAGATGGTCCAAGCTTTTCACCTCCTCTTTGAGGATGATCTTACCCTGTTTGCTAAGGCTTCCCCCGAACAATTGAGAGTTGTTATGAAGTGCTTGGATGTCTTTTGCAAAGCATCCAGGCAAAGGGTGAGTATCCAAAAGTCAAAAAAAATTGTGTCGCCTAATGTTCTGACTGATTTTAGAGAAATTTTACATAATATGAGCGGTATTGAAGTCACTAGAAATTTGGGAAACTACCTCAAAATACCTCTTCTTCATGGTAGAGTATCCAAGGCTACTTTCTCCTCCCTCTTGGACAAGACTAACGGGAAACTTAGTTGATGGCGTGGAAGAACTCTCAGCTTTGCGGGTAGAGTTACACTCACCAAGTCCGTTCTTGTGTCCCTACCTATTTACTCCATGTCCTCCATGTTACTCTCGAAAGGAGTTTGTGAAGAAATGAACAAGTTATGTAGGATATTTATTTGGGGTAACAATAATGGGAATCAGACGATGCATACCATTGCTTGGAAAATCATTTGTGCCTTGAAACCGTGTGGTTGAAGGAGCTAAATTTAGCTTCAGTGGACAAATTAAGATGGAGGTTCTTAAATGAAGACTCAAGTCTCTAGATCCAAGTACCCAAAAGTAAGTACATCCGGGCAAATAGTAACCTACACACTACACCTTTGTACATGTAGAAAGGTATTCGGAAAGGAATCTCTGAGGTGGTTTGTCCGGGGCATAAATGGAATCTAAGGGATGGTAGGAGCATTCTCTTATGGGAAGATAATTGGCTACTGAACAACCCTCTGATTGATGTGGCTAGAGTTGAAATCCCGGATTCAATTCGATATTGTAAGGTGAGGGAGTTGTGGTCTCTAGAGAGTGGGTGAAGTTGGTCGGTATTGTGCGAGAGTCTTCCCTCGGAGATTCTTTTGCACCTTACTGTTATCGCACCGATCGGAGTTGATATCCCACATCAGTTTGGTGATGCAGAAGATTATAACGACGAGCTGAGCTGGAAGCACAACCCAGATGGTAACTACTCAGTGGCATCTTCCTACAAGATGCTTCAAAATGAATATACCGTTCAAGGATTTGATTCGAGCATCTTTAGTGCAGTTTGGAAGCTCAAATTTGAAGAGCGGTTCAGAGTGTTTGCATCGAAAACTTTGCATGAGGGATCATGTCCAACGTCGAACGTGTGAGACGTCACATTGCGAGTTATGATCGTTGTCCCATCTGTATAGATGGCCCGGAAACCTTCGAGTGCATGTTTAGAGATTGTACACCTAGCAAAGCTTTGTGGAGACAGCTCGAGGCGCCCATATTTGGAGAAAGTTTCTTTCGATAACCATTTGCGGCTTGGATTCGAGGTAACCTTCTTTCTTTAGCTAATTTTAATAATGATTGTAAGTGGAGTGCAACTTTTGCGGTTTGTATATGGTGGATTTGGAAGTGGAGAAACGAGAGAGTCTTCAACGGCACACAACACAAAACCAACAACCATGGTTTCATCATTTAGCAAGTAAAGGAGTATTCTAGAGCGTGGGAGAGAAATAAGTCCTATTCGGCCACGAAGTCAACGCAAGTGCTCCAAGTCAAGTGGGAACCTCCTTCGGGGAATACAACTAATCAAGATCAATACGGACGGTGCAGTGAGGAATGAACATGCTACAACAGCAGGAATTATTATAAATAAAGTGGGGGAGTGACAACGAGGGTTTGTTTCGAACCTTCATATTTGCACGGTTCCCATGTCGGAACTTTGGGGCATCTACCATGGGCTTAAAATTGCATGGGAAAGTGGTTACAGAGACGTGATTCTTGAATTTGACTCGCAACTTGCTATCACTCTCCTAGGCAAGGCACTCCCGCGTTGAATTGTCACCCCTTGCTAGTCTGGTTGCTTTGTGCCATGACTGTATTAGAAGGGATTGAGTTATCCAATTCCGTCATGCCTACCACGAGGCGAATAATGTTGTGGATTTTCTTTCCGGTTTAGCTTTTTACTTTCTGTTGGATTGAGTGTATTGCTTGACCCTCTTGAGGGTATAATTGATCTTTTACGCCTTGATGTAAGGGGTCGGGCTATTCCCGAGTGATGACTACTTAATTTTTTTATTTAATAAAAACGCGTCTAGATGCGCGGAGGCACCGATCCTCCCCTTTAACAAAAAAAAAAGTAAATATTACATACTCGTGTATCACAAATATAGAAATTACTACTTTGACAAAAACTTTAAATCCATTGTTAAATAAAAAAATATATATTAAAATACCACTTTGACAAAAACGTGTACGATAACAAAAAAAACATTGTTTTAGTATTTTTTTTGATAACACAACACTTTGTTCATTTAAATCATCGTCTGAAATACCCTTACATAAATCAATAGGAAAAGGAAAATTTAAATCAAAATGCGTCGTAACTGCCGGACAACTAGCCGCAAGCCAATGCGCGGCCTTATAGTAAGCAAACAACGTTTTTTTAAGCCAACAACTTGATTGTATATATATGTCCATATAAATCCTCTTGGCTCCTTATATTCAATCGTTTTCTTCGCCTCCGAGAGCAGATTTTGTATAAAATTATAAAGTCTCGAATTTGTGCCTCTACTTCTTTTGATTATGAAGTTTCCTTACAACCCTAATTTCATTTACTTGTTTAGGTTAGGTCCCAAAGGCTCTTTGTCATAACTGATTATATTCGAAATTACCATTGGGAGTTTGTAATTAAAATAACTTAGGGCTTGTTTGGTATTGTATTCTTGGGGATTCATTTAGATTCTTTTCTACGGGATTGTTGGAGATAGAACTTTTGAGTTGTTTGGTATGAGATAGAGATACAAGATTGTATTCTTTATTTAAATTCTTTTTGCAACATAATTTTCAAAAAACAATCTTGAAAAATGAAGATTTTAGGAGATTGTCTACTTTCCATGTCTTTCATACCCTAACAATCTATCTCAATAAACTGATACAAAACACCCGAAAGCAAAAATTTCTAATAATCTTCATCTACAAGAATCCCCAATAATCCCAACAATATCCAGCCCCAAGAATCTTTAAAAAAAAATCCCAAAAATCACAATCGGATACCAAACAGGGCCTTAGAGTTTAGGCATCAATCGGTTTGAATGTTTAAGGGCGAAAAGCTAAAAATATAAAACCTTAAGAGTACGGATCGAAATTTGTAGAACTTTTGGACATATTTCGAAAATGTGTAAACCACGAGGGTATCAAACTGAAATTTCCCTTAAATAAAAGGTTTCGTTTTGTTTGCTAGGTTTTCTAAGCAAGCAGCCTATTGTTTCTCCTCTAATGGCGTCTTACCTAAGCCGAGTATCGAGCAACTTCTCCGATTCTCCGGTCGTCTACAAGGGGAAGAAGGCTGCTTGCGATGCAGCCTATGTCACCAAGAAACTCCTTCGCTCCACCGGAAAAGCCGCCTGGATAGCTGGCACCACCTTCCTCATCCTCGTTGTTCCCCTCATCATCGAGATGGATCGCGAGCAGCAACTCAATGATCTTGAGCTTCAACAGGCCAGCCTCCTCGGTACTCCTGCTCACTTTGCCCCACAGAAATAGGTTTTTGCATAATTAGGGTTTTCGTGCTTTCTTATCCTGATTTGGACCGCGCTTGCTTAAATTAGGGTTGATAAACAATAGTCCGACAATCTATTAGATTGATGGCACTGTTTTGTTGCGTTTTCCGTTTGCATATTATTTGAGGCTTCAAGTTTACGAGTTTGCATTTCCTCTGGTCTAGCTGCTACAGTTTGTGTTCCTGCCTTGAATAGAATGAATGCATCTGTATTGAGAATTGGTACATTGCTGATGTATACTTGGTTTTATCTAAGATAAGATTTTTAAGCGGATTGCTAGCTTAAGTATAGATTTGAAGGCATGAGTGAATGGCTAGATTTTGTTTTGCGTTTTATAAATATCCAAAATAGTCTATCATGCTCTTCTGATGGGAGAGTAAATCAATTTTTTGTTTGGATAAGCGATTGTTGTTCCAGAGTTTTGGGTTACTATTAGAGACCACAAACCACACACCTATTACCTTGATTAAGGCTCTAACACAAGCTCGACCAATTGTCAGTGCGAATCCTGGTACCTATGAATGAAGAAAAGTGGTGTCAAGCTCACTGTAACGGTCCTTAAGGAACCATGTGCCGCCTAAGCAATGAGCACATGATTTATGGATCAAAATTGAGCAATTGATATTGTGTTGAAAAACATGTTAGCTATAGTTTTTTCTTTCACAACGACCAAGAGCACTTGATTCCCAAGTTTACAAGCTATGCTATGTCATCAGCATGCATGCATTTTGCAATTAATGTAAGCATTTGTTATAGTAGATTAGTGACTGTAAAGTTACTTATCTACATGTTAGTCATGCTACTCAATTTGCAACAAGATACAGTTCAATATCAACTTCTCATTGCAGTACTAGTATACAATGCATAGAAGTATGGTTTACAAGAAATAAAGAACACGTTTTGTGGAGGCGGCGAAAGGCACCCCACATCTTTATTGTGCTTCACTGTATTTTTGTACTGCTTTGCACTCTGGTGCGCTCTACTGATGTTTTATTTACATACTAAACTCCTAGCATCTTGTCTGATCTTTAAACACCTGTAAGAAATTGAACCTCCTTTGAACACCTATAACACTTCTTAGCTTCACCTAAGTGCAGCCTTAAAACTGTTGTGTTTGAGATCCAACAAACTTAGATCTTCTTGCTGTTCATTCTTCATGCACCATACTTGTTTTGTTTGATATGAATTTTGACATTTACAAAGCTAGGGTGCTGGCCTGCTAATTTGCTGATCTATTAGCAACTTACCAAAATGTTGCTTCAAGATGTACTTCCCGATTATCAAACTTATCACAGGGCAAAAAGATTGTAAGTTGATCACGAAGAAAAATGTTATATGAAAAATCTCGTCAGTCAGTTGTTCGGAATATTTTCTCAGTGGGTCGGTCACCCCACTGCGCTTTCCGATCTGGCACAAATGATGCACAACTTGCACCATGTGAATGACATGGTGTTCATCGTAACAGTAAAGTTGAAGGAGACGACAACCAAGATGATCAATTCATAGTTGATGTGTGTCAATGTCACCACATTTTGTTGTAGTTTATGTGATTTATGTTAACCAGCTATGTTATCGTTTGTAACCTATTACTGGAAGACGTTCGATATTGTGAATGAATACCCTGAAGAGGGTGTGTTGAGATGATTTGTATAGATACACACAAGGGTAGCAAAGTAACAAACTAAGATTTACATGAGAGAGGTATACGGGGATAAGGATGAATAAGATCTTCACTAAACAATATGGGGCGTGTTATGATGTCGATGAAAATCACAAGCCGACGGCGCTGGACGAGCACCAACCCATGATGATTGGGTGCATACGGAGGCAGTTGGTGTAGAAAATCGTTCCCAAATATGAACAATTTCAAAGTAAAACTTTGAGCAGTGTTGTATGCACATTTTTTTTCCTCGAAAAAAAAAAAAAAAACTTTGAGCACTGGAATAGTGCACTCGGAATGCAAGCTTTTCCGTCCGTTGGTAAATTGAACAAACTGGAATAGTTGATATCCAACTGCTGTCAACGTGGATCTACAGTCTTGTATGAGGTGACCTTCTAATTATATGCTTCCTTCCTAAATAGCCTGGAACTATTGTAATTCCTTTTGTGAATCCCTTCAAGTAAGTCTTTTTCTTGGCAGCGTTAAGCTTCTTTTTTTTATTTTTTTATTTTTATTTTTTATCATTCTAACTTTTGATCTTCATGTTAATACACACTTTTTCAGCAAACCTATCACCAAGGCCGGGAATATCAATGATTGGAATTATTTGAAATGGTAAAACCTATACATCTTGTACACCATACTTAGCCCGTAAAGCCGGCTTTGCCTTCAAATCTTGCAATACCATACCCTTATCCATTAAGATAGACAACATTGGAAGATCATACATTACTTTATGAGTAGCAAGGGGAGAATCTCTTAAACAAGATTAAGAGCTGCTCTGTGTGTCCAAACAAGAATCCCAGTCCCATTATTTTAGGTACTAATAATGGTGCATCTCCACTCTCCTCTTGTACTTGATCTTGGCTAACTTCCTCTTTTGTTGCGAGGAACAATGGAGGATTCACAAACTGCTGAATCTCGCGCAAGTTTAATCATCAGTTGAAGCGTTTATTAGCATCCCAATACAGTGTAAATGGAAATAGCACATTGGCACCTCGCAGTCTATGATACGCAACAGCGAACTCAACCTTGAACAGTGAAAATCCATGGCCATACTGGTAGAGAAAACCGTAGAAAAACTATTAATAAGAAATGAAATAAGTAGCGGATAAATATGTAAGACAATAGCATGCTTGATTTTTGAAAACTTTAAACATATTTTCCAAAGAAGTTGTAAAGAGATCAAGTAAAGAGTATCGCATGAATGACAGAGAGCAAAATCTGAGCACACGCAAGTACACTACTTTTTTCTTCTCTATTGCAAAAAGGGTGGAAATTTAGCATGCTTCTAATCATATAAACAAAAGACAATACATACTTATAACCACAAAAGAACAAGCAAGAACAATCAACAAGAATAGCCCCAAAATACCCTATTATTTTGGTAAGATGGATTGGGAACCTGATACAAAGGATTTGTATAGCATAAAAATGGGAAACTAACACAGCGAGAAAGTTGAGAAATGAAAAAGAAGCTTTTGAGACGAGGAATTCATATATATATATATATATATATATATATATATATTATGGTAGAATACTAGAAGTCTAGAATTGAATCCATTGATCACATATTCAAAATAAAGACCAAGTGTCCAAGTGGAGGCACGTATGAAACTGATGATTAATTTAGTGGGTTACCACTTAACAATCAACAATCAAAACTAAGTGCGACTGAACGAGCATGTTAGGGTAA
Organism: Fagopyrum tataricum; assembly: GCA_002319775.1. Lineage (NCBI taxonomy): Eukaryota > Viridiplantae > Streptophyta > Magnoliopsida > Caryophyllales > Polygonaceae > Fagopyrum > Fagopyrum tataricum. The sequence goes on along the minus strand of CM008281.1, from coordinate 33,234,000 downwards.
AATCTAATATAAGTCCAACAAATGCACTTTAATTGATGCACAAGACGACGGACATGGATTATTGTCGCTATATTTTACATCCCTGCAAATCCGTGTCAATAGTGACAAAGACTCATAGGGTAGCAAAGGACGATATGCTTTAATTTTATAATCTCGTAATAATCACTCAATAATAGCGAACCCACGGTGTATGGATCGTGTGCAGTAGAGCAAATACTTCAAGGTCGAACACAAAGACTTGGGGATTCAATTTGCAGTTATGACTAATTATAGTGTAAACCTATAATAAGAAATAGGTTAGAAAAAATAAAGGAAGAAGACCAATGTTGTTGAAAGGGTTTTTATGTTGTTCAAAATTGAATATCTAATTAGTCGAAAACAGTTTAATAAAACAGAGAGACAAATAAAGAGTAATCAATTAATGGGAGAACGGATTCCAAAGATTCAAGATCATTGTTTATAACATATGGACTCATGATAACTGATAACATGATTTATCGACCTGTTGCATTCATGCATTTAGTTAGATTATCCCTTTCCGCATTGATGTTTTGGCCTTAGTTTGTGCCATTTATGATTGTTTAGTTCTACTTTGCAAGAATAGATGTCTACACACGCTATTTGTGGCTTTGTAGGTGATTTGGCACATTATGGAGCTAAAACGACGTATTTGAGGATCAAGCCTTGAAGTGAACGCATTGGAGCAAGCATACGTGCGCGGAAAGGGCAAGGAATCGAGCTAAGGGCGCGAAGGAACGAAGCAGATCGCATCTCGGACCGAGATGAACCGATCTCGGCCAGACCAGACCGAGATGGTCCATGATCTCGGCCGAGATTCCATGATCCCGGACCGAGATGGTCCGATCTCGGGCGAGATTCCATGATCTCGGACCGAGATGGTCCGATCTCGGCCGAGATTTTTGCCCGAGATTTCCTGTTCGGCGATTTTATTTTATTTTTGGATCTGATTTAGCCTTGGAAGGTTGTTGGGTATAAAAGGGAAGTTCCAAATAATTTTTAAGGGTCCGAATTAGTCCAATTTTTAGGGTTAGGTTACCCCATAGGGGGAGCCGTCTCCTTCTCCTTTCCCTTCTTCTTCTCCATTGTTCTTCATTAGTTTAGCTTAAAGACTCAGACTTTATTATTCAGTTTTGTTTGGAAGAGATTGTTGATTCGAGATTTGTCAAGTTTGAAGGTTTTCTTTTATTGAAGTTAGGTTCTTTTTATTCCCTTTTGTTATTTATTTATTTGTCTTTCTTTGATATGATTGTTATTGGCTAGAACCTTGTGGTTCCAAGGTTGACAGGGATTTGTTTATGCCTTGGATTATGATGGATTAGATTGAGCTTTGTATTGGCTTTGAATTGCTTGAAACCCTAATGGTTGGCTTGGACTTGAACCTAGTTAGAATCCTTCTAGCTAGTAACCTAAGTTGGAATTGAGACTTATCTGGTGATATCCCTTCTTAGATACCTTAGAAAATTGACCATAGGTAATAAAGGTTCATCCTTTGGTTGAATGTGCTTAGATTCCTTCCTAAGTAGGGTAATACCTGAGACTTACCCGGTGATGTTTTACCTTTCCCTTACTTTGTAGTCTGGTTTGTTCAGAATTTCCTACCTCTCTATCTTGAGACTTACCCGGTAATAGGTAGTTGGTTTGGAACTAGATTGTCTTGAGACTTACCCGGTAATAGACTGTCAGTCTAGAAACGTTCATCCCTGTCGCTTTTCTACCATATATCTTTATGAGTCTTCCTAAATCTATATGTATAAACAATGATCTTGAACCCTTGGAATCCTTTTTCTTTCCTTTAACTTGATTATCTTTGTTTTCCCTTTTTTTTTTTGTTTTTTTTGTTTTGACTTTCAATCAATAGTGACAATTGATTGTGAGTCCTTAAAACCCTTTTAAAAACCTTTTTGATTTCTTTCCTTTATCTTTTTCGACCCCCTTCTTTATTTGAAATCTATCATATCTTTAGTCATCGCTGCATATTAATCCTCCCAGTCCCTGAGATCGATCTGGAATACTTGTCCTACCTCGTACTATCCATACAATGTGGGTTCGTTGCTATTTAGGGAATTATTACAGGTTATAAATATAAAATTATCCCTTCCTAGTTTTGTTATCCTGTGGATTTCTATCTCTTTTGATAGTTGTTTATAGGAGTGTAAAACATAGCGAACAATAACTCATAAAGATCTATTGTAGAAAAACTACAGGGATGAACGTTTCTAAGCTGATGGTCTATTACCGGGTAAGTCTCGGGAATTACCTAACTTAGAAGCAATCAGGCACATTCAATCCAATAGAGGTTTTCACCTTTATTACCTATGGTCAATCTACTTATGTATCCAAGAGGAATTTTACCGGGTAAGTCTCAATTCCAACTCAAGTTACTAGTTTAGAAGATTCTAACTAGATTAATTCCCAATCAACCATTAGGATTTCAAGCAATTCAAACCAATTATAAAGCAAAATCTAATTCATCATAGTCTAATCCATAAACAAATCCCCATTCACCTAAGAATCACAAAAGTTCTAGCCAATAATCATCATAACAAATTCAACAATTAATTTTAAGGAAAACAAATGATAATTTTAAGGAAAACAAATGATTCATGGAATGGAAATGACAAAGGAAAGAATAGAAGGTACTTAGCTTGTTCACTGTAAATTTAATCTAAAATCTATGGAAAACTAAGAAGAAATATGGAACATGACGACAGGATTGGAGACGGCTATTAGCTTCCTCAAACTCTAGGGTAATCTCTGACTCTAATTCACCTCCTCTTTGAATGTACTCGGGTCTTCCTTTTATAACCAAAACGTCTGCCAAAAGGTTTGGGCCAAAAAGGAAAAATTCCGTAAATAAAATATCACGCTCAGGGGCTAAATCTCGGGTCGATCTCGGGTCCATCTCGGTCATGTCGTGGCCGAGATTCTGGATTTGTCTTCGATTTCTTCCGCGTCTGAGAATCTCGGCCTATTCTGTTGAAAATCCCGGCCGAAATACTGCCCGAGATATTTCTCTAGTTGTGTGATCTCGGTCCGAGATAAGTGTCTCTAGTCGAGATTTGAGTCCGAGATGTTCCTTTGTCGTTATTTATGTCTTTAGCTTGATTTCTTCGTCCTTTCCCGTGCACATATGCTTGCTCCAATGTATCCACTCCGATGCTTGATCCTCAAATGCGTCGTTTTAGCTCCAAAATATAGACATCTATTCTTGCAAAGTAGAACTAAACAAGCATAAATGACACAAACTAAGGCTAAAACAAGAATGCAAACAGGAAAAATTTATCTAAATGCATGACTTAAACATGTTGATAAATCATGTTATCGATTATAGTTGGAGTTTTGTAACAAAAAGTTTAGATCAATTAAAGTTTCTAGAACATCCTCGAAAACTAAGGCAAAGTCAGTATTTATTGGGCTGTTTTCAGAACTTTCAAAGATTGGGTTATTTTTCGTAAATACTCAAAAATAGGTCTGCGTGATTTATCCCGGTTCAGTGTTAATTATGGTCCGAACCGGAGTTTGAATGCTGCTGTTTCCTCTAGTGGTGGAATAAAGTTCTCTATAGCAATTGCTAGTCTTCAGATCTGGGCTCTTTGCACTGACGAGCAATCCGTCGAGGGAGAGAAGTAGTTGTATGTAGATTTTGAGAGATGTTGAGGCTACGAGCATTTCGTCCGACGAACGAGAGAATCATCAAGATTCAAGCCCATCCCACGCATCCATGGCTTGTCACTGCCGATGCTTCCGATCATGTTTCCGTTTGGAATTGGGAACATCGCCAGGTATGTAACTAATTGCAATTTGAAAATTTCGATTCAGTTGTCGTTTGAGATCTATTTGTTTTGTTAATCTATGTTCTTTACGTGTTAGGTGATTTATGAGCTTAAAGCTGGTGGAATTGATGAAAGACGTCTGGTTGGTGCCAAATTGGAGAAGCTTGCCGAGGGAGAAGCTGGTAGGATTCGATGAAATTTTGATGTTCATTGTGTTGATTCTAGCTGTTTAGGGTAAAAATTAGGAAATAACCGGCGCTATCAAATGATCTGGAATAATATTTCAACGCTTTTAATTTTTTAGTTCTGGAATAATTTCTGGAACTGAACTAATTCTGTTATGATTCAGATTGATTTGTGTATGTGTACGGGTTTAAGGTGAGGAGTTCTGTAGGTGATATGAATTGCCTGCAAATGAGGATAATATGACCACTTGCACTTTAGCGATCCAAAATTGTGCGTCAACACATCCTTAGTGATATAATGGGAACCATTTCGCTAAAAAGGCTTGTAATGAGAGTATTGAAATAAATTATCTTTTCTGTGCAATTGCGTTGCACAACAATTCTCACGCCGTCTGCTTTTGTGAATTTATGACATTCTTAGTAATATACTTTTTTTTTCCTTCTCATTCTTAGATTCTAAAGGGAAGCCTTCAGAGGCCATTCGTGGAGGCAGGTAAGGAGTTTGCAGCTGCTCTTGATGCTTATGTTGGTTTGCAGTCTATCAAGTTATCGTTGTAATGGACTTATAATGGAGGCACTGCATTGGGTAAAGTGTTAAGCAGGTGAGCTTTTATGATGACGATGTGCGGTTTTGGCAACTTTGGCGTAATCGGTCAGCTGCCGGGGAATCTCCATCAGCAGTTAGTCATGTCACTTCTGCTCTTAGTTCTCTCGCTCCAGCTACAAAAGGAAGGCATTTTTTGGTCATCTGTTGTGAGAATAAAGCTATATTTCTGGACTTGGTAACGATGCGAGGCCGTGATGTGCCAAAGCAAGAACTTGATAATAAGTCACTAGTTTGGTCAGTTCTTTTCTTGCATTAACTTATCTTTTAGGAAATTGGAATGCGCTAAAATCTTTTGCTATGAGTACTACAAATTACAATTTGTTTGTAGGAGTGTGGGGGTAAATCAGTTTTGATGGACTGAAGTACTGATATTAAAACCTGATGTTGCAGCATGGAGTTCCTTACCAGGTCAACTGCTGGTGATGGCCCTCTTGTTGCTTTTGGGGGATCTGATGGTGTTATTAGAGTTCTTTCCATGATAACATGGAAGGTAAGGCCACTTTGTTGTTCATTTTGCAGTGTTGTATTGTTGGGCGATGGTTTTGATAATCTTGTACAGCTTGCTCGAAGGTACACTGGAGGCCATAAAGGACCTATATCATGCTTAATGACATTCATGGCTGCTTCAGGCGAGGTGATTCATTGATCATTCGTTTTAAATCGATTTTGCTCCACATTTACACTCATTTTCTTTTTAGGGTTTGATTAAACATGGGGATTTGGGTCATAGTTGAGATTCTTTCTGAGAAGGTGTGTTTTTGAATGGTGACGGGTTTGTGGGTTAGTTTTACATCAAAACTCAGGGTGGAACTTGAATCAGTTGGGAACTTGGGGTCATCTTATAGACTGCATATTATTGCTTCTATTGCTCAAATAATTTAGCATCAATTTCAAATATTGAGTGAACAACTAGCTTTGCTTTTCTCCATTTCTATTGGGCTACACATCTTTAGATATCAGATATCATAGACCAACATGCAACATTTAAAGCTCTGCAGCTGCAAAGTTCTGTATGAACAGTATTGTGAAATTAGAAACTTGTTCTGAGTTTAAGATAACCATGATGCCATCAAGGGGCAAAGTTTTTTTGATGAGTTTCAGGCTGGAAAATTAAACCAGAAGTAACGCTTCGAACATATAGAATCTGCAGAATAATACAAACAAGGCACTTGAGTATCATCCAGTGATTTTGTATACAAGGTGTTTAACTTCTGTCAAGGAAAAATGACTAAAAATGATACCAACTATTAGTCTATTACGCATGGCGAGTCACCAAAAGTAATCCAAGCTTTAGAAACTACTAAGGGCCTGTTTGGTATTGATATCTAGATATCAAGATATGGGTATCAAGATATGGGTATCAAGATATGAATATGAGATATCAAGATATGGGTAAGTGATTGATATCTGATATCTTAGAAGAGAAAAAAATAGAAGAGGGGGGAGCATATTTGATACCACTATTTTTTGGAGTATATCAAAACAAGAGAAACTGTGTATTAGAAGTATATCAAGATATCAATTTGATATCCATATACTCTTATACCAAACAAAGGTCTGAGTTTTTTTTATGTCGATACCCATATCTGATATCTAGATATGGATACCATACAGGCCCTTAAACTGATATCAATTTCTTAAGTCTACATTCATGAAGGTGGTTAAGGGGGGTTGGTCAATAACTCATCATCAGCTTTCATTTATTTATTTATTTATTTATACTGCTGCCTTTTATGTGGTGATAGGCACTTCTGGTCTCTGGTGGTAGCGATGGTTTACTTATTCTTTGGAATGCAGACCATGGTCATGATTCACGAGAACTCGTTCCAAAGCTAAGCCTAAAGGTTTTTCCCTCCCAATTTCTATCACCATCTCTTTTGTTTCTTAGTGTCTTATTGGTATGTTGGAATTTTATTTCTGCCTATGCACACTTTTGAATCTGTTCATATTTATCAAATTCAACGCAAATTGTTATAAGATATTATACACCCACTCTGTTATGGCAACCTTGGAGCCTATTATTGCACCTTCATCTTGTTGATATTATCCGGTTCCAGCTGAATTTTGTCAGAACTTACTGATATCTGGAGTGGAATTTCTTTGAAGGCACATGATGGTGGGGTTGTAGCTGTTGAGCTATCTAGAGTGATGGGAGGTGCGCCGCAGCTTATCACCATTGGTGCTGACAAAACTTTGTCTATCTGGGATACAGTTTCTTTTAAGGTACTTACTCTTCTATAGCTGCTTAGTTTGTTCTATCTTATTAATACCAATTTAAAAATTGAAATGTATAAAAGCCTTGATTTTAGTTCTCCAGCTTCCATTTGAAATTTCCATATTTTCATTACTAGAAAATACAAAAATCAGTTAACCTTGTGTATAATGGGAATGGAAATCCGCAAATATTGTTGCCGACTTCTCAGTTTCACGAGTCCCTAAGGTAAATGGAGAAGAGAGTCCAAGAATCAGAACAAATATGATATTTGTCTCCTTTTGCTTACTTCATAGTTCCTATTCTAACAGGAGATGCGGCGTATCAAGCCTGTTTCAAAGATGGTTTGCCACAGTGTGGCATCTTGGTGTCATCCCCGAGCCCCAAATCTCGACATTTTAACTTGTGTTAAGGACTCTCATATATGGTATACTTACATCTTCTTTCTCACTATTTTTAATATATGCTTTGATGCTTCCTCGCTATCTTTTCTATATGTGCTTGCATCCTCTTTTCTTCAAACAATTCTTTTATATTCCCGATTTTTTTTGTCGGTATAGATAGCTGATTTAATGCACAATTCTTCATAAATTTTTGCTCGTAATTATGGTGCTGAAGAAATAGAATTGTGGATTTTGGTAGGGCCATTGAACATCCCACTTACTCTGCACTTACAAGGCCACTATGTGAACTTTCATCATTGATTCCACCCCAAGCGCTTGCGTCCCATAAGAAACTTAAGGTTTGTATCTCTGCTCCATCATATTGTTAGAAAATAAGGCTCAGGCTTGATTTTTAACAGTTTGTTCTATTTATTTGATATGAATGTACCCTTGCTTCTACCCTTTTCATACTATCAGGTCATACTAATGCTTGTTTCTAAGTTTTTTAGGACTTCTACTGTATTTTGTTAGTACCTACACAACTTCTGTTGGTCGTCATTTATGTGTATTGAGAGGTTATTTATTGGCTACTTGTCAAGCAAGGGAAACTACATTTGATATTGTAATCTTGTGATTGATCTACTTTTTTTTATTTAGTGATGTATAAATTTTGTAATTTGCAAGTGCAAAAGGCATATGTGCGGTGTGCCTTAGTGTCAGATTAGTTTAGATTGATCTCTGTAGAAATTGCAATCGTCTAGACATTGAAGTGGTCTTAAGATTTGCTAAAAACTAATTATTGTAGGAAAATTTAATAAAATATCAGGAAGCTTGCATCACCTGAAATTAATTCTCCTCAAGAAATCATGCAGAGGTAGTTTGCTCTTATATTTCACTGATAACTTCTGTTTCTTGAATAAAGTATTGACTATGCTAAGATGATGATACATATGCTAACAAGAGGCACAATACATGTATCCTTGTTTAACCATCTATACATCTATTGTTAAAACTTAAAAACATATTTTTTCTCCCCCACTACTCCACATCTTAAAAAAAGTGCTTTCTACCATTTTACACTACAACGTATGGGCTAAAAACAAGTCTTTTGCAGGTTTATTGCATGGTTGCACATCCTTTGCAACCACATCTTGTTGCCACTGGAACCAATATTGGGGTCATAATCAGCGAGTTTGACTTTCGGTCTCTTCCACCGATTGCTCCTTTGCCGTCTCCTCCAGGCAGCCGGGAGCATTCTGCTGTATTTGTAGTTGAGAGAGAGCTTAAGTTGCTTAACTTTCAGTTATCCAATACGGAAAATCCCTCCCTTGGAAGTTATGGCTCTTTGACTGAACCAGGAAGGACCAGAGGAGAGTTAACAGAACAACTGCTAGTCAAGCAGCTTAAGAAACATATTAGTACACCAGTGCCACACGACTCGTACTCTGTTCTATCTGTCAGCAGTTCAGGGAAGTAAGTTAGCAAGCCTTCATGATACCAGTATTTGTTCTGAAATCAATGTGCAATTTGTAATCTAATGAAGAAGGTTTCCTTACTAAATTCTGAGGCATGATTTGTCTCTATATTAGTTTTCTAATATTGTGAGCGAATGCAGGTATGTTGCAGTTGTATGGCCTGATATTCCTTATTTCTCGATATACAAGGTAAGTGACTGGACAATTGTTGATTCTGGAAGTGCAAGACTTTTGGCATGGGATACCTGTCATGACAGATATGCCCTACTGGAATCAGCAATAGCTCCTCGAATTCCTGTGATACATAAGGGGGGTTCATCAAGAAAAGCAAAGGAAGCCGCTGCCGCAGCAGCACAAGCAGCAGCAGCAGCTGCTAGTGCAGCTTCATCGGCCTCTGTTCAAGTCCGCATATTACTGGACGACGGAACATCAAACATTTTGATGAGATCAGTTGGCACCCACAGTGAACCGGTATTTTTCCACTTGTTAGCTGCTGAACTGTTTTTTTTAATTCCATGGTATCAAATTTCTCATCAGGATTACTAATCCTTACCTTTTTTTTATAGAATTTTTCATCGGTGGTAGTGAATGACTGATTTCTTAGGGTTTTTTGACCTTGGTCCCGTATAGGTATTTACTTTATCATGTTGGTGGGTACATGGCTGCTGGTAGTTGTATCATTTAACATTTGTTTGTTAGTAAGTGTGATGTTGAGTAGGAAGATGTAGATAATGCTACCCAGGTTCTAGCCAGTTTGTCACCAGAGGTGTTAGTGTTACTAACTGGGTGATGGATTAGGTGATGGTATGTAGTTTTATTATTTTATGATCCTTTTTGGCGTTAAGTTTCCGCTTATGGAACCTCTGTAACTGTCAAATAGTTGGAGGTTGCAGTGCACATGTTTGGTGATTGATCCATAGTTATGACTTATAACTTATGACTTTTGAGAACCCATTCACCATTGAAGCAAACATATCCATATATAATTGTATTTTTGAGATCTTCGGGCTCTTCTATGCTCCTGTTAATGTTACTTGATGAGGCGGTTATTATTAAACTGGAGAACTGCATTGCTGGTTATCTTTTTACTTGTATTACCTACCATCTTTATAATTTGGCAAGTTAACATATTGAAATTGATTTTTTACCAATCACGGAGTGCCTTGAGTCTGTAGGATCACGGCTCTTTTCAACTCAACTTCTATCATATCAGTATCTTCATTGTGATAAAGACCATGGTTTTTTATCCCGCGACAGTTTAACTCATTGCAAATCTACAGGTCATTGGTTTACACGGGGGTGCATTATTAGGTATTGCCTATAGAACATCTCGTCGGGTTAGTCCTGTTGCGGCCACAGCAATATCAAGTATCCAGTCAATGCCTTTATCTGGTTTTGGAAATGGAGTTTCTTCGTTCAATACATTAGACGATGGACCTTCATCACGGCGATCATTTGAAGCAGCCCCTCAAAATTTTCAGCTATACAGGTGGGTTTGTTTCATTTTTGGTGAATCGTGAATATCCTACAACCTTTGCTGATTGCCAAGTGCATTGTTTAACCCTAGACCAGTTCACTGATTATGAAAAACTTAACATGTTTCATCATCTCAAGATTCCCACAGCATTTTGGAAGTGTGACGTAACAAGCTACCGAACTGATGGTGCTTAAACATCAAGTTTAGTTGGATAAAATTGTGTTTTGGTTTAAAATTTGAGATATAACAGCTACATTAAGCTGCGCAAATTATGGTTTTCAATAATATTTTGTGCTACTTTGTAGATAATACTATACTATGTTGATTTTTAACAAACGGAACATGAAAGTTGTCGTCTTATCGCTGGTTTAGTTGTGATATATGCTTTTCCTGAGTAAGTTTTGGTGCAAGTATTGCCATTGTACTGCTAAAATAGGTTTAGTAATTAGCTGACGTATTTTTCTGACAGATATGGTAAAATCTAAGATTCCCTTTTTTGATATCTGGGAAAGCAAAAACAGTGTCTGAGGCAGGATGATGATCCTCAAAGAAGCAAAAATAGGAAAACATGATACAAAAGACATAGGGAGTTGCAAGTGGAGAAGAAAATTAAAAATATGTTTAGAGTTCCCAACTAAACTCGGAATTACTTTCTTGTGAACTACTTTATGATAAGTTGTTGGTCTGTGGTAGCAATTGTTTGGTTGAACAGATTATTTTTCGCTTCTTCATCCTTACCTAGTATTTATGTTTTTGTACCTATTTCCTCTCTGTTTTCATCTCTTATGCTGTTACTCTCTTTTAAGTTGTTTAATCTTATGTCCTCTCTTCAGCTGGGAAACTTTTCAACCAGTAGGTGGGCTTCTCCCTCAACCGGAGTGGGCGGCTTGGGACCAAACTGTCGAGTATTGTGCCTTTGCCTATCAGCAGTACATTGTCATATCCTCCCTGCGACCTCAGTACAGATACTTGGGAGACGTTGCAATACCTTATGCAACAAGTGCCGTTTGGCATCGTAGACAGCTATTTGTGGTTACTCCAACAACTATTGAGTAAGCGATTCGTGTGTGCTTTTTAAAAGAAAATTTCGCTTTGTGATGCTGTGCGGATTTTATCAAATGACATCATAATTTGAAATCAATTTAAGTATTATTTTCCTTTCCTGGTTTATGTTATACGACCTTGCAAGCATTTTCTCTGATAGCAAGGTTTTCTTATTGCAAACACCTTAAACTCTTGATGAATTAGTTTATCGTAGCTTGCTTGTGACACTTAACAAGATATTTCATTTAAGTAGGCAGGATATTATGTAATAGGAGAATCATGTGTACATATATATGAAACACCAGGAAAGAGATGCTGTTAAGATCAAGGTCGTAGGGTGTAGCTACTATACTAAAGACTTGTCACCTATGCTGACATATATTAGTTCATTACAGGGTTGTTTTCGTGGATGCTGGAGTTGCCCCTATCGATATAGAAACAAAGAAGAAGAAGGAGGAGATGAAACTGAAGGAGCAACAAGCAAAAGCAGTTGCTGAGCATGGAGAGTTAGCACTGATTGCTGTTGAGGGTCCAAAATCTGATGCAAATGAAAGGATAAGCCTTAGACCACCAATGCTGCAGGTAGTTCTCGGGAAGATAAAATGACCTCCTTCAAACATTAAAATCTCCTAAATACAATCTGATTTCTAACCTAAAGAGCTGTTAAACCCACAAATCCTTAAACCATCTTTCAACTTTGTATGCTTCTTCCATGATAAGTGATCAATAGGTTCTTGGACTTATCCAAAAAAGAATGCGCGAGGCTTTCACTGCAGATGTAACTTTTTAGGAGGGGACAAATGAGAAAAAAGCACCTCATTTGCGTGGGGAATTTCAGTTGAAAATTGTTTATTACAGATTAAGAGATATGCTCTATTTTTGTATCATCTAATCTGAATTCTGTAGTCATTGTCCAATAATCTTCTCAACTTTTCAGGTTGTCAGATTAGCTTCATTTCAGCATACTCCCTCAATTCCTCCTTTCCTAACAATGCCAAAAGCATCTAAAATTGATGGAGATGATTCATCCATACTTGAAGAAAGGCGAGCTAATGAGGTAGCAGTTGGTGGAGGAGGAGTAGCTGTTGCGGTAACTCGGTTTCCAACAGAGCAGAAACGGCCAATTGGTCCACTTGTAGTAGTGGGTGTCAGGGATGGAGTTCTCTGGCTCATTGACAGGTCTGTACTAAACATTCTCTCCGATAAAGAACTCTTACTTATCCTTGAGTTGTGTGAAGGCATTCTTATGTAAACATTTATGCTTGGTAATTATTTCATTGTAGCTGTGCATTGCTCATCTTGACTTAAAGTATGAAGTGAAACAAAATCAAGGTTAATTACATATAATTCCGGAAACCACCATTTTCTTGAACACAATATAAATTGAATCAATCTAGTTGTGCTAGATATTAATGAGGGTTGACAATAGCTCTTTTGGAACTTTCTAGTATTGCGTCATCTTTGGCTGAAGCTAAATCTTCAATATCTTCTAGGTACATGCATGCACATGCTTTACCTCTTAGCCATCCAGGCATTCGTTGCCGCTGTCTTGCTGCTTATGGTGATGCTGTCAGTGCTGTAAAATGGTAATTATATCTTCTCGACTTTTTCCTTCAGTTTTGTGACTGCAATTTGACATACTGAAACAATTCTTCCTATTGCAGGGCTAGTAGACTTGGTAGGGAGCATCATGATGATCTGGCAGAATTTATGCTTCGCATGGGCTATGCTGCAGAGGCTCTTCATTTGCCTGGAATATCTAAGAGGTCTCTCCTATTCCATCCTCTAGACATGTCAAATGCTGCTGATGTTGAAACTGACACATGCATATTAATAATATTTTCAAGGCTTATTTATGCATTAATGTTGTGTACATGTCAGTTTTAACTGCATGCTACATTTCTCTGTTGAGATTTGATCCTTTGTTTCTTTCGTGTTTACACAGGCTGGAGTTTGAACTGGCCATGCAGGGCAATGATTTGAAAAGAGCTCTATTGTGCCTTCTAACAATGAGCAACAGCAGTGACATAGGACGGGAAACTGCTGGGCTTGATTTGACAAATATAATGAATGTGACTACCAGAAAAGAAAATATTATGGATGCTGTACAAGGAATAGCCAAGTATGCCAAAGAGTATTTGGATCTTATTGATGCTGCAGATGCTACAGCACAAGCTGAAATTGCCCGAGAAGCTTTGAAGAGATTAGCAGCTGCTGGTTCCGTAAAGGGAGCTTTACAAGGTCATGAGTTGAGGGGACTTGCATTGCGTCTTGCAAATCATGGAGAATTGACCAGGCTAAGTGTAAGCAAAAGCTTTTTGATTCTGACTTTCTTTTGATGCATGAAATCTTCTATGCAGTATTGAAAACGAAGAACCAGCCTAATAGTACCCAAAATTAACGTTGACAGTTAAGAAGAAGCAAACATCAAATTGGTGTAGAACTTATGTGTTGAACTTTGAAAAACTGTTGAAGGGAAGTGCACCTGGATATATAAGAGCTTCTGCTTTAATCTTGATAGTAATGAACTCCCTGTTGAATTTTTAAGCGTGAAATATATATCCTATTATATACAATCTTGTGAACATAACATAGTATACTCAAACTCATTTTAGGTAATAATTTTAGAAGAAAAATAGGATGCTTTGTCGTACATGTGATTAAGCTGTACATTTGAATTGTTAGATAACTACCAATCTATGCCATCAATTTGACAGTGAAAATGAGCTTTAGGGTAGCCACTTACATGAATTCATTGAATTATATAGTATAGGATATTTATGTTAGATTTATAAGTTAAGTGTATTTGACATAATTTTGTCAAAAGCTTTGATCACAGAAACAACAACATAAACTGTACATATTTATTCATTTTGATTACAAACAAGTTCTCGATCACTGAGTTATCCTTGAAATGGCTGGTATCATTTGCAGGGGCTGATAAATAATCTGATATCAGTAGGCTTGGGCCGTGAAGCAGCGTTTTCCGCTGCAGTGTTGGGAGATAATGCCCTAATGGAGAAGGCCTGGCAAGACACTGGAATGCTTGCAGAAGCTGCCCTTCATTCTCATGTACAGTTTCTTGTTTTTGCAAAATTGTTTTACTTCAACAATTGTATCTGACAAGTCACAAATATATTTCTGTAGGCTCACGGCCGACCTACTCTAAAGAACTTACTCGAGTCATGGAACTCGATGTTGCAAAAGGAGATGGAGCATACAAAAACAACCAAAACCGATGCAACAGCCGCTTTCTTACAATCACTGGAGGATCCCCAACTTCCAAGTCTAGGAGAAACCGCAAAGAAACCTCCAATCGAGGTTCTCCCTCCAGGAATGACGTCCATTTCGCAAGTCATGTCCATTCAGAAAAAGCCACCAGCATCCGCAAATAAACTACCAGAGCCAGCCAAACCGCTATTACTAACAAACGCTCCAGACGCGAGTTCCGCTGCTCCAGATCCGGCTCAATCGGCTCCTACCGATTCTAGTCAAGCCACCACTCCAGCTCCAGATTCAAATCAACCCAGCATTCCAAATCCCGAAAATACCAACCAATCCGTTCCTCCAACAAGTACGGATCCTAGTCAATCCGATGCGCCACCCACCTCTGATCCTACCCAAGTGGATGCTCCATCTGTTACAGAATCGAGTCAAGTCAATGATGCACCTCCGGTAGATTCAAGTCAGCCAGTAGCAAAAACGACAGCTCCCGAGATCACACAACAGGTTAACTTAGAAGCATTAGTGACCATACAAAGTACCCAAGCAATTCCAACAGGCAGTTTGGATATGCTAAATGTTTCGAAAGCACCGCCTCCTGTTCAAGGTTCAAACATTGACATAGGAGATCCTAGTACATGGATATGAGTCACCAATCATCAGCTGTGTTTCGTTGTATAATCTGCTGTTGATGAAACTTTTCTCCTCGACATGATAATATTTTTTGTTGTGTAACTTGTGTTTACCTTCATTGTATTATGGTAGGTGTGAATTGAGTTCGGTGATTTTTATTGCGAGGGTCTGATTTTGATTCGATTTGTTTGTAATTGTATGTTGGTAAAATCGCATATTTCTAATGTCTCATTTTTTTTCCAAAATTTTAATACCTTTTTCAGTTAGTGGTAGGATATTTTATATATTTTCTTAATATTTTAGGAGGATAAAAACGAATATGGGCAGGGTTGTATGAGCCGAGATACTCATATTCCTCTCGGTCTAGAAAAAACTCAGTTTGAATTCATTCATAGTTATAAATGAGTTGAATACGAACATATTATAAAACTCGTTCAAAATTTGGGCTCGATTCATTTATAACAAGTTTGAGCATGTAAATGTTTGATAGTTCGGTTAAATTACTCTTTTGACTAAAATAACACTATAAGGTCCGAACACTTTTTAAACGAGTCGAATTTAAGCATATTTTAAATCTAACTTGAAATTTAGACTTGGTTCGATCCTTCCAAATAGCCCAGATCAAAGCCATCCAACAGATGTGGATGGTTTTGATCTGGGCTATCTGGAAGGATCGAAACAAGAGAATCTTCAAGGGCTCGAAGTTGAAAGTCGAGAAGATTATGAGCAATGCTATGGAAATCACGAAGGAGGTATCTGCTGCTCGGGTTCATCCAGTTCAGATGTCGTTTAGTACGGAGTCCCCCGTGCAAAGATGGAAACGGCCAAGTGCAGGTACCATCAAAACTAATTGTGATGCATCTTTGAAGAAGGATGGCAGGGTCAGTTTTGGAGTTGTTGCCCGTAACTGTATTGGGGCTATTCTGCTGCTGAAAGCAAAAAGTGTAAAAGGAAGCAGAAATGTTAAAGAGGCTGAAGGTGAAGCAATATTATGGGCTCTAGAGTTGGCAGAAAGTATGGGCTGGAGAAACGTGGAGTGCGAGACGGATTCGGCGGAGGTTCTACGGATGATTCAGAGTGGAACGCAAACGCATGGCTTCATGGGAACTGTCATCAATGCTCTGAAGAAGAAAAAAACTGCTTTTGTTAACTGCTCTTGGTCCTTTACTAGAAGAGAAGGAAATGGTGTTGCTCATTGGCTAGCCAATTATTGTCCAGAGACTGAGTCTCAATTTTTCAAAATTTGTTTTTATCTGATGGGTTGTATTCTACTATTATGAACGATGAGTTTGATGAATGATATGTAGTTTTCTTATAAAAAAAAACCTATAAACATGTGATAATTTAAATCAAGTGTGTGATACATTATTTTGTTAATAAGGGTGATTTTGAGAAAAAGGATTTCAATTAATGCAGTTTGTATAGCTTAGATTTAATTATTTAACTGCTCATGATATTTTTTTGTGAATTTAAACAGATTGTTATACATTATTTTTAATTAATAAATTCATATTATTTCCATCGAGCTAGAAGGTTTGTGGGCAATAAGTTGTGCAACTAACCATTTTGATAGCAAAACTGATTCTCCTAAAAACTACGTCTGAAGATTTGGGAGACACAACACAACATTACCATGCAAGACCGGTTGCACCCTCTTGAGATTCTCGACGGCATAGGGCGCAAGAAAACCGAACGTGTCAAAATCGAGCGGAAGAAATGCATGTTGGTTTTCAATGCAAGCCCTTTCATGCTTAGCCAAAGAGGCGGCGTTGAGGGCTTTTGTAAAAGCTAGGATATCTTAATCCTAATTAATGATGATAAACTTAATTATCGATAGTAATTGACTCATAACTCGTGAACAGTGCGTAAATGATGAGTATGAATTCCACCATGATATTCGTGGCGTAATTTGGGACTTGTGACAAGAATTTCATTTTTTCCTCCGGGGAATAATTTTTACCATCCGGTGTTATTTGGAGCATTTGGGAGCTCCAATTAATAAAATTGCAGTTGAGAGAAATGATCAGTACATCGGATATGTCCTAGATGTGAAATAATATGAAAAGGCAAAACGGCCAAAAGAGTCGCTATTTTGTTTCTTAGCGGCCAAGAAAGACGGCTTAGGATTACGCGATTTCCGAGAAAATTGTGGAATAATTATCCACACAATATTCCGGATTTATCACTCCAATTTCGAGAAGTTTGGAGAATGGGCTCAAATTGCCTTCGGAACGGTAAAATTCGAAACGGTAAAAGAATAATTATCGACTTCGCTAAAGGATAATTATCGTTTTCGCTATTTATAGCGAAAATTCATTTATTAATTCATTTCATTTCACATTTCTTCGTAAAAGCTCTGATTTCTCTCGACCTTCAAACTCAGATCTACTCTTCGTTTGTAATCCGATTTCAATTTTGTTTGACGTTTCGGATTCCTCTCTTCATTCTCTTCATTTCGGTACCAACATTTCGCGTTTCCGTCGAAGTTAAGGTCAGGTCGTGCATATCCCTTACCTCGCCGGTTCCGTCACTCAGTTTCCGGTGAATTTGGTGGTGTCCGAGTGTAGCCTTCGTCCTGTGATTCCGAATCTTCTTTCGATTCATCAATCGGGTTAGTAACGAATAAGTTATGAATTTATTCGTTTTTCGCATTGAGGGTTGCTCTAATTTGACCTTAGGCTTGTCAAAATGGATAAATGGAAATTCCATTATGCTCGTTATATTATTCTGGTGAACTTTGACTATTTACTTGTTGAAATCTGATAACAGGTTGGTTCGGAAATTGCCTTCAGGCAAAATGTAACGCTGCCGAAGTTTAATTAATTAATTAAAAGATTAATTAATTAAATTAAGATTCGGGAAATGTTGTAAAGCTAATTAAATTCGAAGGAATGAATTTAATTGATGTTTGAAGCGAGAAACTTAATACGAGAAATTTGATATTCCTTACAGGTGTTGTAGGAGGCTGTAGACTAACTGTAGGTTGACTTATTTGTTTGCAAATTCGCAGGTAAATCTTCGGACTTACTTAGTTATGATCTGCAGAGGTTACTACCTGAGAGATTTAAATTGTTTGATATTATTGTTATTGTGAAAGCATGTTGTGTGTTATAATAATCTTGATATGATAGTGAACGTGTATTGATAAGCATGCTCTTATACTGTTATGGTATATATATTTATGTATATTATATATAATACAACAATTAGATTTGACGTGTGGTTATGTGTGAAAATATATATATTAATTTAAAGTGGAATTAATTATTTGTGGCATATAGCTAATGAACAAGATGTGTGAACACACGTGATATGTGTGTATGTGAGAACGAACATGTTATCATATGGTCATAACCCATATGGGGCGAACACATAAGTGCACCGGCTACACCCATGGACTTGGGTAAAAATATATATGCCGTATTAGCCTGAAATGCATGGCGCATCGGCGTTGACTTGTATTAATTGGCAATAGGACTCCTAGAGTCACGGCCGGGATTCCCTCAATTTTAAGAGTGGAGGGTGCGACCGAAACGATTAAGGTCTGCCTGCTAACATGGGGTACCAACAGAGAGGGTTGGCTCCATGGGGCGACCAGAGTGCAAATGAATAATAAACTAGTATCACCGACCTATAATAAGCATGTAAATGAATGTTTCGGCCATAGGTGCATGTGCATATAGTATGGCTAGGTTGATGTCTTGCATATATTGTATATGTGTTTAGTAGAATCTCTCGTGGAAAATATTATGATCTTGAACTAACGGTCTATATCGACATCCTTTTAGGTATTCTTGCTCATAGGGACGTTGCAGGGACGTCAGCTGTTGAAAGTGGTCCGCCGGGGCAGTGATCTCGATCACATGGGTTGTTTTGTTTTATTTTGAGTCTCCGCTTGTTGGTGGATGTGTGCGCTTGCCTATGTGCAGCTAGCGTTGTCAAATGTTGTTTTTTTTTTGCAGGAACGACGGTTGTGTTTTTATAATTGATTAACGCTTATGTTGTCGTTTTGGGAGTATATGCATGTGCATGGTTTTGTTTAGACCGGGAAAAATCCGGACAGACCCGCCCGCCAAAAAACACGGGTACGGGCCAGGTCCGGCCCGCTTGTTCAGGGGACGAGCCTGGGTGTTGGATTTAGCCCGCGGGCTGGCCCGTATATATATATATTTACATGTTTATATTTATATATATATATATAATATTAAAATTAAACTAAAAGTAAAAGTGAATAAGTGTAAACACGGGCGGGCCGGCCCGTCGGCCCGCCCGTGCTTAGACATGGGTGGACACGGGCCTTGCCGGAGGCCCGGCCCGGGCATTTCGGGCAGTATTTAGATTTGGCCCGGCCCGAGCCCGTATTTTTCAGGTCTAGTTTTGTTGTGTAAACTTTTATACCACAGGTTGAATGTTTTCATTATTTGTCTGTGTTTCTTGTTGCAAGATCCTATAAGTGATGTTGTTGTCAGGCTAACTGATGGGACCCATTGTGTGGTCCCTAGCTAAGTGGAGACTTGAGTTATTAAAAACCCGGGTCGTTACAACCGTCTTACCCACAACAAAAGGCCGAGTGCCCAAACAAACCAGAGGAAGCATGTTTGCCACCGACTCATCCAAACACTAACACATCCGCCAGCCTCAAGGTAAATCTCCTTTCACGCGGATTAGTTAAGAAGGTCACAAACACCTCCTTCTTAGCCGAAACCCCTGTTTTCATAAACACGTTACATAAATGATAAAACATCACAAACTAGATCACGTCACATAAAATCTTGCTCATTAATAAGTAAAATTCACTACAACAATTTTGAATGTAGATTAAGAACTATTGATTTGGGGGGAAAAAATTCTTATTTAGCTATTCAATTTTATAAATGTATTATCTAAAAAATGATAAAAGTACAAAATATATAGTATTATTTATTATCTCTTCATTGCTTTATCTATACAAAAAGTACTGAAATATTATAACTAAATAATAAGAACTATTAATTTGTGTATCCTTGTATCCTTTCGTGTAATTGGTGAAATATTATAACTATACAAAAAGTACTAAAATATTATAACTATTGATTTGTGTATCCTTGTATCTATACAAAAAGTACTAAAATATTATAACAAAAAGTACTAAAATATTGTAACTAAATAATAAGAAATATTATAACTAAATAATAAGAACTACAAAAATATATAAGAACTATTGGTTTGTGTACCCTGTATCCCTTTCGCGTGATTGGTGAAATTCATATTGTTTATTATTTTTCTCGTAAAACAGTAAAACTTTTAATCCTTAATTATTTAGCCTCAACCAATTACAGGATAGGGATACATGTATCACTCATACAAGAGATCCAATTGGTTGTGCTTATGTTGGTTTGGAACAGTCAAGATCTTCTGTATCCCTTTTCATGTGTATCCTTGTATCCCTTTCGCGTGATTGGTAGAATTCATATAGTTTATTATTTTTCTCGTAAAGCAGTAAAACTTTAATCCTTAATTATTTAGCTTCAACCAATCACATCACAGGTATACATGTATCACTTGTATAAGATGATACAGATATCTCAATTGGGTTTGGAGGGTATAATCTCAATGTAATGCAGTCAAGATCTTCTGTATCCCTCCTTACATGTACCCTTGTATCTCTGTCGCGTGATTTGTGAGATTTATATTGTTTATTATTTTTCTCGTAAAACAGTAAAACTTTAATCCTTATTTATTTAGCCTCAACTAATCCGTTAATAGGGATGCATGTATAACTTATACAGGAGATCTCAACTGAATGCAATGTAGCAGCAAAGCCTTGAAAATTGAAATGAGTTTGAAATTGTTACCAAATATTGATTTCATGTTGACTCTGGATAACAATAGTGTATCCATAACTAGATAAAGATTACATCATGAAAGTGAGTAACTTCATACTTATTCCACATGAAATTCAACTAAAAAGAAAGCAGCAGCAAATACGATCCAGCAATAGCTCCATCTGGGTAAATGATAGCATCGCCACGAAGATTTGCTTGTATTAGACAGCATAACCAGCTGATTCCAAGACGAGAGCTTTTATCTGCTCTGGTGTCATGTCCCAATCTTCATCCAATTGCTGTAACAACACCACATTCAGAACTCTATACAAGTATACAACAAACCACAAAGGAAAAGGTGAAATTGTTAGATCTCAAACCTCGGCACAATGTATATTGAGGACAAACTGGTCGAAACTACTGAAGATTGCGTTGGTGACGACTAAACCAATACCGTCTAAAGCTCTCGAAACAGACAGCAGGAGACCAGATCTCTTATCGCAAGTCATGTGGATGCTTATATACCTTCCTCTCATCCTAACTTCCACCTGCATACATATATATACATGTTGAGTTAGCCTTTCAAGCTTATGAGAATTTGATTACATAATCAATTGTAAGCAAGATAATGACTTACAATCGGAGGCTTGCCATTTGGGCTAGGCAATGAGATTGGGAAAAGCTCCTTCTTAACTCTAGCAGGATATGTCGGAGACGAGGGGTAAGAGTCTGATGCTTGAGTCACCGATGAAGTCTCCGGTGATGACTCCAGTGATGACTCCAGTGATGACATCGGAGATCCAGGGGGAGATGGAACTGGATTGAGTTCGTTCTCCAGATCATTGATCTTTTTCATAAGCTCCTGCATGTAATCAAGGGCATCTCCCAGAATTGAAGTCCTGTCCATCTGATATTCATCCATGTTTGTTAGTAAATAGTAATGTGTAATAGTTTCATATTTAGATTCATAATTATTACTTTAGTTAGTAAGTCTCATAATCAGACAGATAACCATTACAAAGTCAAAATATTTCTATGGTTCCCAATCACAAATTAGCAAATTCAAGTTTTTTTTAATCAAAATCTAATTGCACGAGTCATGATTATTTTTATCAATGTAAGTTAAGGAAAAAAAAAACAACTCAGCATGTAATGATATCGTCAAAATATTTTTGTTATCTGAGAAACTAAAAAAAATCATGAAAAAAATGCAGCAAAAAGAGTTAAAAAATTTGAAAATCGAAAGGGCAAAAAGACTTCACCTTGCTGATGTTGGGTACAACAGACCTCAAAACCAAGAGCTTTTCATTAAGCTTCTTTCTTCTACGTCTCTCGGCCTGCAAATTCTTAGCAGGAGCACCTCTGTTCCTCTTCTTCTTCCCCGTCAGGTTCGAATATTCTCCAAATTCAAATCCACCCTCCACCTTAACAACATTCTCTCTGAACAACTCCTCCGAATTAAAACTCATATTCTCCAACACCATGTCTGTTGTGAAACAGAGCAAGCTGTTCAGCAGAAACAGAGTTAGCATGAACATGATCAGAAGGGCTACCGGCTCGGCTTTGAGCAGTTGATCCGGGTGAAAAATGAGGAAATGCGAGATCAAATCCATGGTAGAAAGGGTTTGTGGGGTCTGGTGAAAGCAAAAATGGATGAAAACGAGGTGGATCGAATCGGGTTAAAACAGGGGATCGAGGAGGAGAGGAAGAAGAAGAGGATGAATCAGAGGAAAGGTACGGATGAAGGGATTGTTCATCGTCACCGGAAGTGGGTTTGAAGTTGCAGAACATCTTTGAGGAGAGTGAGAAGGAAAGAGATGAGTGTTGGATGAGAGGAAAGGAGGAAGTGTGGAGATTGTGTCAAGGATTGAACACATTTTTATAGCGAAGAAGTGGGTCCCTCCAAATGGACATGGGTAGAGCTTGTGACACGATGAAGTGCATATGAGGAGGGGAGGTTGGACTTGGACTTGGACTCATCTTCGTACTTCAATGGTGTAATACTGTAACGTCTTTCTTTACTACCTTGCAATTTTGCAAGTGTGAAACCACCTCAAATTGGAATAATTACATATAATTACCTTATTTTCTTCTTTTATATATGTACATCTAACATTGCTCAATGTATTAGTTTATTTACAAATTTTATTTAAAATTTAGAATTCTAAAGTTAAATTTGTTAAAATGAATTATAAAGTGGCCAAGTCATATTAGATAAGTTGATAATTAATAATTACAAGCATTAAGTTATGTATTCTAATCCCCACTTTTCAATATCTTAAAGCTTTAAACACGTTTTTAACGGCGTTGATCAAGCTTAATTAACATAGTTTAAACAAGTTTTTATTAATGATAAAATCTGAAAAGATTCGGTTTTAAAAAGGGGCAACAAAAACATCATTAAGGATAAATAATGATCCTTATTTAATATGGTATAATTTTTTTAAAAGAGTTTTTCTAAATATATTGTTATCGTTATATATTTATACATTTGTATACTTTATTTTTTTTATTTGGTCCGAGGAAAACATTACTCCATAGTCCATAGTCCATAGTCCATACATCATATTTGTATATTGAATGACTTACCTTTTGTATATAAGAAAGAATTGTGATACCGTGAAGATTAGCACATGATTTAGAGTGTGTTGGTGGCATGATGTGTTACTAGAATGAAGTATTATTAGTGTAATACCCGCACCTTGTGCGGGATTTTTTTTTTTAAAAAAATATCTAAATATTTTGAAATCAAAACAAAAAAATAATAAAGTTAGATCTTAATTAGTTATGATTTTTTGATAGTCTCTTTTTAAAAAATATATCGATAAAGATCTTGGTTGGTCAAAGTATTTGCATAATGAGCCACTTTTTTAACATGAAATTAATGGTGGTATTGAGGCTTATAAATTTTTGTTCTGCATTTTCCTTATCATTTATTGTTATACCAAATGTCATATGTTATTTTGGTTTATCTTCTTATTCTAACTTTTCATACAATTAATGTAACATCTCTATATGTTTTAACAAATTTATAAATTGTCACCTCAAATGCTTTGGTTATATCGAAGAAGGATTTTACTTTTGTTAATATCTATGATTTGTATTTTTTTTAATTTTTTGTACGTAATATATAACCAAGTTTTATTTACATAGAGAAATCTAATCGTATCAATTTCATTATATATAAACGTAGTTATTGCGCAATAAACGATAATTTTTATTTTATGATCTACCAAAATGATTCTAATTTTTTTAAAAAAAATTGTAAAGGATTTAAACGTGAAATAAAAATAAATATACTTATTAAATAATTTGGTATTCCATGTAGAGCAATAAATATCCTTATTAAATAATTTGCGTTCCATGTAGAGGAATTCGTCTCCTTGTTGTTAGATTTAACCCACAATTTTGTTTTACAAATTTGAATTTCATCTTTTCTAAACCAAATCAAATATTCTGTGTTTCTACGATGAAGTGATCCAAAAAGCTTGTGATCTAATATATATATATAGAGAGAGAGATTACCAAAATAGTTAAAGAATACTTATACCATTAAAACTTAAATAAATTATTTTGAAAAAAGAAAAGTAGAAAACACATATCAATATACCGAACTCTTCCTTTTTATCATTCTTCTCCATTTTTTTAGCTATACACGCATCTATATACATCTCTCCGTCTTTTTCCCACACTCTTTCACTTTCTCCAAAAACACCACTCAATTCTCCATTAACAAACCTACCTTACAAAATGATAGACAAAGAGTGTTCTGAGCACAACGACGAAGGTGAAATCGTCTTCCAATGACTCTACGCTAGAATTGTAACCATCAAATCGGAGTTCACTACGACCGTATGAATGTATATGCATCCTATCAAAACCATATAAAAAAGCGATAAAAAATCGTTAAAAAAATACAAACAAAATACATGATGCATCATCAACTAAAACCATTAATTTTCCGATTACTACACCATTGTTATAATTGATATTCCAAAAGTCCCATAAACACAAAATGCGAACTCAAATCTTCAGTGATGAATTGGCTTGGATATATCGTCATAATAAAAAAACAAAATAACAATAACAACCAAAAACACATATTAGTGACCAATAACTTAATGAAAAAATACGTATCGAACAGTGGTAAGTCGAGTAGAGTGAAGGACATCTTCTTAAATATGTGTTTTGGGTATATATTCATGCTTACTTGTTAAAAACAATTAAAAAAAGAGATATTATGATTAACAAAAAATATCCATAAAT
Organism: Fagopyrum tataricum; assembly: GCA_002319775.1. Taxonomy (NCBI): domain Eukaryota; kingdom Viridiplantae; phylum Streptophyta; class Magnoliopsida; order Caryophyllales; family Polygonaceae; genus Fagopyrum; species Fagopyrum tataricum. The sequence continues at coordinate 33,208,898 of CM008281.1, read as the reverse complement.
GAGAGATCTTAGAAAGAAAAGATAATCAATACAAAATTTTAGTATAGATAGAAAGGAAAGTGTATCATCTCCTCCACATATATTTAAAGCTAATATAATTAGATAATTAACAAAATTAGTTTAGTAAGATTTTCGGAATTGAATTACATGATATGAATATATTTTATTTAAAAAAATTTGGTAACAAAAATTTGATTTAGGAAAGATATTCCGTTAAAATCATATGTTTTTATATGTATAAATTTTAAATATATTAGTTTTAACTTTCTTTTTGAATTTGGTTAAATAATCTGAAAATAGTTTTTAAAATGTCGATTACAAATAAACGATTTAAAAAGATTATTTTAAAAACAAAAAATTTAAATCGTTGATATAAAAAAAATATATTTTAATATCTTGTTAATGAACCTCATATCATACATATTGTTTTGTTTGAAATCCGAACCCATACTATATATTGTTTTAAAAAATCAAATATCAAACTCAAAATTTTTTATATGAATTTCCAGAAAAAAAATTATTGTTTTCGTTAATTTTGTTTGATTACATATTCTTCTAATTTAGGAAAATGAGATATAGGGGTAATAGGAAGAATATGAGATATAGGGGTAGGTAGTTACAACTTAATTAGATTTAAGTAAAAGTTTTATTAACAATAAATGTACACATGTAAAACAATAACCACTTAGTTTTAATATAAATAGTGTAATATAATGTTCAAAAATTTGTTTGTAGCAATAAAAAAAGACAAAAGATCGGAAAGTGGGATAATAGTTGTATATAGATATTGTAACTTTGGAAGTATGTAATACTATATATCATAGTTTGTTAATTATAGTTTGCTATTGTAGGAAAATTATTATTCTACTAATTATAGTTTGTTAAATACATTGTTTTAGTGACATGTGGCAAAATTTTGTGAGCATGTGACATGTGGAATTTTCTCAAAAAATCAAAATTTTGAGAAAATGACATGTGGCAAAAAAAAAATGAGAAAGAACCACGTGAAAGAAAATGCTTCCGCTTTAATAGTAATATATAGATATCTTGTTAATGAACCTCATATCATACATATTGTTTTGTTTGAAATCCGAGCCCATATCATATATTATTTTAAAAAATGAAATATCGAGCTCAATTTTTTTTATTATTATTAAATTTCTACAAAAAATAGAAATATTTTGGTTCATTTGTTTCATTACATTTTTTTTAATTTAGAATATTGGGATATAAGGGTACTTAGTTACAATCAAATTAGATTTATGTATAAATTTTATTAACAATGAATGAACAAATATAAAACAATAACCACTTAGTTTTAATATAAATAGTGCAATATAATGTTCAAAATTTTGTTTGTATAAATTAAAAAAGGTAAAAGATCAAAAAGTGAGGTAATAGAAGTATAGAGTTATTGTAATTTTGGTAAGTATATAATATTATGTATCATAGTTTGTTAATTATAGTTTGTTATGATGTATTGTAGAAAAGTTATTATTATATGTTAAAGTTATAATGTGAAATTACCCAAGCATCTTATTATATTATTCTAATATGTTATATGGGAACAAAAAAATATATAAAATTTTATCAAAAATTCAAAATTCTAAGAAAATGACATACGGCAAAAAATCTTTGAGGAAGCACCATGTGAAAGAAAATGCTTTGACTTTAATAGTAGTATATAGATGGCAACAAAAATATATATATAATTTTATAAAAACTCAAAACTTTAAGAAAAAGACACATGGCAAAAAAATCTTAATGAATCACCACATGAAAGAAATGCTTCTGCTTTAATAGTATATATATTTCTCGTGGGCTTGATTCATTTATTTTGAGCTACTCAACTTTTAGCTTGTTCATAAAAACATCAAATAATATAATTAGTAATAAGAAAGAGGGTTTAAAATTGTCAAGAAGTAGATTTTTTTAATAAGAAAGCATAAATCAATTTTTTGTAAGAAACAAAATATAAATTATAAGTCCATATCATACTTTTTAAATTACATATAAGTCAATAATATAATTTGTTAGTCCATATCATACTCTGGAATATAATGGTAGTTACGTAGAACTGAATTCCAGTCAAATTTAACATGTATTTTCGCATTACATATTTCCTCTACAAATTTACATACTTTCACTATTCTATGTTTTTTTTCAAACGAACGTAGCGACCCGAATTTATAGAGGACTACAAACGTAGATTCAAGGCATCGGTGATAGACCAAAATAAATTAGAAAAACAACTCCAAGTCATCCAAACAAAGATAACGGAAAATGATAACATAGAACTAACAAAACCTTTTACGACAAGAGAAATTAAAATGGCAATCTATGACATTGGCAGCGATAAATCACCTGGTCCGGATGTCATGCCGGCCGGTTTCTATAAAAAATATTGGCATGTTATCGGACCTGTAGTTACAAGAGCATCCAAAAGCTTTTATAGAACTGGAAAAATCTTAAAACAGATTAACTATACCTTTATCACCCTCATTTCAAAAGTAGACAATCCTTCAACGACTGCCCATTATAGACCCATAAGTCTATGTTCAACCATTTAAAAAATTATTGCAAAGATCTTAGCTAAAAGAATTAAGTGTAGTTCTCCCAAAATTGATCCACCCTTTGCAAGGTGCTTTCACCCAAAATAGATTAATTCACGATAATGTACTCATTGCCCATGAAATCTTCCAAGGATTTAGATCCAAAAAATGCAAAGAAGGATTCATGGCAATCAAACTCGATATGGAAAAGGCCTATGACAAAGTGGAATGGCCGTTCCTAAAAACAGTCTTGACTAAATTTGGATTTGGAGAAAAAGTTAGAGGATGGATCGAAGAATGTATCTCGACGGTTTCATACTCCGTACTAATAAACGACTCCCAAACCAATATTATCCTCCCAAAGAGAGGTCTTTGTCAAGGAGATCCGTTATCTCCTTTGCTTTTCAATCTTGGGGCCGAGATGTAACACCCCAAATTCTGAGAACTCGGGGCGTCACGGGTTAGGACCTCACAGTGGGTCCCGACCCTAGATTGACGACAATATCACTGGATCTTCCACAAGGCACAACATAGTAAAACCAAATAAAATCTAAAAACATGCGAGAGATCATAAAGTGCGGAAAGAAAGTCAGCCATCACTACATAAACTAGAATCCAAAAGAAAGAACGAATCTAGTTCATGAAAATAAGAAACCCATCATCCCGACTACCTCGTACGGGAACCTGACTGACCACCGACTCCGGATCACTCAACAGTTGTCCTAACCTGTTGTGCGTCTAACATAAGACGGTATAAAACCGTTAGCTAACTATTCAAAGCATTAGAACGTATACTAAAGCACAACCACATATAAAGCGGAAAGTAAACACATCAGCATGCTACACTCAAACCGTTTTATTATCTTTAATTAAGGTGATTCACTTCTATTAGTTCAACTTATTTTGTAGCACGAGAATCTCCCGAAACTCGCCCCTGTCCCCGTACCAACCGGGATGGATACTATGCACATCACCGTATACCGAGATGGCCTAGTCACAGGGAACCTCCCAATCTCTAGGCAGAGAATGAGCAATGATGCTACGACCCGTTATGCATGCACTTGGGTCTAATAAAAGGTAACGTCGTCCTAGTCAAGTTATAATTATTAAACACTCAACAAACACCACTTTAGCAATAAATGCTAATACAAAGAATAGAAGCTAAGTAAGTCATACGACTTACCTGAATGGATCGACGGTCGGCCATTACCCGCTACCGTCTAGACGATCGGCCATTACCCGTTATCGTCTCTATGCGCATACAATATCAAATACCTGATCAAACGGGGAACATACCCATCAATACATGTATAAGCTTCCGAAAACACTCATAATATATTCTTAGGAGATCTAGGGGTGAAAATCTCTCATCGAACTTCCTAAGAGTTTACTTAACTCTCCAGCAGTGTAAGAAGTTATAAACCCAAATCTCCAAAATGCCCCTAACTTTCCTATAATTCCGAAAAGTGCCCAACACGGGTCTACGTACCTAACTATGTCCAACAACATCTCACAACCCTAAAATATCCATAACGGGTGTGGGGTAAACTCAACTTACATCCTAAGTCCCAAAATCTAACTTTTAAGGAAATTACGGTTTTGACCCCGAATTTCCTTAAAAACCTAAAACGCTCAAACGAGTCTCTAAACTTTCGGAAAATGTCTAACCATATCTATTATCCATTAAATGATCCCAAACGAGTTCTAAGGATTTCCTAACTTCCAAATAAAGGAGAAACGCCATAAAGAAAGCGTTAAACGTCACCTAGATTTCTCGATACTTTATCCTCGATTTAACTACGTCAAACGTTCTCCAAAAATTCTGAAATAATTCTTATACCTAGTAGGCCATGACTACAACACAAAGGAAACATCAAATTTTCTAAAAGTCAAAACCACAATTCTACACAAAATCATCAAAGTCCACATCCTAACATGTATATCCATAAACTAAGTTTTCTTCTAACTTTGAAAGCTCATAGTTTCTTATCCGACCGTTGGATCATTCTCAACTTTTAACATGTTATAGTATCCCATATCGACAACATCATATCCAAAAATCATCTGTTGAACACAAGCAAAACGTACCAAAATGAGGTCAGAAGTTGGGCATTCGCACACTAACAAATCTGGGTTTTCCAGTGGCTGCGGGGTTCTCTGATCCCGTCAAGTCTACTGGGCATGTAAAGGTGTTAAGGTGGCCACATAAATCGGGTATGGTGAGGAGAGAAAGAAGGGAGTGGCCTTACCGAGATCCAAAGTTCTAAAACGACCGAGAAACGGAGGTCTTGATGGTGCGGTTCGAGGTGTTGTTGTTTCACGCCTTCATGTCTCAGCTTCTTTCTTGATGCAGCAGCTTGGCGTGCTCACTGGTTCATGGCAACTTCAAGGTTCAAGTGAGAACAAAAACGACTCAAATCTTGGAAGAATAAGGAGATAGATGAGCTTACCAACTTGAGTAGGTGAAGTTGCGACATGCTCAGCGGGAAAGCGTCCATATTTGGTTATTGTGGTGTTGGTTCTCGCCCTTATTGAGGTCAAGTAAGAGTTGTATGATTCTTGACCGTGTAGAGAGCAACACGAGAGAAATTGAGTGTGCAGAGAAGCAAGGTGTGAGGGTTGCTTGCTGCGGCTTGGTTCGATTCGAAGAGGAAGAAGGTTACTGCTGCGAAGAAGGGAGAGGTAAGGAAAAGGGAGGGGAGGCTCGTTACTTTGGCACAGAGAAGCTCCAAGGAGGGGGACAGGAAAGGAAGAAAGCAGATTGGTGAGCTGCGCCGGTCTTCCTTCCTCTACTCTCTTTGCTAGCTAGCGGACAGAGGTATGGTAGGTGGTCCCCCCCCCTCAAGGTACGTCTGCAGGGTACCGTTGCAACGTACCACGGCTGGATAAGCATGAAGGTGGCAGATATGTGGGTCGATCAAGCTGAGTAGTAAGTTGGGCTCAAAGAGATGGTTTTGGGCCGATATTTAATTGGGTTTCCAAGCCCAATTACAAGAGATAAAGGGTTTTAACCCATGTTATCCGATCACCTGATCGATTCGAGTCGCATTTTCAAAACGAAATTTTCCGGGTTTTACACGAGATTTTGGCTAGAAATATACAAAGAACTAGCAATGAGAATCGGAAGATAATAGGATTTTCAATCTCGAAAAATGGATCTACTATCCCTTTTTTGGCATTTGTTGATGACATAATAATTTTCACCAAGGCAACAATTACAACAAGCAATATAGTTATATCCGTCTTAACTGATTGTTGCTCGGTCTCAGGGCAGATAATAAATTACCACAAATTAACATTTCAAACAACAATAAATGTAGACCTAACAACCAAGAGAAGAATACATGCACATATGGGTATTGTAAGAACAAATAACCTAGAAAAATACCTAGGATGTCCTATCACAAACGGGCGAGTAAATAAGGACACTTTTAATAGTGTCATCTAAACAACAACTAACAAAATGGAAGGTCTCATCCATCTCTCAAGAAGGTCGAATAACCATAGTAAAATCCAACCTAAATGCAAAACCAAGCTACCTAATGCAATCTTTCATGCTTCCTGCAAGCATTCATAAAGAACTTGACCAAATAAATAGATCCTTCTTCTGGAATAAGGGACCAAATTTTCACCCACTCTGTAACACCTCAAATCCGTAGGACTCGGAGTGCTACTGGGCTAGGATCTCACAATGGATTCTGACCCTAGCCTGACAACAATTTCAATGATCTTACAACAAGGCACTGATAGATTAAAACAAAACATGAAACTGATATATAAATATCAAAAGGTTTATACAAGTACTGTTGAGTACAACAAAACATAACCATAAACATAGTCAAAATATCTCATCCCACGAGGACGACCCAGTGTACGGAGCCCTCAACAGATCACCCCTCTGGATCACTCTGCAGTTCTCCTAACCTGCAAAGGATCTACAACACGGTATAACACCGTTAGCTAACCATACACATATATAAGAGATGCAAAGCACAAACACACATCAAAGAATACTAAACACGTCAACATGATATCACACATTTACCCGGTTCATTATCTTTATAAAGTCCAGCAATCAACTCGTATATATATCCATATAAACATATGTGACACGAGGAATATATAATCCTCGCCTCTAGGTCCAATAGCCAGCTAGAATGGTGCCTGGAACACCACCCCGTGTACCCTAAGGGAATGGGGAGTGCCCGAACCGTTTACTAGGTCTGGCCTGCCTACAGAGAACCTCCCAGACTCCCGGCGGGATGAAAGGGCAAGTTATCACGGCCCTACAATGGGCAAGCAATATACCATAGATCGGTAATAACCATAACGCATGCTATCAAACATATACCACACACCACTCATGCACACATCCAATATAGGGATGACAACTAAGTAAGTCCTACGGACTTACCTTAACCTCGTAGACGTCTCAACTCGATAAATCCTCAAACTGGTCCACTCCAAGCTAGAGAACAACACGGCCTATACAAGGCATAACGAAACATACTCATCAACTATCTATCCTCAACATATACCTAGCATGCTACTACCGCTCATACTAGAAAAGGAAATGATCTACCTAACTCTAGGTAGATCCGGGACAAGACGCACCTGCGTGATCAAGAGACGCAGGGGCGGAGTAAGCAACCCGCAAAGGCGGAGTAAGCAACCCGCAAAGGCGGAGTAAGCAACCCGCAAAGGCGGAGTAAGCAACCCGCAGGCGCGGCATAACTCAGCCGCGGGCGCGGTGACAAAGGCCGCTGGCAACGCAGGCAAGGCGCGGGCGTTGGCGCGGGCGCTGCGGCACGGATTCCGCAGGGGCGGCGGCTTCCAGGCGCGGGGGCGGCGTCTGTGCAGAACGTGAACCTGCGATTCCTCTTCGGCTCTTCTCGTGATCAAATCACGTCTATTCTATTCCAAGATCACACACATGCAATAACATACACATTCCAACATTAAACTATGTCCAATCATCTAATCCTAAGCTAAGGAAGGGAGAACAAGGAAGAAGAAAGAAAGAAGAAGCAAGATCACTTACCACCCTTGTGGTCCTAGGCTGCAGGGAGATATCACACACCTCAGTAGCTGGCCTCCAAGCTCAGCATATACACATCCATCATCACCATCAACCACAACACACAACTCTCAAGCAAAACTCCAAGGAGAACCAAGAACAAGATCAAAGAAGATGAAGGAGAAGCAAGAAGGACGTAGGTCTGGAATGAGGAAGTGAAGAAGGTAACCCTTGCTCAGCAAGAGAACGAAAGAAGTAAATCAAAGGTAAAGCACGGGTCAAAGGAGTCAACAAAACCGGCTGCAGTCGCCGGAAACCGTAGGGGCGGTTCCTTGGGCCGCAGGGGCGGTAGTCATGCCCGCGGGTGCGGAAAGACCAATCTCGGTCAAAGTCAATCTCGGCTAAGGTCCAATCTCGGTCCGAAAGACTAAGGCTCTTACATCTCACCCCCCTAAAAACAAGTTTCGGCCCGAAACTTGCCAAGTTCTGAAACCACTCGGACTAAAAGCCGAGATAAAACTCTCTATAACCTCAAACATAAACATGGAGGAATGCATCAACTCCAGCATCAAAACACTATCCAAGGCCTAGAGGAACCATCTCTAGCCTGCTATAAACACCTCACAAGGCATAGAGAAATCACATATCTAGCCGTATCATACTCATAACAGAAAGGCATGGAGGAAGAACATCTCCAGCACTACTACATCCATCAAAATAGCATGGAGGAAAGAACCATCTCCAGCTAAACCTATCATAACACCATAGCATGGAGGAAAGAACCATCTCCAGTTATAAACAATAGTCATACTAGCACAACAAGATATAATAAGATCATAATCACATCAAAGCTAGAATGAAATAAACACATCATAGCATATAAGCATATAAGCACATAAAACTCACCAAGATAGTACTAAGATCTACTCGGTGATCCTACTGGTGCACCTATCTCGGCATAGAACTCTGGATAGTTCCTCTGGATGTGTCTGGATAGTTCCTACTGGTGCACCTATCTCAGTCTCCCATGTAGCCTCATCCGGTCCTCGTCTCGACCACTGTATCCTCAGCATAGGTATGTCCTTCGAACGCAGGCGTCTCATACCTCGTTTTAGGACTGCAATCGGATGCTCAACAAAAGTGTGGTCCAGCTCAACCACCAAATAATCATAACTCACGATGTGTCTCGGATCTGGTATATACTCCCTCAACTGAGACACGTGAAACACAGGGTGAACACCCTCTAATCTCGGCGGCAAGGCCAACCTGTAGGCTGCGCTCCCAACTCGATCCAAAATCTCGAACGGTCCGACATATCGGGGGCTCAACTTCCCCTTAATGCCAAAACGTCTTACACCTCGTGTCGGGGACACTCTCAGCCACACATGGGCTCCAACCCTAAACTCTAGAGGTCTACGCCTCCTATCAACATACGACTTCTGACGGCTCTGGGCAGTCAGCATCCGCTCTCGAATCAGTGCTACTCGAGCCACATCATCTTGAATCTGATCAGGTGCTAAACCACTAACACTGCTCTGCTCATCCCAGCATAACGGTGTACGACATCTCTACCCATACAGTGCCTCATATGGGGCCATCCCAATCGATGCATGCCAGCTGTTGTTGTATGAGAACTCAACAAGTGGGAGATGATCCGTCCACACTTGTCCCCAATCCAACAAACAAGCTCGCAGCATATCCTCTAGGGTCTGAATGGTCCTCTCTGACTGACCATCTGTCCGAGGATGGAACGCAGTCGTAAAGTGCAAACTCGTCCCCAGGGCAGTCTGAATTTGCTGCCAGAATCTCGAGGTAAATCGCCCATCTCTGTCTGAGACGATCGTCCTCGGTACACCATGGAGTCTCACTATCTGCCTAGTGTACTCCTCAGTTAATCTGCTCACCGGCCACGTCTCCCTAATAGGAATGAAACGTGCCATCTTCGTCAATCTGTCCATTATGACCCAGATGACATCAAAACTCCGGCTCAGCCTCAGTCTAGTCACAAAATCCATGGTGACGTCCTCCCACTTCCTCTGTGGAGCAGGAAGTGGATGGAGCTCACCCCCAGGTCTGCTATGCTCTATCTTGACCTAATGGCAGGTCGCACACTGTGCCACAAATTTGGCCACATCGAGCTTCAGTCCTCCCCACCAATATAAACGTCTCAGATCCTGATACATCTTACTCGTACCTGGATGCACAGAGTAAGGTGTACAGTGAGCCTCCTGTAAAATCCTCTGTCTCAGCTCTGTATCAGCAGGTACACAGACGCGACCACGGCGTCTCAATACTCCATCTACTCCCAGAAGAAATTGTGGTGCCTCATCCCGAGACATCCGCTCTCTGATCCTCATCAAGGTCGGGCAGGTCTCCTGCTTCTGTTGGATCTCTCCCAACAGATCAGGTAGAACCTCTAAAGTACTCAACCGGGCATCCTCATCAGGAAACTGGATGTCCAACTCTAGCCAAATCAAATCTCTCTATAAATTTTGCTGAACTGTCAGCCTCGCAATCGCCTGCTCTCGAGGCGTCTTCCTGCTCAGGGCGTCGATGACAACGTTCGCCTTCCCCGGATGATACAGAATCTCCAGATCAAAATCCTTGATCAGCTCAAGCCACCTACGCTGGCGGTTATTCAATTCCCGCTGCATGAAAATATACTTCAGACTCTGATGGTCTGTGAAGATCTTACATGTAACACCATACAGGTAATGTCTCCAGATCTTCAGTGCATGAACTACCGCTGCCAACTCCAGATCATGAGTCGGGTAGTTCTCTTCATACGTCTTCAGCTGTCTAGACGCATATGCAATCACTCTGCCCCGCTGCATCAACACACATCCCAAGCCTAGCTTGGATGCATCACTGTATACTACAAAATCCTCTGTACCCTCTAGCTATGCCAAAATAGGAGCAGAAGTCAGACGTCTCTTCAGCTCCTCAAAACTCTGCATACATTGATCAGACCACACAAATCTGGTAGTCTTCCTCAGTAAACTCGTCAGTGGACGGGCAATCACATAAAATCCCTCCACAAAGCGTCTGTAATAACCGGCTAGGCCAAGAAAGCTACGTACTTCCTTGACGTTCGTCGGTGTAGTCCATGCAGCTACTGCCTCTATCTTCACCGGATCAACCTTGATCCCCTCGGCGGATACAATGTGACCCAGAAATGCTACCTCTGGCATCCAGAACTCGCACTTAGAGAACTTAGCATAAAGTTCTCTATCCCGCAAAACCTGCAATACAGTCCTCAGATGTCCTGCATGCTCCTCTCCACTGCGAGAGTATACCAAAATGTCATCTATGAAGACCACCACAAACTGATCCAGGAAGTCGATGAAGATACTGATCATCAACTCCATAAAGACGGTTGGGGCATTCGTAAGCCCAAATGGCATCACTACAAACTCGTAGTGTCCATATCTGGTCTTGAATGCTGTCCTATGCACATCCTGCTCTCTCATCCTCAGCTGGTGATACCCGGAACGCAGATCAATCCTGGAGGCGCTCCCTGAAGCTGATCTAATAAGTCATCAATACGCGGCAATGGATACTTGTTCTTGATGGTCACCTTGTTCAGCTCTCTGTAATCAATACACAGTCTCAACGATCCGTCATTCTTCCGTTCGAAGAGGACAGGTGCTCCTCATGGGGACACGTTAGGGCAAATGAAGCCCTTCTCAGCCAGTTCCTCCAGTTGCTTCTTCAGCTCTAGCATCTCGACATGCGCCATCCGGTATGGGGCCTTCGAGATCGGTCTCGTACCAGGCTCTAACTCGATGCCAAAATCCACACTCCTATGAGGCGGCAAACTGGACGGCTCAACAAATACATCTGTAAACTCGCAAACTACAAGAATATCCTCTAATGCTGGACTCTCCCCCTCCTTCATGGCATAACACCATAAGGCATCACAACCTTGTGCAATCAATCTAGCTGCCCATACCGCACTGATAATCGTGCCTGTCTTTCCAAGGTCCCAACCTCGGAAAACCTCTATCTGACCTAACTCGGTAGAGAGGGAAACAGTCCTCCTACCTACATCTAAGACGGCAGAATGTCTATCCATCCAATCCATACCTAGAATGACTTCCTCATGCTCTAACGGCATGACAAAGAAGTCAACTAGTAACACACGGGTCCCTACAGAAATGGGACAACCGTGAATCTAACGGGTACCTCTAACCCTACCACCATCGGGTAACCCTATAATAAAGGGCATGCCCTCAACTGTATCTAAACCAAGACGCTCTACACAGGCATCAGAAGTAAAAGAATGCGTAGCACCAGTATCAAATAAGACTCTAACAGGTAAACCATGAATCAGAATGGTACCTGTAGCAGTCGGTGCAGTTGGCTCCTCTGCACTCATCAGCTCAAAAACTCGGCCCTGTGGGCCTCTGGTATCAGTGGTACCCCCACCACGTCCTCTGCCTCTACTCGGCCCAGGAGCAAATCCCTGAGTCGTAGGGCGATCTGGGACTCTCTGTTGTCCCTGCATATGCTGCTGCTGAGGTGGCTTCTGTCCACCTACTGCTGCACTAGCAGGAGAAGAATCCTGCTGTGATGAAGCTCTCCCTCGTCTACAGAACGTAGTTCTGTGACCAGGTCTGCCACAAGTGAAGCAGGTCACCGGCTGCCTCGTACACTCTGACCTCATATCCCATACTCACTACATTTGAAGCACTGCACTCCCTTATCTGCACCCGGTGCAGATGGAGGATGACTCTGGCCTCGCCCTGAACCAGCAGCTCCACCAGTCCCACTGGTCTGCCCAGTCCGCTGTCTCTTCTCAGACCCTCCGGTCTAAGAAGCTCTCCTCTGGCTAGGTCTCTCTCTCTCTTGTAATCAGAAGCCCGGTCCTGATAATCGACCAAGGTCTCACAATGAAACCCTGCCATATAAGTCCGGGTAGCATCCCTCAGTCGTCGGGAAAACAGATACACATGTTGATTTGCAGGAGGTGCAGCTGGACCCAGCAATGCCAGCTCCTTCTGAAATCTCCTGATGGCCTTTGAGACCAGTACATCCTCGAACCCAGCCTCAACAAAGTCTCGCAGTTCCTCCCTCCTCAGCGAGGCATGGTAGAAACGCTCTCGGATCAAAGTCCTCATCTGCTCATAACTAGTAACCTGTACTTGTACAGACCTCCACTAGTGTTGTGTAAAATCTCTGAACAGAGTCTGCACCAACTCAATTTGCCTGTCAGCTGGACATCTAATAGACTCCAGAGCTGAGTCTACATGTCCTATCCAGAGCTCCACCTCTAACCCACCTTCCCAGTGAAAGGGGGTACTCCCATCTGATGAAAAGCCTTCAACCAAGTGTCTGGTCGAGGCCCTCTATGATCCTCTGTAACTCGAGCAATCTCAGCGGCAGATGCCGGTGCAGCTGGCACCTGTGTAACTGCATGGGATCTCTCAGATGATCCCTCCTGTGCTGGCAGATCAGGGGCACGCCTACCTGCTCTGGCAGCCTCCTCAACACGTCTAATGTACTCGCGGAAGGTTGGTCCCTCCAAGGAGACACGATCAGACACACCAGACTGGGCTCTTTGTGGCCCCTATCTCTCAGCTACACCGTTCCCAGTCTCAGGAACGGCACTCTCAGCAACCTCCTCATGTATCTCTCTTGCTGCCTGTGAACCACCCGCAGGAGTCCTACCTCGTCCTCTACCTAGAGGGGGTCTATCTCTACCTCGTCTAGCTGCAAGTAAGGCTCTAGTCTGAACCATCTGCAGAAGACGTAAACCTAACTTAGAAGGCTATATATATATGCCATATGTATAGATATATATCAAATCAATCACAACAGAATATCTATATATATCTATATTGTCGAGATCTTCAGAGGGGCGATGGCTCACGTACACGATATCCCAAAACATTTGTACTCATTTCAAAACCAAAACCTTTTGAAAAGTCATACCCCTTTTCGGGTTCTGTTTATTTATCTATTCGACCTTTATCGCAGATTACAAGTGCCATTGTTGTCAACCTGGCCTCTGATACCAACTTTGTAACACCCCAAATCCGTAGGACTCGAGGTGTTACTGGGCTAGGATCTCACAATGGATTCTGACCCTAGCCTGACAACAATTTCATTGATCTTACAACAAGGCACCGATAGATTAAAACAAAACATGAAACTGATATATAAATATCAAAAGGTTTATACAAGTACTGTTGAGTACAACAAAACATAACCATAAACATAGTCAAAATATCCCATCCCACGAGGACGACCTAGTGTACGGAGCCCTCAGCAGATCACCCCTCTGGATCACTCTGCAGTTCTCCTAACCTGCAAAGGATCTACAACACGGTATAACACCGTTAGCTAACCATACACATATATAAGAGATGTAGAGCACAAACACACATCAAAAAATACTAAACACGTCAACATGATATCACACATTTACCCGGTTCATTATCTTTATAAAGTCCAACAATCAACTCGTATATATATCCATATAAACATATGTGACACGAGGAATATATAATCCTCACCTCTGGGTCCAATAGCCAGCTGGAATGGTGCCTAGAACACCACCCCGTGTACCCTAAGGGAATGGGGAGTGCCCGAACCGTTTATCAGGTCTGGCCTGCCTACAAACCTCCCAGACTCCCGGCGGGATGACAGGGCAAGTTATCACAGCCCTACAATGGGCAAGCAATATACCATAGATCGGTAATAACCATAACACATGCTATCAAACATATACCACACACCACTCATGCACACATCTAATATAGGGATGACAACTAAGTAAGTCCTACGGACTTACCTCAACCTCGTAGACGTCTCAACTCGATAAATCCTCAAACTGGTCCACTCCAAATTGGAGGACAACACGGCCTATACAAGGCATAACGAAACATACTCATCAACTATCTATCCTCAACATATACCTAGCATGCTACTACCGCTCATACTAGGAAAGGAAAGGATCTACCTAACTCTAGGTAGATCCAGGACAAGACGCACCTGCGTGATCAAGAGACGCAGGGGCGGAGTAAGCAACCCGCAGGCGCGGTGACAAAGGCCGCTGACAACGCAGGAAAGGTGCGGGCGTTGGCACGGGCGCTGCGGCACGGATTCCGCAGGGGCGGCATAACTCAGCCGCGGGCGCGGTGACAAAGGCCGCTGGCAACGCAGGCAAGGCGCGGGCGTTGGCGCGGGCGCTGCGGCACGGATTCCGCAGGGGCGGCGGCTTCCAGGCGCGGGGGCGGCGTCTGTGCAGAACGTGAACCTGCGATTCCTCTTCGGCTCTTCTCGTGATCAAATCACGTCTATTCCATTCCAAGATCACACACATGCAATAACATACACATTCCAACATTAAACTATGTCCAATCATCTAATCATAAGCTAAGGAAGGGAGAACAAAGAGGAAGCAAGATCACTTACCACCCTTGTGGTCCTAGGCTGCAGGGAGAGATCACACACCTTAGTAGTTGGCCTTCAGGCTCAACATATACACATCCATTATCACCATCAACCACAACACAACTCTCAAGCAAAACTCCAAGGAGAACCAAGAACAAGATCAAAGAAGATGAAGGAGAAGCAAGAAGGACGTAGGTCTGGAATGAGGAAGTGAAGAAGGTAACCCTTGCTCAGCAAGGGAACGAAAGAAGTAAAGCAAAGGTAAAGCACGGGTCAAAAGAGTCAACAAAACCGGCTGCAGCCGCCGGAAACTACAGGGGCGGTTCCTTGGGCCGCAGGGGCGGAAACCCGCAAGGGCGGCAGTCATGCCCGCGGGTACGGAAAGACCAATCTCGGCCAAAGCCAATCTCGGCTAAGGTCCAATCTCGGTCCAAAAGACTAAGGCTCTTACACACTCATCAGTTGGGATAAAATATGTAAACCAAAAACACTTGGGGGAACAAGAGATATGAACAAGGCTTTACAAATGAAACTTCTATGGAAAACAATGGCAGAGCCAGATAACATCTAGGTTAAAATTGTGGAAGAGAAATATCTCAAAGGAACATGCCTATGGAACTACAAACCCAAAAAAAACACATCATGGCAATGGGAAAAAATTAATAAACCTAAAGGATGACTTTGAAAAAGGTTTCAGATGGAATGTTGGAGACGGTAAAACCATTAGATTCTAGAAAGATCGATGGATAACCGACCAACCTCTAGAAAACTTGGTGAATGATAAAGCATTGATTAATACGGATGCTCTAGCAAGCAACTTTATAACAAATAAACAATGGAACCAACAACAAATTCATCAACTTGGTAGTATATTACCATCTAACGTGATTGGAAAATTTAACACGTATAACCTTCCTTAAAATGACATACAAGACAAACTATATTGGACGTCAAGTGAAAAAGGATGGTTCTTTACCAAATCGGCAATGAATCTGATCCAAAAACGTAATGTGGGAACACAATGTGACAAAACATGGATATGGGATATCAATATAATGTCAAGAGTTAAAAACTTTTTGTGGAAATTGTCCCTTGATGGCATTCCAACAAAAGAAAACTTAGAAAAACAAAAAGTTTCGGTTTTGATGCATTGCGAACTTTGTCAGCACCAGATAGAGAGTGTTAAACATCTCTTCTTCAAATGCCCGTATACATTACATAATATCAAAAATGAAAAAGTTAAAACGCTTTTACACAATTGTGACCCATCATGCCACATAATAATGGACATCATCATGAACATACAGGAAAAATGTAACCCAATGGAACCAAGACAATTAGTGGTTACATGAGGACATATTTGGATAACGAGGAACCAAATAATTTTTAACAATAAAAAAATACCACATGATTTAAACCAATTGATCCAAAAACAAATAAAAGACTAGAATGAGCCTAATTCAAAAACTACAATCTGCAACACGGGGCCTCCAAAACAAAGACGAAAAACAAAAAACATTAAATTGAAGAGACCAAGTTTGAACAGTGTCAAAATTAATTTTGATGCTTCTAAAAACTCTAATGACCAATGTGCATATGACTTTATCATTCGAGACCATAATGCTTTAACGCTTGCTGTGGGAATGGGTAGATGTGGAGCATAAACTATTCTTCAAGCAGAAGTTTATGCTCTAAGAAACGGCCTCCAAAAAGCCATAATTTTAGGACTCAACATCATTGAAATCGAGGGAGATAATCTTGAACTCAATAACTCAATCAATCAGATTTGGAAACCGTCATGGGAAGCGGGCATGATCATTTTTGACATCTCCATTTTAATTTCAAGGCGTACACAAGTTGGAGTCCAACATGTCTTTAGAGAAATCAACGTCGTCATTTATAAGCTCTCATCGCTTGGCCATTGTTTGGATATGGGTGATGAGATCCTTACACGGGACGTCAAAGACCTCACTCGAAAGGATACTCTAGGACAGTTAACTTCTAAATGTTAACCCTTCTTGTTCTCTTACTTTTGTATAAAAAAAAAAAGTGTACCCAACAAGTCCAACGGGGTAACTTTTTTGCAATTTCGAAAGTTTGTGCTACGAGAGGCGAACAACATGCTTTGAAAAGTTTGGTGCTATTTTATGTAATTTTCGAAAGTTGAGTGGTCTGAAATCTGAATTGGATGAGCGTAGGGTTCGGCTGGTGTTGAAATTTGGGTGAAGAAGAACTGGAGCTTCATCTCCCGTTAACCAGAAACCTTCTACGAAAGCAGTTGAGTAATCTCCATAGAGATTTGGAAAATACGAAAGACTTTGTGAAGACGACGACGATTTGACACACTTATTGAGAGAGCGAATCGAGTAGTAGAGGAGACTCCCGAGCGAGCGAGCGAGCTTTCGGAAGCTGCGCAGCCATGCCGACCAATGCTAGAGACGCCCGACGGAGACGGATACTTCAAGGTGGACAAGATCGTCTCAATCTCATCACCGGCCGCGCTTCAAATGTTCCTTCAATCGGGTCCGAGGATGATATCATCACTTCCGTCCGCGGCCATTCTCCTCCATTGGTTTCCCAAGATCTCGATCCGGTGTTAAATTTGTCGGATCATCCACCAGGTCAAAATTCCACGCTGTATAAATCTCCATTTGGATCTGATTTTGTTTTTAGCTCGATAACTTTAGAAATTGTGTTTCGGCCATGTTGCATAATTAGACAAACGTAGTGAGAAGTACATTGGTTTTGTTCAAGTTCATTGAAAATGGGGAATAGAGTGGAAAACATCTTAGTTGCGGAACTGTCATTGCTGATTGTGTTCAGGTTTCTGGACAGAGATTTAGTGAATTCGGTTGATACCTTTGTGCGTATTGGGTTGGGTCCGCAAAGTAGAAACTATTTTGAGCTACATGATCAGAAATTCCTAGGTCAAAGACTTGGTTTTCCCTTGGGAGCAGAGAATAGTTGTAGGCTAAGCAGTCTTAAACTGCTAGAGCTTTATTAAATAAATTTGCATGTCTGATGTTGCAATGTAATAAGTTCGTCCTTCATTTTTTATTTTATTGTTACTGTTCTCTGGATTTAGCTCTATAAAGTAGTCTCATTGCATGGAAATTTGAGGTCGTGTGAATTGGACGCTTCAAATCAATGGATCATTTTGCAAGTTTTGTGCTTTGTACTTTTGTAGTATTGCTGCTGCACAGGGCTTTTACTTCTGATTAATATATGAACAGTAGCCTTGCTGCATTAGTGCATTATTCTCCCTACATACATGTCCCACATTCTAGAAAGATCCATTTGAATCCCCGAAGCATCCTATTATTTGTATGGTCGCTCTGAAGTGCATTAATGTTTCAGTTTGTCTAGATTGGATTGGTTTGGATGCACCAAGATGATGTTGCTTGAGTCAAGGTTTTTTTTTTGCCTTTCATTCGATGCAAAATAGAATTTTCAAGATGGAAAGGGCTGTAAACTTTTTTATGGCTAATATTATGTGTAGGTTTAGTTGAAATTCTTGTTTGCTAGGTTTTCATTATTGTTTGGAAGGATATTTTTCTTCGGTACTTCAGTCAGCATCAAATTTACCCTCTCTTTTTCATTGTTGTTTGCAATGTTTGACAGTAGAGAAGTATTGTGCAATTTCTAGTCAAATGTCTGAAATTTATGGGTTTTGTTGAGTTTCATTCTGTAAAATTGAGCTTTTGAGGAACAAAGGTTTTCCTTGGTTGTGGTGAAGGTAGGTCATTTGTGGGAGTAATGATGAAGTTGTGTAAGCGGTGGTGGAGTGGTTTTAGGATGACAATGTAGCACATTTATAACTCTAATTTGATCCCTAAATGTAACCAAACAAACTAAATCACGTATGAAGTTCCAACTCAGTACCTTAAAGCCTGGTTTCTTATTCCAAATTCATGTATAGACTTGACCAAACAGCTGAAATGTTCCAATTTCTTTTGGTTCAGCCCAACTTTGATGATGTGGGAATAAAAGGATAAAATTTTGAAATTGTCCTTAATGAGCAAATTGAAGTAATGTTCTGATTTTTCCTTCTCTTTCTACTGGTTGTATGCCATCTATACCACGGCCTTAAAGGAATTATGGTAGAAGTTATTTGCAAATAATTGTGATAGTCTCGATTTAGTCCTTGTCCTTACACATCATTTTCAATGTTCTATAGGCGAACTAGCCCTTTTTGTAACTAGAAAAATATGTCCTTGTTGCTATGAGCAAGTAGGGAGCATAAAATAGAAGTCAAGAAACCCAAAAATTAACAGTGACCAAAATTTCAATTAATCTTCTGTGGTAAGCAAACGATCTATTTTTGCTCCCAAATTACAGAGTATAAAGATTTGTGTATGCTTTTTTCGCATTCCTTTTGTTATGTCAATATCTATGTTACCTCTGTAGATCTGTCTTCTGTTTCTACAAAGTTATCACTTATCCTGATAGAAAGCCTTCTTGTTCTTGTATGAAGCAGATAAACCTACAGATAAAACTGTTTCCAGACTTGATCAGCCTGCTGAATCTAACCAGAACGGTAGCTATGGTGGTGTAAGCAGAGAAGATGCCAATTTGCGTCGACGTGTTATCAGCAATGACCCTCCAAGAGCTTCTTCATCAGAAGTTAGGGTTAGACCAGAATCATCAGCAGCAGCTCGGGGGCAGCCAATATCTGCTTCCCGTAAGGAGCAGCTTTTAGCTCCTCTTATCAATTTTTTCGGATCGATCACTTCACAACAACTAAACTCTGCAGTATCAGCTACAGAGCAATCTCGTAGGTTACTTTCCATAACAATGTCCCTCTTGGTGCTTCTCTCTTATTTCGGGTTTCCAATAGTTGGCAACAAAATCATAAGGACCATTATACTATTCCGTCCACTTCTCCTCCTCTCCTTGATGAATACATCACTTGTAGTCCTGAGGCTTTTAGCTGATCTTGATCAAAGGCAGAGAGACACTCCTAAGTCATCAACATCAGAAGGTTCAAGTTGGGCTGAAGAAGCCGGTAGGGCATTAGAAGTCGGTTTAATGTTGCAAAACGTCTTGGGATCAATCTTCATGGACTTCAGTGTGTACGCGTTGATCATTGTATGCGGATTTTGCCTCGCCAGTTAGGTATTGAGTGTTAATCATTGTGTTGTTTTTTGTCTGCCTTCTAGACTTGCAACTGTATAATTAACATCCGATTCAAATAGCAGTTTTCTGTTGCAGAAATAAGACTCATTTTACTTCTTTCTTTTTTTTGTCTAATGTTTGAAACATTGCCTTAGGACTCGAAACACATTGTATTCTGTATATTTGATGAAAGACAGGTAAGTTTCTATTGTAGCCAGGGACAAGCTGAGAAGAACGTTGTCTAGCATAGTCAAATTTTCGGGTATATTTTTTGGTTGTTATGCTTACAATGTGTGTGTTTTTTTTCAATTTTTATCTTTGTATCTTTTCATTTTACTGTATTATGATAAATCTCAATTAGGTCCAGATTGATTGCTGGAGATGTCCCTGCTGTAGCGTGAAGCAGATCCATTTTGATGAGGGTAAAACCCATCGAGAAAACGTTTAAATGTGAAATTGTATTCTGATGAATTGCTGTGCAAGTTTTAGTGTTGTTTTATACAGAGGAAGAGTTCTGAATTATGCCTAAACTAAGAGAAGAAAACCCACATTAGGGGATTATTGTATGAGATTAAATTCGTTTCTATTCGGCTCAACTTGGATTATTGGGATTACAATGGGATTATAATCATCAAGTAATCTGGTCTAGACACCCCTAAACCTTAATAGTTGATAGCATCTCTGATCAATAAGTTTAAGTGTCGTTATTTACCTTTAGATTTTCAACTACTTTAACGGCCTGTTTGGTTTGAACTCCGGAAACGGAAACGTATCTAGTCCATACGTATGTCTATGTTCATGAAGTATTTGGGAATCCTTCCTTTTGGTTTGAAGTAATTGTAGTAGAAATTGATTAGTTTTGACTTATAGGGTAACAAAATGGGGTTAGTAAGTGCATTTTGCATAAAACCACATGGAATGATTCCATGAACAAGGTACCAATGTGAACTAGATTCATTTTCATTCCGTTTTCAGAGTTACAACCAGGGAGTAAATATAACTGCGGCTTGATCATTTAAATTTTTGGACAAGTTCTGAATATCATTTTAGACTTTTCATACAAGATCAAGTTGTTTATTATGATTTATGGTAACCTTTCCCTCTTGTTTATTATGAGTACTCTTTCTAAAGGTCCGTTCGGTAAATAAAGAGAGGTTTATAAACCTCTTTCATTCCCAATCATTTCCCGTAAAATTCCTTTCATTTCCCATAATCTCAAAGATAAACATTCAACCATTCCCCATAATCTCACACATGAGGTTGAAATTTTGGGATAAATTTCATTCCCCATCATTCCATTTAATCCACACGAGTACACCACTGCAATCTGAATATTGTATTGAAGGATAAAAATAAACTAAAATAGTAATATAGAAACTATTGTCCTATGTTGGAAAAACAAACACTAAAGCCTCAGCACAATTTACATCACAAGAAAACTAAGAAAATTGACCCTTGCTAACTCTGCAAGTTATGGCTACAAAAATTGTAATCTACATTAAATTACCCACACTTTTCACCAAGAATCAGAGTGAAAAATCATCTGCAGGGACATTTAGCATCATCTCAAATCAGTAAATTACCATTCTCAAACACAACTTACATCACAAGAAAACTAAGAAAATAGAAAAAATTTTGTTCCAGCATTCACAAGAAAACACATTCAAGTATATGAACTATCAAGAAGGGCCACCATTACTAGGGTTTTGAGAAAGAGCAATAAACCTTAGCCTGCTATAAGCCTCAGCACAAGCATGAGAGTAATCCGACATCGCCCTAAAGAGCTCAGGCAGCCTCGTCTTCAGACTTCCCATCGACTTTTCTCGTACTTGCAGACATTGTTTCTGATGATCCTCAAACTCCTGGTCCAACCGTTTCTTCAAGCTCTCCACCACATACCGCCTATCTGTTACAGGATCCTTGTCGACTGTCGCCAGCTCATCACCCGCCACATCTCCCACCTCATCTTCAGCATCACCATTGTGGGCCCGACTGCTACGCTTGTTGTGCTTATGGAACCACTCCTCGAAAGCTTGCTTCTTTTTTATATACTCCTTGTTTGTTTCCTCCCATTTCTCCTTTGACTTCATTTCCTCATCTTGATGTAGTTGTATGGTCCTAATCACAGCTGCAAACGACAAAATGGCGGTTTTAACAATCTCATCGGGAAGCTTTTCCAGGAACTCGTTCCATGATTGAATGAGGGGTTTGATTGGAGGATCTTGGATTCTAGGCGGAGACGAGATCTTCTCCTTTAGTGTGCTTTCTATAGGAATGAGGTTTAGCTTCAACCAACTGTGGAGCCCACCAATGTAGCTCTTTTGAGTGGCCACAAGCTTTTCGAACTGTGCTTGCCATACTTCAACGACGTGCAAGAACTCGGCTGTCTGATCGTAGTGGTCCTTGGTGGTTTCCCGGGCAAGGACTATGATTTCAAGTGATTTAAGACCTGTCACGATCTTGAGTTGGTCGTCGTGGTGTGTAGACATGTTTTCCCACATATTCGCCATCCTGCATGGTAAAGAATAATTTAGGCTACTTTGCACAAAACCACCTTAACAAGCAACATATTGCATTTAATGACCCGTAATCCATATTATGCAAGTAAATTTACTTATTGGGTCCTCTCATTCAATTTCAATCCAGACAACTAATCATTCTTGTATATTCTGATCCCTTTCTTTTGAATCCATTTACGTAAGTCTTAAACTATCCGCGACGCCATTACAGTGCTAAAAACTTCACATGGTAAATAACAAAACCTATGGCCCCTATCATGACATAGAGAACAAAGAACATGATCAGAACTTTTTTACCCGCTTTATTCATGTAGACGAAACAACGTACAGAAAATCAGCAAATAATTGGATGAAGTGATTTACAGAGAATCAGCAAATAATTGGATGAACAGATGATCAGAGAATCAGCAAATAATTGGATGAACAGAAGATGGGACTTCTTTTTATCAAATTCTAGCATATTCAACAAACTACAACAAAACAAAATATAATACTATATCAGGAAAAGATGATGAGTTCATCTGTAGATCTTATCTTAAGGAATGGGAACTTACGCATCAACCAGTTCAACAAGTTTAGGGTACAGCTGGCGATCACGAAGTTCATTTACTTCTGATACAGTTGAATCCATTGACTGCATGTCAACAATGTATCTTGTGTGTAGATGGCTAACAGCTGCTTTTGTTTTCTCCAATGATTCAGCACCAGCACCGCGTTTCTTCTGTTTCGTGAGCAGGGCAACTTTTCGCTGGTACTCCATCTTCATAAGTTCACTGGCCTGTTACAATAACATGATTCCACTGTAAATTGGGAAAGGTAATTACAGAAACAAGAAAAATAATTTGTTTTCAACAAAAGAGTCCAACTAAGATCACTGCAATCAACTAAAAATATCCAAATGAGGTCAATACCGTTGGCGCACTAACGAACTCGTGGAATGTCAAAGCAGCAAGGAAATTTGCTAACTTAATGTTATGGAGTCACACTAGTGACAAGAATATCTCCTTTTTCAAAGAAAGTTGGTACATAAAAACAAAAGAAATGCATTGAAAATTTGCCGATATTTGTCCGTCACACTAGGGAAAATTAAACTCTCCCGAGCTTTCTTTACTTTGTCATTATGCACTGCACGACATAAATTTTTCAACGGAGCCTCATTAAATGACTCAAACCCTAAACAGAAACATAGTTTTGCACGGAAAAGTAGACGGCAAATTAACAGACTATGCATGTTTGTTTACTGAGGACCATCTAGCTTAACCTAAAATGACATTACTTTCTTGATCAGGAAATTCCGGGATCAAAGATTTTCAAATAGCACAGAGTTGGAGATATAACAACAATAAAATATCTGGATTTGTCAATACTGTGGAAAAATATTTATGATAACTAGAATGCCATTATGTTTCCAGATTACTTATTCACAGTCCACAAAGGATCTAATACATATCCAAGATATGAACAGTAGCCTAATTGCTTGACTAATAAAGAGTACTACCAAAATTGGTTCTATACTTCAACAAGAAAACAACACTTATAGACAGTTGTACTTGAAACCATTGATAATAGTTTACTAGTATCCATTTTTGGAGAAGACGGGGTAGACTTTTCCAAAGTCAGCTTATTTTACTAACAAATAAACATAACAGAAGAATGTGTATGATGCATATCAATTGTATAACCAATTTAAGACATGGAAGCCAACACAGCCAAAGGATTTAGTAGAGTAGAGAAGGTTGATGATGTTCTTTTTCATCAATATATTTAGCATGGCTAACTATCCACAATTTATTTTTATCCTGAAAATGCAAAAACATATCTTCGGAAATGAAGCCCTAAAATTGACAGACACAGGACTTCTAAAACTCAAGTTAGCAACTACAAGCTGGCAATAATTTACCAAAGGAAACGAACCCTAGTGACCGTTAGTCTGTTACTTTGGAAAGGAGAAATATGATAAGCAATACGACAAAATTCGCAGGACTTCTAATATTCAATCGGTAACTACAAGATGACAATAATTTACCAGCCAACAAAATAGTACAAGATTGACCTAGTAACCGTTAATCCTTAACAAAGAAAGGGGATTATGATAAGCAATCCACAATATAAGGATAGCTGCTTAGGCAATAAAAATAGAATAAGATCAGACACAGCACCTTGACTTCATCGTACAGCTTTTTCTCCCATGCAAGCAACTTATCCAATACAATTGCATGAGTTTCATTATCTTCAGCATAATAATCATCCTTTCCGTTACCAGCAACACCTGGCCGGTTCCAAGTTATCACCTGCATCACCCTTGCAGCATGGTCCACTGGCACTGCAAAAGAATAATAGGAATCAGGAAGAGAACTTTTTTTCACTTAAGATCAGAAAGTAAAGATGATTCTCTAAAATGTCATGCTAGGTTTACTGCAAGGAGCTTTCTCCTTTTCTAAAGAGGTAGGAACAACGTCATGCATTATTCATAAAGGAAGAATATTCAGGAAAAGATCTCCAACCAATTCAAATAATAAAATGACAATCATTCGAAAAAATGTTCCTACTAAGTTCTAAACGTCTGATAAGAAAACTAAACAAAATTTCCACTCTAACAGACCTAAAAATATCTACTCATTAACAAAAACTTACAAATAATTTAATAATACCTGAAACCAATATCATATTCATGCTTCAAGTGGTCCTACTACATATCATCTAGTATGTTAACAAGTGACTAACCATAATCTTATGGATGCAATTCAACCAATGAACATAAAAAAACTAAGCAAACAACTTTAAATAAGGACCACAGGAAGATATGAAAACAATAAACTATATTTCACAATGCATCAAACACAACTAAAATAATGTTGAAGTTCAAATTGCAAGCAAGAAACCAAAAACAAAGAGAACAACCTCTAGCATCAGCAAAATTGTAATGGTATTGATACCGATTCGCTTCGAGCAACCTCGAAACTTCTTGGGCACATTCAGAAGCCTTGAGAAAATGATCATCAATCTCCTTTAGCACCTTAAACCAATTCACACTATTCCCTCCACCTCCATTTCCTGTACCAGCCACAGCCATGCTTGCTCTCCGAATCTCAGCTGGGGCCGTATTCGAATGCGTAAAATGTGGTTTCGGAGTCTCCATCTCCCCTTCTTCCTCTTCCTCCTCCTCCTCCACAACAACTTCCATCTTCCCCATCTTCTCTGGTGTTTGGAACTCGAATTCCATTGGATTTACATTCACACCAACCTTCTCATGATCAAGATCATTATGACTTTGGTTATGATGAAGACCATTATGATGACGATGATGATCGAGATCATCATCCTCGTCTTCTTCCTCTTCATCTTCCTGGTTCATATAAAAGTAATCCCAAGCCATACTAGGATGAGGTGGAGGTTTAGGAGGCGTAATTTCACCAACACTCTCCTTAATTTCCTGATTCTTCATTTCTCCGTCCAAAACGATGTCGTCTTCAGGGACAGATATCGAACCCATCCTCGAAACGCCGCGTTTCGAGACGGGAATTTCAGGCATAGTTACAGACCTTTGGAGAGAAGCAGGTGAAGGGGAAAAGTTTGGGAGAGGAGGAGGCGGCGGGAGAGATACTTGAGGTGGAGGCTGGAGAGACATCTGAGGTGGTGGAGGCGGCAGAACGATGGATGTTTCGGGATTCTCGGTGGCAGCGGCTTCACCGTGGGCATACCCACTAAGTGCGACACCGGTGTTCTTCAAAGCAACGGCGTAGGCAAAATGTGCGGCGGCAAAGGCGTTTCGACCGACGAGAGCTTGTTTCATCAGAAGCTTTCGATCTTTACACCGAGAAACTGCTTCCTCGTTGTCAATTTTCGACTGAGCACAACCCATTTCCGGCGATCTGTGCTAAAAATTGGAGATGAAAATCAGAGGAACCTGAACTAAACCCAGATAGTAAAATGGGGATTCGAAGTTAGAAAACAACGAAGCCCGAAAATAGAAACCAAGAGGGCTGAAGAATGAACAGTGAAAGACTCTGATTTATTTCAGTACTCGTTTTAAAGGTCTGATCTTTGTGAGGAATCTGAGTAGAACCCAGCTGCAAAAATGTGAACTTTTCCTTTTTCGCTTGATTAGGGAAAAAGGAGATGCATTTGTGGCAAGGAAGAAGACGACAGTAAAAGAAAAAGGAAGAAGCTTTTACTCATTCAGGAGGACTAAGAAGCCATGTGAGTACTGAAGAGGATGAAAATGGCGTTCATGAGGAGAGAGATGAGAGAGACAGTAGTACACTACACTGACAAGGTTTCAGAGCGGTGGGGAGAAAGAAGGGGTTTTTTCCCCAGAAAAAGTCACGCGCTTGGGATGATGGGAGAGTGAAAGCTACTCGCATTGTTTGGCTTGATGAGTGTCCTTGTCATGTTATTTAAAAGTCCAACGGACACAATTTTTGAGGGTTTGAAACGATGTCGTTTTGAGGATTTCGTCTCGGGCGTCGTTTGTAACATTTGTTTCTAATCATGTAACAGTAAAAAGAGTGGACACTGGTCACTGGACAGTAACAGTAATTTCAGTTACGATGGAAAATGAGTCAACAATGGAATAATAGAAAAAGAGTCCCTTCGTCACACGATTTGTGCTGCTAATTATGCCGATTTTACCCACACTCGTTAATAATCTCATATTTTATGAATACATTTGTATAGCCGTATCAAGTTCATCACGTAAGTTTATCGAGACTTTATAACTGACAGATAATAAAATAGTATAATTTGAGATATTCAACAATATGGTTTATGTGCGTGCACACATTTACCTTTTATTTGTAAGAGGCTCAAATCATGAGATTATTTGTCGAGTAATTTACCGGTTAATTTGTTGATTTGAAATGTGACTAGTTTAACTTCTTTACAAAATAGTATACAAATTACCCGTGATCCGGTGATAAATGTTCTTATATACTTCTTTATATATAGCATTTTGTGGGCCAGAACAAATGGTTCAGATTGAGCGAAAATATAACGTTTTTGTTATCTAAACCATCAATCACTTGAGTTATTTTAATTTTTCTGTCGTATATGAATTAGGTTATTCGGGGTTCGTGAATAACTCAATATGTATTACGCATTGTATTCATATTCAATCCAAATTTAAGTTACCCAACGGCTCCTTATTGTTATTGCATGCCCAAATCACATAGCTAGTACATATAAAATATTATGTTAATAAATAAGTGAGATTGTTATTTATCCAAACAACGACACTTAATACAATCATATTACTATGTGAGTATCCTGCTCAGTGTACGTGCGCCTTCATGCGCATCAAGTTTACCCCTCCATGCGCATGACTAATGCACTCCAATTTTCATTTTTGCGGGCAATTGAGCGTTGGGTAACAATCATAAATATGAACGTCGGACTTGGGTCACATCGGTTTCGGATTTGTGTTTCTTTCATGTGACTGCAGTGCGCATGTTGAGTAGAACTGCGTGGCGCATCAGTGTTGCGTTTGGACTCTACACTCTACTTAAGCTTACGAGCCGTACTCTATACGGATTGTATGGGATAAAAAAAAAGTATAAAATCGTTGTAGTAAATAACATTACTCTACATAAATATGTAAATCAAAGGATTAATGTAAAAGCAAGTAGTGGATGGGGAAAGGGTTTAGGGTTCATGGTGGATTAGGGCCCAAAAAGCAATCGAATTGTCCACCCACTATGTCGGTAGTCACTAGTCACTTAATCACTATGCACTAATCTTCAATGTTTTAATAAAATCACCTTTAAATGTTTTACCTTTTCATTTAATATTTCTAGTATGTATATTATGGATTTTGTTTGAACCGATTCAGACAGGATTTGTGACAGATTTAACCAAAACAAAATTTGGTCTATTCAGATGAGATCTAGGTCGAATTTGTCTACCAAGAGGTCCAAGAGATTATTGCCTATAATATATATATATATATTTATATATATATATATATATATATATATATATTTAAATATGTCCGAGCCCAATACAAACACCGTTGAAGTTTAACACTAAAATCTATTAACAATGAAATTAATTCACCAACCTTGAGGGGTCTCCCCTCGAGTATATCACCTAAATGTCTTGAGATCGGCTAGTCCAATTTTAAAGTTAAAAAGCCCTATAAGTCAAGACACGGCATAAATAGACTTTGATATGGCGTGAAATTTGACTGGTCAAATATAATGTGCGATCACATTAAGATGTACATGTGCATAAAGCCCGAGTCAATACACAAATCCGATGTGTTTCATTTTAAATCTGTTTATTATGTACGTGGGACATTTCATCTTCCATGTGTGTTAATAGTTATATCTTAGCTTTCTCGATTGGCACTCGACCTTTGAAGAGTACCTCTTGAATCTTGATGAAAGAAATTTACATGGCAAAAGAATCAAAACTGGACTTTCTGGTAGGCCCACATGCAGAAATTTCGGATTTTAACGGGCCCACATCGAGATAAGATGATAATCAGGATTTTCTATAAACAAACTACAAAAAAAATCACCGATTTATGCCAAAATTTACAAGCAATTGAAATTTGCCTTCTCTAGATCCTACTTGAAAACTAACAAGGGATCTTCAAGACTCATAACCATCACACCTAAATAATTAGCAATTTTACAAGTTATTGTAACATAAGTAGGTAATTAAGTATTCAATTAGTGCAAGTGAAGGACATGTTTGGATGATGGCATTGTTTTTTCAACAATTCAAGTTAAAGGCATCCAATCACTTCATATAATGTATAGCTCTTACCCACATGCAGAGATTAACCACTTAATCAAGTTTATCAATTTAATTCGCTCCATTACTACATTTCCTTTAAGAAACTTATGAATATTATTATACACGTGGCAAAACCCTAATTCTAATTCATCATTTGAGCACGTACTCAGTAGTCCATACTTATGGACGAAAGACTTTTTTCTACTACTTTTTAGTACGTGTACGTATAGTTGTTTTTTTCACATTAATTACACAAAAGCACCCTTAAAATATCAGTAAAAATACAAAATTACACAAAATTGCCTATAGTTAGTGTGTAGTTGTTATTCATGGTCTCGAACTTGTTTGGTCGAAGGGTCTGCGGAGAGTAATGTTTGAAGTGGACTCGCAATCTGTTTATGATCTCATAGAGATGGGGTGACCTGAGATGCCCTCTCTTCGGTTTGGTCACCTCTTGTCAAGACTACCATACAAGTGATTAGAATATTCGGTTTGGTTATATTTCTGAAAAGGCAATAAAGTGACAGACTTGTCGGTTAACTTTGACTTCACTCTAGACGTGAGTTTACATATGTTGCTAGATAATATTCAGGGCGTTAACTTACCGTAAAAATGTGTTCTGACCTAATTTCCTCGTTACAAGCTTATATTTTCGTAGTTTTTACTGTAAAAAAAATGTAAAATTTCCAAATGGTTTACATATATAAATGATTAATGTTTCCTACGATACGGTATCAAATACCTATAAAAATGATAAATTTTAAAAATATTTTAAAGTTGTTCTAGAGCATTAATTCAAAAAAAAACAGTCTTCTATAATTCATCTTTCCTATAAATATGGGATCAAATCCAACCACTTACTAGCTTCATCTACTATGAACCCACATAAGCTATTTTCATCTTCAAAAATGGAGGTTGCTCTTCTTTCATCAGCCGTTGTCATCTTTCTCAGTGTAAACTTCGAACTCTTTTTCTGTACTTTACATATATGTATATGCTTCTGAGTTTATAAATGGTGGATTTGTCTAGTTTAATTTGAAACTGGAACATATATATTATATGTATGTAGGCTGCAATGGTGGTCAGCAGTGCTTCTTTCGCTGGAGAGAAATATTGGAACCAAGTGTTGCCCAACACCCCCATGCCTAAAGCTATCAAGGATTCTCTCGATGTTAATGCTGCTGGTTTGTTCTTGAAAGTGATTATGCATTGAACATAAATGGATAGAGTCGAGTCCGAACCGGGACTAAATTTTATTCTAGTTTTGAAACTTAATATTTGTATACGACTCATTTATAAAGTGAACGGGCTCAAGCCGACATAAATTTTAAACGAGCTTTAAAAAGCGTTCGTATTCGGCTCGTTTAAAAAGTGAATGGGTTTGGAGTATTCGTATTCGAATTGTTTAGAAAGTAAAAGTCTCAAGCCGAGTTGAGTTGCTTGACTAATATAACACTAATAGAGTGTTAGCCAACGAGCCCAACATCGGTTCCTTATAAACAAACATTTGCTGAGTCCAAATTTTACGCTAGCTTTATAATGTGTTCGTATTCAAATCGTTTATAACATGAAAAACTTGAACCGACTCCAAGCGGCTCGTCTTCCCTAAATCGAAGTATTAAAATTCGTATAACGTGCAAATTTATGATTGATTTCTTATAGTGAGCACCGGAGTTGTGGTGGGCGGTGGAGGAACGACCGTGAATGTCCACGGACCAAAATCGAAAACCGGAGTTGTGGTGGGCGGTGGAGGAACGACCGTGAATGTCCACGGGCCGAAATCGAAAACCGGAGTTGTGGTGGGTGGTGGAGGAACAAATGTCAATGTCCACGGTCCAAAATCGAAAGCCGGAGTCGTAGTCGGCAAAGGAGGAACGACGGTGAACGTCCACGGTCCAAAATCAAAAACCGGAGTCGTGGTGGGAACCGGAGGAACATCGGTTCACGTCAACGGTCCAAAGGGAAAACGCACTTACGTCTCGGTAAAACCCGGTTCAAAAGGTTTCTTATATAAATACGCCGCAACAGAAACCCAACTCCATGACAATCCAAACACGGCCTTATTCTTCCTTGAAAAAGACCTTAGTACCCCTAAAGGAAAGACTATGAACCTCAAGTTCACAACTGATCCCACCACCACATTCTTGCCACGTCAGACTGCTGACTCTGTACCTTTCTCATCGGAGAAGTTGCCGGAGATTCTACGTCGCCTTAACATCGCCCCGGGATCCGATGACGCTGCTGTCGTAGAGAGTACTTTAAAAAAGTGTGAAGAGAAGCCGATTAAAGGAGAAGACAAGCGGTGCGTCACCTCTTTGGAGACGATGGTTGATTACGTCACCTCTAAGCTCGGAACACATGTTTCTGCCGTCTCAACCGAAGCCGGTAAGATATTTTCTTATATACATTTCACAAAATTATTAACTACACGGTTCAAATCAAATCAGACTGTATATTAAGTGCCCGTCCAATTAGTCGGGTCATGCAAATTTAGACCGGACACAAAATGGACCAAAAACCACGGTCGGTCTTGACCGTCATTATCAGATTCAGCCCGGTCTTGAACTGAATTTTTCAGTCCGGTTCTAAACCTTTTTTTTTTAGGCTTTTCACAAATTTCTATAAGAAACTAGATAAGATCTCGACTTGGATCGGATTGTATTGTATTGTATTGAACTCGTATGGAATATTTTGTTATAGGATATTTTGTTTTGAAAGAAAGGTCAAGACGGACCCGACGGACCCGACTGTAGTGGACCGTACCATTATCTGGACTATGGACCATTATCCCGTATGAGTGTTAATGGTATAATTCGAACTGTTTGCACAACTCTAAATCGTGAACTTGAAAAAAATCTTCATATGTGCATCAGAATGGAACCGAACTGTCATAGTCTAGTTCAATACGATTTGGTTCACCAATTTTTGTTTAAAAAAAGATTTGATTTGTTTAATTCAACAAATTATTCGTTTAACCTATAGGTGACACTAAAGAAGAGAAGTACAAGGTTGTGAAGGCAAAGAGGCTAGGACACGGAGAGGAAGCGCATGCGGTGGTTTGCCACAAGCAAAGCTATGCCTACGCGATATTCTACTGCCACGAGACCTCGACTACTAGGGTTTACGAGGTATCATTGAAGGCGGTAGATGAGGCCAAGACGGAGGTGAAGGCAGTGGCGGTATGTCACACCGACACATCCGAGTGGAACCCTAAGCATTTGGCTTTCATGGTGTTGAAGGTGAAGCCGGGGAGTGTGCCTGTTTGCCATTTTCTGCCTGATGATCATGTGGTTTGGGTGTCTATGTAAGGATCTTCGTTGGGAGTTGTGTTATATTCGAACTCTTAAATAATATATGGCTTCTTCGTTGTAATTTTATACTTTGAGACATGATATTTGCCAGTTTGGTGTATAAATATATATCTAAGTATGCTGCTCGATCTTCTTGTGGTATATTAATAAGATCTAAGAGCTCTACTTATACGTATGTGTCTTTTCCGGTCCCTTTTTAATATGAATATTTTTATTACATATATTTTTCACATATATATATATATATATATATATATATATATATATATATATATATATATATATATATATAGGGTCATGATCAAGTAAGAACCATTGTTACGGTAAGAAATGAGAACTCATATGAATCGTTGGATGAAATGATCAACGTCTATCATTAATCGATCATATATGGAAATATTAATGCACAATAATGTAGAAAATTTGTATATGGTAACTGTGAACTATATACAATAAAGACAAACAAAATATTACTTATAATACATTTCACTATGCACGATTAGACGATATATTTTTTTCTAGTTTGCAAGCAAAATTCTTTTTCTATATGTAATATAATTTTATTAATGTTTTGTATTCATGTTAGTAGATATAATTTATTGAATTTCTCACTGGTTTTAGTCGTGCATCGATAAATTTTAATTCGTGCTTCATATAATAATGCAAATCAATTTAATTAAATCTCAATTGTGTTAAATATCAAATATGTGTACACGTTTTTTCTATCGAATATGTTTCTAGCTGTGTCCGTATGTACTTGTGCACATTTAGTGCATACTTTAATATTTGTGCTAGTGTTGTGCTTTAAGGTTTGTGCACAAATAACACCATGCACGTGCAGTGCATATATACTTTATAGTTGACATGTAATTATAATAAATGCATGATCCCAAAAATAATTAACGTTTTGTGGTCTAAAATATATAACATTTCGGAGTCATGTATAATTTACGTTTGTAATAACCTAGTCGTGCAATACCCTCCTACATTGAATAAATAATTACTGGTGATTAATAAAAAATTTTGTTAATAATTGACGATATCTAAAATAGGAAATTAAGTATATGTCATAACTCATATAGAAACATGTAATAAAACATTAAATATTGCTTAAATGTAAATTACATCATATTCGTCTAATGAATTAGATCGTGTGGTCTAAATTCGTTCTTATTTCTTACCGTAACTTTAGTTCTTACTTGATCTTATTCCTCTATATATATATAAAAGTAATATATCATGTCACTCCTAAGATATTTATCCCATTGGACAGGTGGTGGAAGAAAAAAGATAATTGGATCACTTCGCTAACCTTTAATTTTAACATTGATTTTCAATTTGACTAAGATATTCAAAAATACATGGAATATATGGAGAAAATAAAAACCACTTTTCAAAAATCTAGGTCCCATATTTGCTCATAGAAAAATTTAATTTCATTATGATTCATATGCATATCATCCGTGATATACATCTACATCGTGGTGGACATTGGATCATATGTTTTGTACATTTTTTAATTTTTAACCATCAAAAGTGCTTTCAAACCACCAATAATATCAAATAATTTATTGCGCTTTAGATCAAACATTGGAATATAGTTAAGAAAATTGGCGAGGATAATATGCCTAACAAACATCCTCACATCTCTAAATTAAAGAGGAAACTAGTGTAATTCCCGTGTCAAGGCACGGGTATAATTTTAAATTTAATGAATAATTTTTTTAAAAAAAAATGATGTATCATAAAATTTTAATTAATTAACTCAAAGAGAAGTTTAACATTTAAAATTAAACTAACAATATATTTAAATCAACAATAAAAAAGACTAATTTAAACAATATTATATATTATAATTTTGCGTCTCGTATACAATACAAAAGTGTAAAACT
Source organism: Fagopyrum tataricum (assembly GCA_002319775.1). Taxonomy (NCBI): domain Eukaryota; kingdom Viridiplantae; phylum Streptophyta; class Magnoliopsida; order Caryophyllales; family Polygonaceae; genus Fagopyrum; species Fagopyrum tataricum. Next base: position 33,174,356 of record CM008281.1, on the reverse strand, counting down.
AAATTGATTCTATTAGACCATTTTTGAAGATGGTAAAGTGAAATGATATTTTTTTCAAGAAATTAAAATAAATTATAATTAAAATATAAACTTTAATATATAGTACTTTAAAATTTTCAATTAAAAAAGATAATATGTAGTTTTTTAAATTGTCTTGGAAAAAAATGTAACACTTATAATATATTTGTTGATTTAGTTATTATTTTCTAATTAATATAGGAACTATTTATATGCATGTTAAATATAAAATAATAAATTATCTAATAATCTTATAAATAAAAGTAAATAAACAATTTTCAAAAATAATGAATAAAAAATTTCTTAAAAACATGTTTTTTTGGAATTTTAAAAATATGTTGAAGATTGTGATAAGTATATAAATGGAAACAATATATTAATGTTTATTTTAGTTTATCAAAACTCAAAAATCTAAGAAAATGACATGTGGCAAAAAAATCTTTGAGGAAGCACCACATGAAAGTAAATGCTTTGGCTTTAATAGTAGTATATAGATAATCTTATAAATAAAAGTAATAAACAATTTTCAAAAATAATGAATAAGAATATCTTAAAAACATGTTTTTTTTTTGAATCTCAAAAATATGTTGAAGATTGTGATAAGTATATAAATGGAAACAATATATTAATGTTTATTTTAGTTTATTAAAACTCAAAAATCTAAGAAAATGACATGTGACAAAAAAATCTTTGAGAAAGCACCACATGAAAGTAAATGCTTTGACTTTAATAGTGGTATATAGATTAGACCATTTTTGAAGATGGTAAAGTGAAATAATATTTTTTTATAAGAAATTAAAGTAAATTATAATTAAAATATAAACATTAATATATAGTACTTTAAAATTTTCAATTAAAAAAGATAATAGGTAGTTTTTTAAATTGTCTTGGAAAAAAAAATGTAACACTTATAATATATTTGTTGATTTAGTTATTATTTTCTAATTAATATAGGAACTATATATTTGCATGTTAAATATAAAATAATAAATTATCTAATAATTTTATAAATAAAAGTAAATAAACAATTTTCAAAAATAATGAATAAGAATATCTTAAAAACATATGTTTTTTTTTTAGTTAAATGGGGGTATAAGCCCTTTTTGTAGAAATGAGCACTAAGTAGGCTCTTTTTCATTTAAAGGGACAAATTAAGTCCCTCTTACTTATCTTTAAACATTAATTAAAAGGGCAAAGTGGTAATATGAAATTATTCAAGCACAAACCCAAGTGTTTTAAAAAGGCCCAAGTGTTTTAATAAAGGCTCAAATGTACAAGTGTTTTAATGAAGGCCCAAAAGCTCAACTGTTTTAATGAATGCCCAAATATTTTAATAAAGGCCAAAAACTTTTAATAAAAGTCCAAGTGTTTTAATAAAAGTCCGCGCCTGGATCCTGTACGCAAGTCCATGTCAGGGTCCAATACACAAGTCCACGCTAGGGTCCAATACACAAGTCCACGCTAGGGTCCAATACACAAGTCCGCGCCAAGACCCAATACACAAGCCCGCGCTAGGGCTCAATACACAAGCCCGCGCCAGGGCCCAATACACAAGCCCGCGCTAGGGCCCAATACACAAGTATCGGCCCGTGCACAATACACAAGCCCGTGCCAGTACCCAATACACAAGCCCGCGCCAGTACCCAATACACAAGGCCGCGCCAGTACCCAATACACAAGCATCGGCCAGTGCCCAATACACAAGCATCGGACAGTGCCCAATACACAAGCCTAGACCCGGGCCCAATACACAAGCCTAGACCCGGCCCATTACACAAGCCTTTACCCGGGGCCATTACACAAGCCTACGTCTTGGCCCGATACACAAGCATAGGACAGGCCCCGATACACAAGCATAAGACAGGGCCCGATACACAAGCCTACGATCGGGTCCAATACACAAGCCTACATCAGGGCTCAGTACACAAACTTACGTCATTCATTCTTGTTTTTCAAAATAAGAGAATATACACACTTCATTCATCCTGTTCTCTGTAAGGTCAAATTACACAAGTCTAAGTTTCAAATACACACTTCCGTCGTTTACACAAGGTCAAAATTACACAAGTCTAAACTCAATCGAGTTACACAGGCCATTCGAGTTACACAAGTATAAGGTCCGTCGAGTTACACAAGTCCAATTTCCGTAGAGTTACACAAGTCCAATTTCCGCAGAGTTACACAAGTCCAAGGTCCGTCGAGTTACACAAGTACAAGGTCCATCGTGTTGTCCGTCGAGTTAGACAAAACCAGGGTCCGTCGCGGTTAAAGATGGATTGGACTGGTCCGAAGATCTAGTCTTACACAACAGCCATGTTATCCTAGACCCAACACAGAGGATAATGGTTCGGTTAAGTCTTTACATCTCATTTCAACACAAACTTGGTAGTTACTTAATTACCTTAACACAAAACTAGGATAGTTACAATCATTCACATGAAACAAAATTTTAAATATATTATAGAGAAGAAGATACACCGTAATATCTTAGAACTGGAAACAGAGATACTCATATTCTAGAAAACCCGACTACCACCCGACACTGCAAAAATGAGAAATTTGAGCAATTGAGAATCCATGTCTCACATTCTCTGACAACATAAAACCATAGAAGCAAACAATTGAAAATTAATAAGAAAAACAAACAAGATTCAAGACTTGACTAATAAGTACTCTGTTTCATAAATCACAACAGCACTTTGTTGCTCCCGGAATTAAATATTAGAGTGAAATAGATAAATCACTGGAATGACGATGAAATTCCAACTATATGAGATCCTTTACATTCATTTGTAGATGAAGACTCCGTACCAGATCTAGACCAAATAAAAACAAGCAACGAAGAATAGAGAAAACGACCAACAATGGCGGCTTCTTCGACAATTGCGAACGAAGGAGGAGAGATGCTCCATTCCCTGCGATGACGAAGGCGGCGGCGGTGGCTTCTTCGACAGTTGCGAAAGACGGAGGAGAGATGCTCCATTCCCTGCGACGATGAAGGCGGCGGCAACGGCTTCTTCGACAGTTGCGAACGACGGAGGAAATATGCTTCATTCCCTGCGATGACGAAGGCGGCGGTTAGCGCAAGACAACTTCTTCCTTGACTCAATCAATGCCCACAGAACCCTAAAACGAAGAGAAGGGGAAAAGTCTGAAGAAGAGGATAACAACGTTAGATGTTAGAGTTTTTTATTTTTATTTTTATTTTCGTTTTAAAAATGCCAAAATACCGACCTTACCCTTGTAAAAACAATAAAACTACAAAAGGCAACCGGGCTTTAAACGTTTTTTTAATTAGAAAAATGGTAAGGGCCTAGTTAATATCTATAAAACAAAATAGGACCTACTACCCCATTTTCCTCTTTTTTTTGGAATCTCAAAAATATGTTGAAGATTGTGATAATTATATAAATGGAAACAGTATATTAATGTTTATTTTAGTTTATCAAAACTCAAAAATCTAAGAAAATGACATGTGACAAAAAAATCTTTGAGGAAGCACCACATGAAAGTAAATGCTTTGGCTTTAATAGTAGTACATAGATGGAAAGACCCGAAACAACTAAGTGAAATTTAAAATTGATGGATCTAGGTTGAATCTTCTTATGAAGTTATTATCCGAGATAACGAGGCAAATGTTTTAAAATGAATTTTAGTAAACTTCCGATTCCACAAAATTTTGAAACGGAGGCTTATGCTCTTATATGTAGAATACCATTAGACAAATAACGTGAAATTCGAAAATTAAAATTGATATCTTTAATGTTATTAACCAACGTTTGAAAACTCCCTTAGAAAGCCGATATTCTGATTGAGAATATTCTCTTTTACCCCTATTCGTTCGAAAAAGTTCGTGTATTACATATTTTTAGAGAAGTCAACAAGGTGACCGATACTCGAGCTGTTTAATGACAATAGTCCTCCACCGTTAATATTGATGCTGCCATGTTGTTAAATACCTCATATATGACTAATTGCTCGTCGATGATCAAAATCTCTACATCTTTAGAATATCATTCACCGTCTTATTCGCTTCTCGAACCATCAAAATTATGGGTTATCTCAAGTTCATTTCCTTAGGATCTCAAGTCCATTTCTTATGTAGCATTGGTCTCCTACTTACACAACTACAATTTTGTTCATTTTAAGATAAAAAACGAGAGAGTATGATATCCAAGGATCAAAACGACGCCGTATACTCTACAAATTCCGGCACGTTTTTTTCCCACAAAAAACAAAATCTCTTATGGAGAAAAGAAGTTGGCGTCCCTAGACGGGCAGATCCCGGCTAGTGATTATCAGTTCGCATCATCGCCTACCGCCCTAGTCATCGGATTTCTCCACAATTCCACCGCCATGGCTCCTCCTCCAGCTTCTCAGAACCGCTATCCATCTCCTTCTCAACCTTCAGGGTAAACTGCTCTCCCTCAATCTCTCTCCGTCTATCTCAATTCACTTCAAATCTGATCCAATTTCACCGATCTCATAATAAAATGCTGAAATCCCTCAATTCAATGCAGGAAAGGCGAGGTCTCCGATCTGAAGCAGCAGCTCCGGCAGCTGGCCGGAAGCCGAGCCCCAGGCGCAGACGATACAAAGCGAGACCTCTACAAGAAGGTGATTTCCTACATGACAATCGGAATCGATGTCTCTGCTCTCTTCAGCGAGATGGTGATGTGCTCCGCAACTTCTGATATTGTTCTGAAGAAGATGTGTTATCTCTACGTTAGCAATTATGCTAAGTCTAACCCCGATCTCGCGCTCCTTACCATCAATTTTTTGCAAAGGGATTGTAATGATCAGGATCCTATGATCCGTGGACTTGCGCTGAGGAGTTTGTGTTCTCTGAGGGTTACTAATTTGGTCGAGTATTTGGTTGGTCCGTTGAGTTCTGGTTTGAAAGATGGGAGTGGCTATGTTAGGACAGTGGCTGCTACTGGGGTTTTGAAGTTGTATCATATCTCTGCTTCGACTTGTTTGGATGCGGATTTCCCTGCGATGCTCAAGCATTTGATGCTTAATGATCCGGATACTCAGGTAGGTTGGATCTTAATTGATTGGAGCTCTGGAGAATTGTGCAGTGTATTGTAACTGCACATATATTCTTTGACATTTAGTTGGGGAAGTGTCAATTGCATTGTTCATGAAGTTGATGAAATAATGAAATATAGGCCTTTTGCAAGTGTCACTTGAGAAAGTGGTTTGTGTTATCTTCATCATGCAACCCTCAGATGGGCTGTATATCTTTTGTGTGAAAAATTTGCTGTTAAGATTTTGTTTTAAGTTTTTTTTTATTATGTGCTTTTGCTTGATGCAATCTGCTTTCTTATGTCGTAGTAAACTTTATTGTTATATTTTTAAAGGATCATGATGCAACTAAGCCATTAACGGGGCATTTGAAAAACTTGCCACATCCTTTTTATTCTCTTTATTCGGCGTTTCCTACTATAAACTTGTCACTGGCCTTAGATGTTGTGTTGCAATGGCTAAATAAGAAAGGGTAACCGTATTGTATGTGTTAGAGACTTGAAATGATATTTGGATGATTCAGTATCACTTGCTGGATCAGTTTTCTGCCTTTTTTCCTTCTTTAAATATAGTTGCAACTTGTGAATGGAGACTTGGAAAGGCCTAGATGATGATTGTTGTGCAAGGACAGGAGAAGGTCACTTTCAGCTGGTGTTATGGGTGGTAGTGGTGGATGCGTGTAATTCTTGTGGTGGGAGGCTGTGATTTAGTAGCTTTCTAGTTTTTTCTTTGGATTTCAATGCACATGATGATGGGTGTATATTGAACTACTGGGCTTACAGAAGCTCGTGGCTTGTGTAGCTACTTTTAGTCACAGTCCTGTATATTCTTGGATTTTACGAAAGATATACATACGAATTAGAGCATTTTGAATGTCAGCTCCCTTTTATTTTGAACACTAAATATCATGTCTTTGCCTGTCTGAAGTGTTGTGTTGGCTTCTCTCCCTTGGTTTAATCATTTATTTATTGTTCTATTTCATTTCCAGGTTGTTGCCAATTGCTTATCAGCCCTTCAGGAGATTTGGAGTTCAGAAGCAAGCCACTCTGAAGAAGCAGCCAGTGATAGAGATGGTTTACTTAGCAAACCTTTTGTTTACTACCTTCTGAATAGGTACTTTTGTTTTCAACAAGCTTTGAGTAATGTTCCTTGTATATACAAGCTTTCAGACCCTGGCTAACTCAAATTTTGCAATGGGTGTGATGGAAGTTGATAATTTCTACTTCCAGGATTATGTTCCCCATCCCATACTCACGAGAAACCTTAATAATCTTAGTCAAGTAGTTGAAACTGTTAAGAGGTATTTTTTTTTAAATTGAAACTTAAATCATCTCCCTTATCTTTCATCACTTAGCAAACCTTTTGTTCACTACCTTCTGATTTGTTTTTAAAATTTGAAAGTTAACTGGGACAAATTATACAATCAAGACTAACTACTTTAGTTGGGGGATTACCTTGTAACATTTCACTTCCTTTTCAATGTTTTGCATCATTACGCATTCTCACATTGATCTTTTCGAAGCTCTTCAGTGTTGTGCATGATCATGCCCTTTTCATTTTGAAAATTTTGAATGTGCAGGATAAAGGAGTTCAGCGAATGGGCTCAGTGTCTTGTGCTTGAACTGGTGGTTAAATATGTTCCATCTGAAAGCGAAGAAATATTTGACATCATGAACCTCCTAGAGGATAGGCTTCAGCATGCTAACAGTGCAGTTGTGTTAGCAACCGCAAAAGTTTTTCTGCATTTGACCTTGGACATGACTGATGTTCATCAGCAGGTACTCGGCTTTAATACAAGGTTGCCTGATGATGTTTAACTATTTTTGAAACCATTGTTCATGTATGTGAATCTAAGATCTACTTAAATATAGGGAATTCGTATCATATAACCTGAACTCCAAGGTTAATGTAGAATTGTGAGCAATGTGTAAAGAGATAAGTACCTAATTTTCGTGTTAGATAAGTGTGACAATCCTTGCCCTTCCTAGCAAAGAATATTTCGGTTAATCACTTAAACCCGACTGTGAAGCTAATGTGTCAAGCCATAAGCTTAAAAATGAAGTTCAAAGTATTTCAAAATAAGGCCTATATATTTTATTAATTTCCATCATGAAACCCAACAAGAAAACCCTATCTGATTCGTTCTCAATGGCCATGAGATTCTCATCTTAGGGTGATCCTTTTTTGATGGATGCTTATATGGCACTATAGTCTCTGAAGGATGAGACCCATTGGCATTGGAGTATTTGACTACTAACCGACCGAAAGCATTCCATTCCGTCTATTCCCCTTATCTGCTTGTGATGTCCCTTTTCGTTTGTGATCTCCCTAATCTGCACTGCAAACCTAGGAAGGAAAGATCTTGCGATAGAGCATACTAGCCTGCGACGCTGGGCCGACACGTATCGAGTTACTCCCCCACTCATCTTTTATGGTTAGGAGGGAGCAGTAGGCTTTCACGGGGAGGGTGTATGTAAGAAATTACGGTAGGTGGGGTTATGACCTGGGTTGGTAAAGCTTCTTCACAGAGGATTTAACCTGATCTAACAGGTGGTTGGGTGCCTCCAAGACCCAACCATGGACGGCTTTGACCAGGAAAGCAGGGGACGCATCAATGTGGATGCTGATGCAACATACATAAGTGCTGGCTCTGGGGTGTTAATAATAGAGAAGACAAGAATTGAGATGGAGTAGAGTCAGCAGACTCAGTAGAGAGATTGGTTTGTGGATGTTTTCTTTGTGAAGGATGGATTTTGAAGAAATGCGGGATTATTTACATGGGTTGTTTGGTCATGGAGAGGGGGCAAGAATGGGCTGTTTTATTTCCTTACGTTTTTCTTTCCTTTTTTTCCTCTTTTGTTTTGATTATGTTTAAAAAGAAATTTAATGCTAGGGAGAGCTGATTTGTTATCTCGATGATTTTTTATGTTTTTGGTGTCTCCATAGTGCAGGGAGTGATTTATAACAATGAACAAGTATAGAGAACTGTTATATAAATTTCAATTCATTTCCCTGGATTCAGCAGTAATTTTAAGCCATATCATTTTAGCTTGGTTAACCGTTCAAAATTGCAAAACAGAATGATTGTTTATGCTTTTACGGTCATTTAATTATGGGGTCTTGTCCACTGGCTCTTCATGGTGAACATGTGGTCTGGGCGTGTGCCAAATTTCAGCTGTCATCTTTGCAATATTCATGAAGTTGGCAGTTTTCATTTTAGGTATATGAACGGATCAAACCACCTTTGATAACATTAGTCGGTACGGGAAGTTCAGAACAGGCGTATGCAGTGTTAAGCCATCTTCATCTGCTAGTGATGCGTGCACCAATGCTGTTCTCTTCTGATTACAAGCATTTTTATTGTCAATACAATGAGCCATCTTATGTGAAGAAGTTGAAGCTAGAAATGTTGACTGCAGTAGCAAATGAGGATAATACTTATGAAATTGGTATGGACACCATCGTACTCTCTCACTTGTGGTTGTGAAATTAAATAGCGATGATATTTTATCTGCACACTTTTTCTAGAATTTCCCCCCATTGATGTTGAGTTGTTTCTACATTTCAGTTACTGAATTATGTGAATATGCGGCCAATGTTGATGTTCCTATTGCAAGAGAATCAATTCGGGCTGTTGGAAAGATAGCATTGCAGCAGTATGATGTAAATGCAATTGTGGACCGACTGCTTCAATTTCTAGAGATGGAGAAAGATCATGTTACTGCTGAAACTCTTGTAAGTCTGTTCTTATAAAGGGCACATGTGTATATCACTATTTTCTGATGAATTTTAATTTTAAGATTTGTTGCAACAGGTCCTTGTAAAAGATCTGCTGCGTAAATATCCACAATGGAGCCATGACTGCATTGCTGTTGTTGGCAATATTAGCAGTAAAAATGTTCAGGAACCGAAGGCAAAGGCAGCTCTTATCTGGATGCTTGGGGAATATGCCCAAGACATGGCTGATGCTCCCTATAGCCTGGAAAGTTTGATTGAGAATTGGGAGGAAGAGAATTCAGCTGAGGTAATTATCCTACCTGTGGGGAACTTTTGATTTTGTGACCTATCTTGGTTTATCAGAGGACATAAAAACTCAATTTGTGATGTCAATAAAAAAGGGCCTCACTAAATTACTAATTATTGCATTTACAAGTGATTTGCTAACCATACTTGGCATAAGGATATGAATATTGGAATGCACCCAGTGCCTGTTGATGCCTAAAATGAGCATTATGAATTTATGATCCTTTTATATGCATAAGTTTGTGACGGTCCTGCTGGCAAGGACATTGTATACCTTTCTCACATATATTTATATGTTTTACATCAAGATCTGGACCAAGATCAGTTATTTATTCCTCTAATATACCACCACAAATTAGTTTGAGTAATGTGTGCACTTTTTATATTTAATCATCGGGTTGAGAAGTGTTGCATGAAAGAATATCATATGTAGTCATAAAATGTCATTGGTTGTAAATGAGAAACTAAGACTATCGTTTGCCTCAGTTTTAGTGTCAGACTTTTGCACCTGTTTTGGCTTGTTTTTTGCAGAAAAAATTTGTTTGCTTGGTGTAAATTCGTATTTTAAAATTTCATCATGTTTGAGTGCCCTGTAACCTTGAGAACGCCATTGGGCATATTAAGAGTCTCAACAATATCGACTATAGGCAGTACAAAAGTTCACTTGTTTGAGTTCTAGTTGCAGGGAGATGGATCCAGAAAACCATCTGCATCACCAGTTGAGAAAATTATTATTAGTTTCAACGAGTACTTTGAAAGATTGTTTTTAAACATTGTGAGTTATTGTTAAGCATTTCTGCTTTTCACTTGTTAACTATGGGTTTGAAGGAGAAAGAGCTAAATAGATACGGATTTGAGCTTCTTGCTAAGTTATGATTAATTATTAGTTGTTTCAACATGTACTTTGAAAGATTTTTTTTAAAACATTGCAAACCGTTGTTGAATTCATTTTGTTCACGTGCAATCCTTTGTGTCTGTTATGTAATCGATAACCAACAGGAAAGATGACCTTTTATTAACGAAAGTGAAGGTTCAAATGGCTATCAGAAACATCTTATGCTGGTTCATTGTATTTCTATTTATATTGACATAACTCTACTTACTTTTGCTCTTTGCACAGGTTCGTTTGCATCTTCTAACAGCCGTGATGAAATGCTTCTTTAGAAGGCCACCAGAAACTCAGAAGGCGCTGGGAGCTGCTTTGGCTGCTGGAATTTCTGATTTCCACCAAGTATGAAACATGTTAATTCAGAAGTTGAAGTTACGATATCATCCTACTGACAAATTGATTGAACATTTTGTTATATGCAGGATGTTCATGATAGAGCCTTGTTCTATTACAGGCTTTTGCAATACAATGCTACTACAGCTGAGAAAGTTGTGAACCCTCCAAAGCAAGCAGTCTCAGTCTTTGCTGATACACAGAGTAGTGAGATCAAAGATAGGATATTTGATGAGTTTAACAGCCTATCTGTGGTTTATCAGAAGGTATCTCAAAGTTCCCTTCTTAAATTAATCTGTTACTGCAAAGCCTGTACTTTTGTCTTTTCTGTAGTATTTCTGTAACTTTGAACAATCTGTGCCTGAGGAAGAGTTACAATATATGAACAGGGGTTTCTCCGCAATGACTTGTTAGCAATGCCATATTATGGTTGTTTGAGTGTCATATTATTGTTTCTGTACAATGAGTTTGATGAAGAGTGGTCATATGGTGATTCCATTTAAATGCATTACTGACAGTGGCACATCTTTTACAAATGTTGGGAAAAAGTTAAACTGAATGCTACCTTAACAAATCCTCTCAGCAATCACCATTTTGGCTTTAGATGCTAACACTTTCTGTCCAAGGGTCCACAATTGCATTTTTACAGCTACAAAATTAAGTAGGTTTTCTTTTTTCTTTTAATCGTGGTATCTAGTAGGTCGGGTCTTGTTGGCTTGATGTTTGTGGAGCTGTCTGCAAATAGTATGTCTACCAATGCATTGTTACACTACACATTCGTTCAATCAACGCACCAAAAATTGCATTATATAATGAAAATTTGCTTTTCAATTGGTAGTAAAGACTGAGGAGATTATATATTGTTCTGTAGTTTAGTATTAATAGTTTCTTTGACGAAACTTAGGATCAGACATCGGCTTGATCTTTCTTGCCCACTTTTCTACTATTCTCTGTGCACATTTAGAGTATGTTTTAGCATAATGTATTTCATCAGGATTTGATATCTGTTTTGTGGATGGGTTATCCAGCAGAGAATTCGTTTGGTATTGAACAAGTTCATAGCTGATGAAGGAAATGATTTCTCGGCACTCTTCTGTAAATTCTAATTTACACCTGTTCATTTTATTAAATTCAGGCTAAAGAGAAAATTTCATTGTCTTGCAGCCCTCTTTCATGTTCACAGACAAGGAACATCGAGGACCATTTGAGTTTTCAGATGAGACTGGAAACCTAGCGATTGGAGCAGATTCTGCTGATAGTGTTGTCCTTGCTCAAGGAGTTGAAGAAAATGATAAGGATCTTCTTCTTAGCACCTCAGAGAAGGATCAAAATGGAGCTCTTAATCATAACGGCTCTGCATACGACACACCTCTTTTCAATTCTTCAGCTCTTGTACCTATGCCAGACTCGCAGTCTGCAACTCAAACTCACCAGTCAAGCTTGGCCATTGATGATTTACTGGGTCTCAGTTTTCAATCTGAACCCGAACCCGCTCCTCCTTCTTTGAAGCTTAAAGAAAAGGCTGTTCTTGATCCCGCCACTTTCCAGCAAAAGTGGCGTCAACTACCCATATCTATGTCCCAGGTCTGCTTCATATTTCAAACTTTCAATTATTCACTGTCTTATCATCTTGTACTTTGCGTTTTATTATAAAAATGGATATGATTTTCAATGTGCCGTTCTTGATTCCTCCTGATGTAGGAGTTATATTCTCTTCGTGGATGCATAATGTTTTTTTTGGTACATGGAACTGAGAACTATTTGTATTGATAATCCAGTCTGGGTTGTGGGATTGACTAAAATGAATAAAATTGCTTTATAATTCAAAAATGCATTTCAAGAGTTTTATGTATATATTGTGTGATGATGTATGTGAAAGAATTTGGTGAACCAAGTACATATACAATTTGTACTACATTTGACATCTAATACTGCATAGTTTAATTTCAAAGCTTATACTGCATAATTGCGCTCTACTACTGCATCAATGTGAACCCTCTTTAGAGATTGTATTCTGTGTTTTGTGATTGACAAGATTTCAAAACTTGTTGCAGGAATTCCTTATAAGCCCACAAGGAGTAGCGTCATTAACGACACCCCAATCACTCCTCCAACACATGGTCACGCAATCCATTCATTGCATTGCATCTGGCGGTCAAGCCCCGAATTTCAAGTACTTCTTCTATGCTCAAAAGGCAGAGGATACATCAACCTTTTTGGTTGAGTGTGTCATCAACACTTCATCCTGTAAAACACAGATAAAGATCAAAGCCGACGATCAAAGCACATCCCAAGCTTTCTCTGATTTGTTCCAAACAGCTTTGTCCACGTTCGGTTCATTGTAAGTTACTCTCAATTTTCCTGTTGCTGTTATGATTTTTGTGTATCGCCTACTCGGGACCAAATATGTCAAATGAGACTTGAGAAAGAAGTTCATAGAATTTTACTGCAAACCTTTTATCTTGACTTTAAAACTTTGTACAAGTTTTTATTTCCTTAATTTAGGCAGTGATTTATGCTGTTTTTGTCACTATCTCGGGGTTTTATAAGAGGAATATATGGTAAAAGTGAGTGTGAAAGCAAGAACACATCTTTGCAAATGCACTGTGGATGGACTTATGACTGGACTATTTTTTCAATAATTTTTTTTTATTGAAAAACTTTTTTGTTCTCTCTCATTATTTACTATTTGGACCATAGTTATAAATTGCCAGCCAATTTGATCTATTTGTATTGCTCTCTATTCACTTCCATACTTCCCATTATAGCACAAGGTGGGTTGCGTAATTTTGTAAAAGTACATTACATAACGAGCTACTCACCCCGAAAAAAGCTCCCTTTCAATTTCTAAACGAGTAGAGTAGGAAAACATTTAAAAGCTCGGTCAAAATTTAGGTTTTTCTTAGGAACGGCTCGATTATAAACGAATAGAATATAGCACTGGACCGGAAATTACGGTTTGGTCATGGACTGTTTTTTACCCTTTTAATATTTTTATGAAAAGAAAGTGATATGATACGGTGGACCGTTACATGAATAAGTGTAACGGTCTGGCCGGACCTTTTGTACAACCGTAAACACCCCTACCAAATATGCCCAAAATACTTCCTAAGTCACTGACTATTCCTTTGGTTGCCATTGTATCCTTCCAGCCATGAGAAGTGGATTAGGTTTATCCTCATTGTCCCAAATTCTAAGCATCCCTCTCCTCCCCAAAAGAGAAAACACAATTACACAAGGAAAGAATAATCAAGCAAACAAGATAAACAAAGAGAGACAAAAAAGAAATAAAGAGATTCTTTCAACAGTAAAAGACAAGCAGAAATCAAATATTGGACAGCTAAAACAAAGGTAAAAAAAAAAAAAAGCACTTTAGTAGTTAATACCAGCAAAGCTATTCCCAAAAACCATAACAACCAACTTGCTTATTCATGCTTCTTTTTCTTGTGTCCCACTGTACTAAACCTAATGTAGATGATTAACATATAATACCAAATATATATATATATATGTGTGTGAATAATCTCACACCCAAAAATGCTTGGACAATAATCATCAGACACAATAATATTGCAGCCTATTTATTTCTATGCTAGGGCTGGACTTATCATTTGATTTAAAAAGTTCCACTTTGGATAGAAGTCGTTTGATCACAGCCCAAAATACCTCTATCATTTCATTTTGATACCTAAACAACCACTTTTTGGTGAGCCACTTAGATTTTTAAAAAAAATCGTTCTTTTATGTTTATAAGTGGTATTTTCACGTATTTGCTTGGTCATAAATACTAATTTATTAATTATGAAATATTTATAATATTAAATAAATAATATTTTGTTTAGTAACATAAACTAATTTAGTCTTTGAACGGGTGTTTTAATACTAATATTAACTAGTGTTTTTATAGTATAAACATGAGAAAATTGGTTGAACTGAACATGGTCCTTTTGTTTTGTTAAAATAAACTATCACCTTTTTTTTTTTTTTTTTTGTAAAAGAGAACTTATATATTTAAAAACCAATTGAAGATCTTAATTGATAAATTACAATTTTTATCGGCTTTTCATTTAAAATTCAATATAAATATATACTGATTTCTAAATTTTATCGATTTCTCATTTAAAATTTAATATAAACATATACTAATCTTATCTTATCTTATATATATTATAGGAGTAGCACTCCTTGCCACGTGTCACGTAGAAAAATATTCATTGTCACGTGTCATTTCAGCATTTAACCTGCCTTCAAAAATTTTAATTAAGTTTTTTTAATCTTATATATTTTGTTGATTATTAAAAATAAATTAATTTTAACAGACAATAAAGATTTTGAGCAACTAGATTATCGGTATGCAGATCTTAAATTTTAGAATCTTATATATTTGATTTTGATATAAAAAAAAATTGAGTCAACCAATTGCATAAAATTATTTATATTTGATTTCTTTTTTTCTTCAAGAAAAGTATAACGACAATGTTGAATTTCTAATTTATAATTCCTTATCCATAAATCATACTTACCTAATTAATTTAAACAATATCCGGATATTTAACAAATATTTTTTTTTTATAAATAAATTATTTTCTACTCTTATACTCACACTATTTCATCAAGATGGGTTACTAAATGAGTATTATTTAATTTAATATTTTATTATTTTGTTGTTTAGAATTGAGTCAATCAATTGGATTAATTATATAACTAATAAAGTTAATCACATTAAGAAGTTCTTAGTTGATTTCCATATATTACTATATATATATAGACCCGAAATATTACTTAGAAATTAATAAATCATATTACAAAATAAATTTTCTATATACACTATTTAATTTGGTTACAATATTATTTCATATATATATATATATATATATATATATATATATATATATATTCAAATGAATATATAATTACTATAAAATAATATTTAACATAAAAAATAATATGATATTTTATGCATAAAAACTCAATAAAATATATTAAAAAGATAAATTTATCGAATTCCATGCAAGACACGAATAATACACTAGTTCATAATGATGCACGATAGTTTCTTGCAGATTTTTATATAAGGTGATTTAAATCTAAATTAAAATGAAGTCCATATTTAGACAAGTTTACAAGGGAGGCATGCTCTTGTAATGATTGTATTACCCATACACAATTGTGAAGTTGAGTGATAGAGCACTAAGAATTTGGAAGTGGAATATGATATGTCACCACCTGCAATTCTGCATGCAACCCACTTTGAAATGTCATTCATCTAACATTTTACATTATCCCTCAATGTAAATCTATGGTCGATGTTTTCTATGAGTCTATGTAGGTCCCACGTTTAACGTTGGTGTCGCTGTCAAATTCCAAAAGAGAACACGTAAATTGGTTATCCAATTCTTTCACCATGAAACTATGACTAAAGTTTATGGACACTATTAAATGAAAGTTTTGCATTTTAATTGTGTGAAATGCAAACCGCAGCCGCAAAGTACGGTTGCGGTTTGGTTTGAACCGTAAGTTGCGGTTTGGTTGCAGTTCGGTCAACCAAATCGCAATTTACTTAGTCCTAATATATAGAGAGATAAAATTGTTTAAATGAAAACAAATGTACTATTTAAGACTTAAAAACTAATTTACATTCATTTAAATAATTTATAATAAAATTTTAATAGCTCTTAATTTTTGTAGGAGTCCAAATCAGAGGAAGTGAAGGCCACACAAATTTATGTTTAAACAAGTCTAAATATAATCTAATGGTTTGTTATTTCACCTAAAACATATTTGTTTATATTCAAGGAAGATATTTGAAATTTCGACAGGCGAAGATCACGTGATTTTATTACAAATTCGAGTGCGTAGCGTGTTTGTTCAAACTCAAACTCAGTATATAAATTTAATAAAATCTTACCTAAACTAAAATTAACAATAACATGATGCTTATATAACCTTATATACAAGGCTCGTTATCCCCTTATTATCGATTTACCACAAAATGAAATGGGATAAGACTTGTTTATTTCAGTTCCTGTTTTCTAACAACCAAATGAAGCCTAATGTATTCGTTTATTCACGGACTACAAACGTAATACAAATGTGCTACAAACATAGGCGACCATGGGATACCCTATCAACAAAAAACACCAATCACGGGCTGCTAATTCTCTCACCCTCAGCAGTCAGTCAGTCAGTCACGGGGACCTAAGGAAAAAGTCACCGTGACCGGCTGTCACTCTAACTAACCCCACATAAGCTTCCAAAACACACAACAAACCTCCTCTGCCAACTTATAACTGACGGTCGTCAGTATTCACTAACACGTCTTCTTCAAACACCCCTCTCTTGATTTCCCGGTAATGTCGTCGCCGGCTCTTTCGCCGGCGTTTCCTCCTCCGACCGACGATGCACCTTCTCCACTCCTCCCCCTTCTTCCTATCGGAAAGCCCATAACATCTCCCTCACCTCTATCTCTCCCACCGATAGCAGTCGTTACCCCGACATTCATTTCACCTCCGGCGCCTTTACCGGCGGCAATCTCGCCCGCGCCTTCACTTCCTCTGATTCCTACCGTCACTCCTCCGCCTCAATCACCGCCTCAAGCACCAGTAATCTCGCCTCCTGCTCCGGCGTTTCCGATTAATCCTCCGGCACCGGTATTACCGAGTAGCCCTCCGGTACCGGCATTATCGGAAACTCCTCCGGCTGCTCCTACTATAAGTACCAAACCACAACCGCCTCCGGTGTATTCTCCGGTGACAAACCCTCCAAAAAGGACGAAATTCCGTCATTCATCTCCTTCTCATGCTTCTTCTCCATCACACTCCAAGACCACGAGCTTAAGAGGCTCAAAAACACTTCCGAGCACGACTGCAATTCCACCACCAGCAGAACCAGTCGCAGCTCCGGTAGCAGCTCCAGGAACGCAGCCAGTCATCGGAGGTAGTACCGGCGAGGGAATGCCTTTAACGGCGGAGATGCCATCTCCACAGCCAAGTACGCCACTGGTGGTGGAAGGTGGAGGTTCTCGGCCGGCAATGGCGGTTCTCCCAGTGGGGGAAAATGGGAGTTCAGATTTACGAGCGGGTACCGCCGGAAGTGGTGGTAATGGGAATCCGGTGAGTAATGTTTCAACAGGGATTATAGCAGGATTGTGTGTTGGTGGTGTTGTATTGGTGGCGCTTCTAGTATTTGGGGTTTTGCTGGTGGTTTGCAGGCGGAGGAAGAAGGGCTCTAGTTCTAGATTTGATGATTGTGGTGGCTCCTTTGCTTGCAATTCTAAGTCTACTTTCCAAGGTGTGATATTTTCTACCCTCGGACTATTATTATTGCCCAATTTTTATTTGGTTATTTTTACTAGTAATTCAATTAGGGTTCATTTAAAGTCTTTTATATATATATATATATATATATATATATATATATATATATATATATATATATGAATGGTAATAAGTTATAATGTTTAGTTACCTTACGATTTCATATAAGGTTCATTTAAATGGGATTAATACGTGTTTCAAATAGGCTAGATTCGGACGAATATGGGGTTCAAGCCCATTTGGACCGGACAGTCCAACCGGAATGTCCGTTTTAACCTTTTTTTTACAAACTAGAGAATTCAATAAATCCGGTTTACTTAATTCTCGTTACAAAAACTAGAATTCGGAAATCTCGTAAACATGGTCTATCATATTTTAATTCGAAACTTTTGAATGATTTTCTAGCATATATGCATATATAATTATACATATTTTTTTTGATCTAGGTAAACTTTCTCTACCAAGCTACACAAAAAGGAACACAAGCTTCCCGGATACAGAAATCCGGGGAGCAACAAACAATCTTCTTAATCAACCTCCAATCGCGTATAACCAGGGGTTGAGATTAGACAATTCGGGTTTTGCCATGGCATTACCCGTTCCATCAACCGGAACTTTCACGTATGAAGAGTTGGTTGCGGCCACTAGTGGATTCTCTGAGTCCAACTTACTTGGACAAGGTGGTTTCGGGTTTGTCCACAAGGGAGTTTTACCTAATGGGAAAGAAGTCGCGGTTAAGCAACTTAAGATGGGCGGACAACAAGGAGAAAGGGAGTTTCGAGCAGAGGTTGAAACTATTAGTCAAGTTCATCATAAGCATTTGGTTTTGTTAGTCGGTTATTGCATTGCCGGAGTTGAGAGATTGCTTGTTTACGAGTTTGTGACGAATAAGACATTGGAATTTCACTTACATGGTAAGGTGATTTCATTCAAAATTTTACATTTCCTGCTGATTTTTTGATTTTAATGTCTTTGGACGTGTTTGGCATGGCAAAAAGACATATTCTTGATCTTATTATGCAAACAACACTGATTTTTGTCATGAAAGAATCTCAGACAAAAATCAGCCCGTCATGAATTGGAATACAAGGTTGAAGATTGCAATAGGCTCTGCTAAAGGATTAGCATATCTCCATGAAGATTGTAAGTACATTAATTCCGCGCAATCTAGCTTCTTGTGCGTTCAACTCCTTCTATTATCATTTGGTTTTAAGATGAAACGTCACTGCACGTATGTATTGGGCTTAAACCTGAGTTTAAATAATGTCTTTCCTTACTAAGGTAATCCTACCATCATTCATCGCGATATCAAGGCATCAAATATTCTTCTTGATTCCAACTGTGAGGCAAAGGTAAACTAAATTTCCTCATGTTATGTGTAACAAAAATAGTTATAACATGAGTGTATATATTGTACAGTTATCTGATTTTGGACTGGCCAAAATCTTCTCGAACACCGAATCCGCGGTCACTCATATCACCACTCGGGTTATGGGGACTTTCGGGTAAGAAAAACGCTTTCTTC
The DNA here is from genome assembly GCA_002319775.1 of Fagopyrum tataricum. NCBI lineage: Eukaryota > Viridiplantae > Streptophyta > Magnoliopsida > Caryophyllales > Polygonaceae > Fagopyrum > Fagopyrum tataricum. Next base: position 33,155,224 of record CM008281.1, on the reverse strand, counting down.
TATCTTAATTGCAAATTGTGTTACATGCACGAAAACTTTGTTCTATCCTTTAATTAACTTGATTTTTAAGAAGTTGCCTTTCGGTTTTAGTTACTTGGCTCCGGAATATGCATCAAGTGGGAAAGTCACCGACAAGTCGGATGTGTACTCGTATGGCGTCATGCTACTCGAACTCATTACGGGTCGTCCGCCTATTAGTACTTCCGAATCCGACACAAATGGTAGCCTAGTGAATTGGGTATAATGCCTTTACTCAATCTCTTTCTCTCATACGTACAATTGATTGTGTTGCATTGCACATTAAGGGGTCGTTTGGTTGGACATGATAATTAAAACGGAAAGCAAACGGTTCAACTTGTGATTATGAAACACTTAATTTACACCATTGGTTTCTTGACTATAGGCTAGACCCTTGCTTCCACAAGCCATTGAAGAAGGCTACTTCGACACTTTAGTCGATTCGCGATTACAAAACAACTACAATGTCAATGAGATGGCAAACATGGTAGCTTGTGCAGCCGCTTGCGTAAGGCTTTCAGCGTGGAGACGACCACGAATGAGTCAGGTAAACCGTGAACATGAGATTATCTCATATCGATAATAAACAAACTCTAAATTTATTATAATGAAAATTCATTGGACTTATGTGTTTGACTACTTCATTGATTGATGACAATGCAGGTGATTCGCGCTCTTGAAGGTGATCTCTCTCCATCGGACCTAGATGATGGAGTAAGACCCGGACATAGCTCAATGCAGTTTCCATACGAAAGCTTAGATTTCGATGCACAAAAGTACATGGAAGACATGAAGAAATTCAGGATAGCATTATCGAGTAACAATGAAGTTGATCATACTACGGGGCGATATAGCGAGAATACGAGTGAGTATGGCCTACAACCCTCAATTTCAAGTGCAGATAGCCATGAATCTAACACAAGAAGCTTTGAACTCGGTCGACATTAACATATTTGTTGATTGATATGTTGCTTTGTTTTGATTTTTTTGGTATCATAGATCATTAAGGTTTTCTTGTTTCATGATCACCCGTATTGTGGCTTTGATAGATTAGATTGTTGTTGTAATATAAATCAAGCTTTACTTGGTGGTTTATACACATGAAAACTATATTATTAGCAGTTAGCACTAAAATATGCAGATTATGTGGCTTTGTGAACCTTATTGAAGTAAAATACTTTTATAGTTTTATGTAGTAATTGAAATGGAAAGTAGTGTAGTTTGCACTTCTTAATATTATTTGGACCTTTCAAAATTTGGTGGACTGGACATGATATCCGGTCCAACAAAACCTTTCGGGTCCAAAAATTTGGCCCAGACCGGAATTTCAACGATATTGTATTGATTTGAAGACTATAAGATGTATATCACATATCTGAAATTGTTATATGCTAACAAAATTCAAACATTTTATACTAGAATAAATATATGTATTTAACTTATATGATTAACATGTTTTTAATGCATAATAAAATGGTCTTATACAATATTTGTTGATACGCCTTAAATTATATCCGTACAATTCGAACAATTTATCGTTTGTTTCGGTCTTTAGTGTTTCGTCACTATATATTGTACCGTACTACCGTTCTCCCTGCTTCTAAATCACATGTCGATACGTAGTATGAAATTCCTCAATAAAATCAGTTTAATCGAACTTAGTAAATATTGGATGTGTCAAACCCTGTAAATTCATGTGTCGTTTTCAAGTTTAATATCCATTCTTTCCGATTTTTGCACAATGGTAACATTTTATTCATTTATTGATCACTATCGTTACACATTACATATAACGTACGTATATAACCATGAATTTAATATTATAACATACATATGTTACCTTTTTTTTTTCCTTATATTTTTACGTAATGTGTATCTTATTTCAACCCTTATTAGTTCCAACATTGTTACTCTTATGTTTTTTTTCAGTCTGCACAAATGGGGTCAAGACATATATACTATATATGTGGACATATAATAACTAGTTTCCATTAAGATACTCACGAAGATCAAGATAATACGAATAAAGCCATCCATTGATGATCTCAACCTCTGTCTTCCGCATTTCTTTTAGCCAATCTGGATCAGTGTCCGCAGAATAGAATAAATCTAACCCGTGTGAACCTACACCCATAAAAATAATAGAATTAAACGAAAACTATTATAAATAATCAAAGATTATATTAAAAACCTTATCATTTTGACTTAATTTTACAGAATATATTAAGTATTGATAAGAGTAATACCATTAACGGTTTTAATTGCTACGAGTGTCTCCGATATGCTCTCCAACACACTGCACATTATGTATCAAACAAGATTTAGATTCGGCCAAATTAAATTTTTGCAAATTTTTTTTATATACAAGTATACTTATACATGTACATTGTATAGCCCTATTTTTATAGTATTATAAATAAAATGATCAAAGTAACAAACAATTTCTCACCATAAAATCTATAATTATTTGAGAATAAATATATTTAGTACATATTTTTAAACATTCATGGTTATTTTATAATTAAAATAGAACTAAGACTAATAGTGATTTAAGCTCACATTTTATAATGTTGGATGTTGGATATCATTTTAAAAAGTCATTAAAAGAAGACTTGGAACGTTTTTTTCATAAGGTCCAATTTATTTAATTTGTCTAGCTTTGAAGTCATAATTTTACCAAATATAAATAGGAACGACGATTCGACGGGACTTCTTTCGATTATATATATATAGTTTTTTTTAAAAGTACTTCTTTCGATTATATAGTTGTTTTATATTCGTTTAAAAAGGATTGCTTGTATTTGTCTACGTAATGAATTTCTCAATTAATTCTATTGTGAAGGATTAAATCCTCAAATTGCTAGTATTTAGAAAGAAATTGGCATACCCTTCTTGGCTAAACGGATCTTTCAAGCCATTGGAGAGTATGATGTTGCTCCCAAACCTTTTGAGAACAAACCTTAAGTCCTGCAGAGGTTCGTGGAAATATATAAACAAATTTAATTTAACACGGATATAATAACAACTAATTATTTTGTCAATAGTCACAATTAGCTCGTTTATAAAAGTACAAGACACAAAAATTATTTTTCCCAGTAGCTTACCCGGATCTTGTTTAAAATCCTCGCTATTATTTATGACGGAGAATCTCTACGAAAAAAATCAGAATTTCTCCAAAAAAAATAATAAAAAAATAATAATGCATACCTCGCCGCCATAATAAGTGTTAAGCCAAGAAGGTCGAGTTGGGACCCCATATGTATCGTTGCATTCTTGAATGAAGGTTTGAAGATCAAAGGGAGTCACCGGAGTCACTAAATTTGTGATGCTCGAATTAAAGACTGTTCCCATTGGATCCACCAATTCGCTACATGTCTGTAAATCGTATAGAGTGTTTAATCCACCGATTCACACTGTTACAACTGGTATTTTATGATCTCACTCGTATTAAAGTGTCATGTGTGAATTTTTACCGCAAACTATTATTCACGTTAGCTGATATGCGTTTTATTCAACTTTTCACTTAATTGTAAGACAATATATCAGTGATATGATGTTTGATACTTGTTTAGATTAATTTATATTTACACTAATGTAACAATGAATATAGTAGTAATTTATTCTGCTAAATTAATCATATATTGTTGAGACAAGAGATAAAATATATCCACATCGATAACACAATATTAGTTGTGTGAGCCTAGTATATAAGTTCATGAGTTAAATACTCTTTCAATTTTAAATTGATTTTAGGATGCAACCCTGTGTGCTCACGTGTAGGCTCATTAGACGTGTGTCTTCCGGATAAGGAGATAAAATTAACATATAAATGGATTTCTACCAAATTAACTCAACAAAATGTTTATTTAAATTATATACCGAATGATATATTATGTATTTTTAACATGAAGAGTGAAAGAGTTATTAATCAATGTACTTTTCTTCTCTTTAAACATATATTATTTTTACCATCCAACCAAACAGCCCATAAATATATATAACTATTACTAATGCAAGATGTAGCAACCAACAAACATTACCTGCCATCCCCATCCCAAACTGAATTGGTCGGAACTTGAATCGGCTGAAGAAGCAACGACAGTGCAACTACCGACAACAGAAACCGCCGCTGCTACTTTGTCGAGATTGGTGGTTCCGGTGGTGGCTCCATCGATTTTCCGACAAATTCTGCTAAGTGGGTATGAAGGTGGACTATCGTATTGAGTCGCACTACGATACAACTCTACCAAGTGGATCCCCAGATCGTCGATGCTAGTCAGCGTACTGCATGTGTATAAAATTTATGGATGATACCTTTTATTATTGATCCATTTTTTAGATGAAATCTCATTGGATATTTTTAAGATGAAAAAATTAATTTCAAATATTTATTAAATTTTACAATGACAAAAATAGTAATGGTAAATGTTTTGATCGACCACTCTTTATTGTTTTTATTACAAGTTTTTAAAATACTTTTAAAAAATATGATGTATAAAATGATACTATTAATCTATATATGTCATAAACATATTTTTGTATAAATATTCCAAGATATGTAGAGTCCATTTAAGATTACTTGTCGTCATTTTACTGTTTTATGAAGTCAATTTTTATAATTTCAAAAATTACACATTTATATTGACAAAAATTAATAAAATCAAACGAATATATACCTGCAGGTATTGAATTTTTGACTAAGTTGCAGAAGTCCGTTACTAGATTCACCGAATTGGACAATTTCTGCATAGGATTTCACTATAGTTTCATAACAATTTGTACTTGTTTCCTGCAATTAATTCAATCAAGGTTTATTATGTTCTTAAATACGTGTAATATATATCCTTAGATTTGGATATAGAATTTATACTTGATAAACTTTGTTAACCCAGTTATCGAAAGTATCTGGTTGCGCAATACTCATGAAGATCGGGGCTGATGAGGCTAGAGCTCCCATCGCAACGTGTGGATATTTTAGCCGAAACCATGTCGCGAGCACTTAACCGAATCGAAGATCAATAAATCAAATCAAAAGTTAGGTTAATATATATACATACATAATACTGTAAGATGCTCAAATTGATTTGGTACGTACGTACGTTAATGAGCCCGCAACCATGTATGCACCAAACACACACATTATATATTTTTAGTATATCATTGAGTAGAAACGTATTTTTGAATGGGCAGTAAGAACTTACCATAATTGTACAATTTAAATAATTGTACGTCCTAGATTTGTGACAAAAAAATGAATATGTCTAAAAAAATATTCTACTAATTATTAACTTACATTTGTTAACACTATTTCGATATAAATTATTAGAAAAAAGCACTATTTTGATCGAAATGAACATATTTCGATCTGAGTGTTCAAAACTAAATAGATAACTTCGATCAAAATTTCACTATTACAATCAAAACTAGTGAAAAAAACACTATTTCGATCGAAATTATTAAAAAAAAAAAATACTATTTTGATCAAAATGAACATATTTCGATCGAAATATAATGCTCAAAATTCGATAAATCCAAATAAGTTTGTTTCCATATACATTGTTCTATATATTGAAAGTGGATTTATTTAAATATTAATCCAATGTATCTCATCCATGACCACTATTCGAACAAATATCTTAAACATTAATTTATTTATTAGATATATCTAATAGGTTCCTACTCAAGATTATCACTTAAACCTTGACCCCATATATATATATATATATAGAGTTAGGATCATGTAGGAACCTCTCTTAGAGTAGGGAATAGGGATTTATAATAGCCGTTTGATTAATATGGATGAACGTCTAAGATTTAACATTGTTTATGGTAATAATTAATCAGAATATTATATTGCCTCTAATAGAATTATGATAAAAATATTTTAACGACCAAAATTTCTCTATAAAATATAATAACGATCAAATTATGGTAATACATTATTTTCATATTGGGTCGTTATTATATTTTATCGAAAAATTTTTGTTGTTAAAATGCTTTTTATATAATTAATATAGTCATCAGTTAAAATTTTGTGGGTCGTTAAAATTTTATAGAGAAAAATTGGTGGTTAAAATGTCTTTTTTCATATTTTAACCACCAAAACAAATTTAACGATCAAATTAACGACTAAGTCCAAAATAATGTTAAAAATTAACAACTGCTTAAAATCAATTTTTAACGACTAATTAAAATCATATTTTAACGACTGAACCTTAAAAATATTTTAACGACTGAAACTTAAAAAATATTTTAACGACTGGACAATACAGATCAAAAATTTTAACGAGTAGAAATTGAAATTTTTTTTAACGACTGAATGAAAAATCGTATGAAACTACAATTAACGACTGAATGAAAATCTTATGAAACTAAAATTAACGACTGAATGATATTCTTATAAAACTAAAATTTTAACGACAGAACATCAAAATTTTTATGAGTTTAACGACTACACTAAAATCATTTTTAACGACCCTTAGAATTTTAACGAGCGAATTGTTCATTTTTAACGACTGAAAATAAATAACGAAGATTAACAAAATGTAGCAGCATTTTTAACGACTAATATTATTAATCAAAAATTAACGATTGAAATTGAGAATAAAAATTACTAACCTTAATCTTGTTCAAAAAAACCTCAATAATTTTTAGTTTCCAGAAGAAGATGGCAGAGAGAGTTTCTTAACGATGTTCATGTTCAACAATTGTGTTACTGGTAAATGGAAATCAATTCACTCAACGTTTAATTTTGGAATAGCCCAGAAATAGTATATTTGTTTTCCTAATATGTATATTATTTAATGCTTTATTTGTGAAAATTGAACAATCATATGAATCTTCCTTATGGAAGCTTATTATGTACGTTCCATCATGTCCGTTCAAATTTTAATCCAACGGATCTTAGGGTTTCCTATTCCCTACTCTAAGGATGGTTCCTACCGGATCCTGACCCTATATATATATATATATATATATATATATATATATATATATATATTGTCTATAGTGAAATAAGTCCGTCTCATCCTTTGAACATGCACAACATTAACCGATCATCTTATAAGAAAAAAAAATGATCAAATTTATTGACATTTTGTTCAAAAGTATAAATATTTTGTAATTGAACTAATACATTTTACACTTAAACATTTATATATTGTTCAACTTCAACATAATACCATTTTTTTATCATGAGATATCTTTCTAGTTTCTACTAAATCCAAACATATATAAATAATGCAATATGTATGATAAAACTTTGCATTAATTTTCTGTTTGTTGATTTATATATAAAAAATACTTACTTCCTCCGTATGATCCTCCAAAGACTATTACAGGAGAATATTGGGCTTGGTATTTGCTCTTCAAGAGGAGGATAATCTCTGCATAATCCGCCAAAGCTTGGACAGAGTTAAAATACCCAAGACTCTCTGGATCCTTCGTAGATTTTAGCATCGATCCATCTGGATTCGAGATTCCATAATACCTATGCTGCTAGGACAAAATCATTTACAAAAAAATAATCAGTGTTAACTAGTGATCGACTACGGACACATGCATATGCATATACTATGTTATTGAGAAGTATTTCAAATTATTGATGAAGTATATTGACTTCTATATGATTTTAAAACAAATGGTAAAGCTAAACTCAATAACATCTCTATACATATATAAATTTTAGATCTAAGAATTTTAACCCTAATTGGACTTAAAAAAAAGATAAAATATAATTTAGACTCAAGTCATAAATACTAACGATTAAGAACGATAGTTATTACTTAGGTATCTACAACTAATGAATGCATATAATAATCACGATAGGAACTAAGAAAGTGAGGTAATAATTTCTGACCATATGAGTGCACATTAGTCTGATAAGATTTCACCCTCAAACAATTAACTGATAACAAGACGAGGAGATGTTCATAAAACTTGAGACATGTGTATATTAAAGTGTATAAGTACCTCTATGAACACGATAAGAGCATTGAAGAGAGGTGCAGTCTCATGAAGCAATCCAACGAGGGATAGATCCGAATCGATAGGTGCCTCAGCACCCAAGTAAACGAATATTGGGGGAGTTGTTCTTCGGGCCACCCCAATAATCATCGACGATCACAAGCTTCTGTTGAAACGTGTGGTAGCTTTCGGGTCTGTAGTTAAAATGATCAATGGTTTGATTATGAAAATATTGCTTAGTATTCAACAATTCTCTTCGAGCATTTTTACTTGCATGGCCATGGGAAAATCGATTTCTCATGTTTCGTTTGAATGGTAAGGAGTTCGTAAATGAAGAAGAAGCTGCAAAGGCTACTACTAGAATAAGAAGCCATGAGAGGAGATTATGAAAGCTTGCAGTCATGTTGTTAAGATTGAAGGGAGCTTTTGGGTATGTTGGATTTTGTTCGACTAGATTTTTCATGTATATATAGGTTTCATGTATAGTGTGAATTATTGATATATGAACTTTCCCACGTAAGTATTCTACGAAATACGTTTTGGTTATACGACTATTTGCTTTGAAACATTCGCAGGAAGAAATTGATCGATATGTATATTGTATATGCCATTTTGGTTATTATATTAATAGGACAAAATCAACTCTTATGGACATCAAAATTGATCTAATCAAGATGTCGTATATGGAAAAAAAACTTCCTTCGGTTCTTAAAATTATTATATTAAAAAAAAATACACAAAGAAAGATGTACAAAAACTTACAATCAACACCAATCGACATCAAAACTGATTTGACCAAAATATCGGATATGGGTAAATACTTTTTCTCCGATTCTAAAAAATATTAGGAAAAAAATTAAGATCATAAAGTAGAGTCGCAACAACTTAAAATATTTATTTATGCACGATGGAAGTAGTAACTTAGTAAGAGTGAGTCCAGGCGTGGACACAAATTCTATCAATCTCGGTCCCGTTTCGGGCACATCCTAATCCCGACGGGATTTCATTCAAAATTATAGATCCTGTCCCGAACCTGTTCCGTCAAAAACTATCCGGGACGGGATATGCGCCTTAATTTCTCCATCTCGCTAGGCCCGTCCCGTCCGTATATATTAAAATTTTTAATTTAAAATAATAAACTTAAGTAGAATCCTAATCATTAGACTTATATGGTTATTATATAGTTACGTTTATATATTTTAAAAAATAAACCATGTTGATCAAACCGTTAAAATTGACAAATCTACCAAATTCATTTAGACGTGGTTTATTATAAATATTTGGAAACTTCAATTTAACTGTAATGTGTTATTATGAATATTTGGAAATCATAATGTTTTTGCGTTTTAAGTACGATATATACGAATATTTTGTGGATAAATCGTAAAATTTAAAAACATTAAATAAATTAATATGCAAACAGGATTGGACTCACCCCGTTCCGGTCCTAGCCCGAATAGGACCCTGTGAAATTCAAGCTAAAATACCAAAGACCAGTTCTGATCCCGTCTCATTTAAAATAGTTGGGACAAATTCAATCTCGTCTCATCCCGTCCCCACCCCTACCCATATCATTTCTCATCTTAAATTCTTTGACCGAGAAGTTAATTTAAGTTCTTCCGACCTATAACTTTTGAATTTATTTTTGTTAACTTTTATATTAGTTTTTACGAATTAAGAAATTTTCTTCCTATTTGATGAAACTTTTCTCACGCATATATAAAAAGTAGAAACATATACCTATTTAAATTAATCCATTAAAACAAATCCCTTTCACCTAGTTCTCTATCAAGGACTTAGATATACCGATTCACATAGGGTACTATTCTTTCCCACCAAAACAATTGGTCAATTCAACGTTATTACATATGTATATATACCAGTTTATATTTTTTATAATTATAAGTACACTTCTTGGGTGAATTCATATTGTTTTTTTCAATCCCACGTGTTGACTTTACTCGAGTTTATTAGGATACGAATGGGTCATTTAATTTATATAAAAACTGAATAACGGGGGCAGTTAACTAATATAAGAATGAGTCATATAGAAATTAGTATAAATGATGGTTTTTATGTCATAATCATGTAATGACTAAAAATGTTACTCTATTTGAAATCAAACCCTAAGTGAAATCACATACTTCCGTCGTCTATGCGATACATTTTATAACTATTTATTTCGAGAAAATAGGGCAACCAAGATTTTTATAGGCTTCTAGATTTCGATTGTGTAGGTTGGGTTAATTTATGGAATTATCCAAACGGTTTATAATAAGAATATTGCATCTACATAAGTCATAAAAATACAAGAATAGTGAATTTGGTTCAAATACACATAACGAAAAATTATAACATGAAAATAACAAACTAATCCGGCCTATACAAATTCATTTACTCAATTTTCATATAAAAACTTAGATTTCAACGTCGACCTCTCTCCAGGACCTAGATGATGAAGTAAGACCAACACGACTCGATGTAGTTTCCATGCGATAACTTAAATTTCGACGTACAAGAAATACTTGGAGGACATTAAAAATGTCACACCCCAAATTTTAAAACCTGTGATGTCACGGACTAAGACTTTACAATGAGTTTCAACCCTAATTTGACAACAATTTCACTAGATATTACAACAAGGAATATATATAAATAAAACAAATAAAAACTTATTACTAAAATATCAAAGTCGTGAATGCATGACATGATACAACCTCGAACGAAAATTCTTAAACCTTAAGACGCTAAACCATATTATATGAATGCAAAACTGAAAGGCCACCCCATCTATATGAATATGTGGATCCGGCTAACCATCAGCTCCGGATCACCATGTAACTTTCTGAGGTCCCTACAAGAAATCTAAAAACATAACGGTAAAAACCGTTAGCTAACTATTTTAGGTATATGATAATACGCTATAACACAAACACACATAATTGCGGAAATTAAACATATCGTCATGCTTACACTCAACCATATTATTATCTTTATTTAGGTGATTCAATTGTATTCGTTCAGCTTATTTTGTGGCACGAGGGTCTCCCGACCCTCGCCTCCGTCCCCGTATACCAACATGAGTGATTCGATGCATCTCGCCGTGTACATTGTAAGGACTAGTCGCGGAGAGCCTCCCAATCACGGTTCAACGTTGGGCAGTGATGCCACGACCAATTATTCATACACTTGGGTCTAATAAACGGTAACGTCGTCCTAATCAAGTTACAATTAGAGATCACTCAACATACACCACTATATATATACATGCTAACACAAGGAAGAGTTGGCTAATTAAGTCATAAGACTTACCTGCACTGGCCTAATGTCCAACTAACAATAAGTCCTGGTTCACTCGTATATGACCTCAACAGCCTGGCCATAATGGAAAACGTCTCAACAACAAAGTACCAACATTTAGGAAGCTCTAAGAAGCTTCTAGACCGATAAGGAAGGTTTTGGAAGGGAAGAACGAGAAAACTCTAACTTTTAAGGAAATTACGGTTTTAAACCCGAATTTCTTTACAACTCTAAAAACGGTTAAACACGTCTCTAAACTTTCAAAAATAGTCCAACCACCTATTATGAGCGTTGAATGATCCCAAACGAGTTCAAAAGTTTCCCGAACTTTCAATTCATGAAGAAAACCTTAAAGAACGCCTTGTACGCAAGTAGTTAAACTCGCTACTTTGACCTTAGTTCTATATCATCAACCGATCCTCAAAAATTCCAAAATAAAATCCTATATATTCTAGGCCATGACTAACCCGAGATAAAAGCATCGAAAAACATAAAAGCCAATTCAACAAACCTACACAAAATCCCAAAAGTCACCATCCTAACATGCATATTCCGAAACTGGTTTTTCTCTCAACTTTGGAAGCTCGTAAAACTCGATCCAACCGTTGGATCTTCCTAAACTTTTAAACTATAAACTAACATATACCTACTATCATATATCGAAAAATCAACTGTTCAAGCAAAGAATAACATACCCAAAAGTGACTCCAAAGATGGGTACTGGAACATTGAAATCCTGGGCTTTTAGTAGTTGGGAAGATGGCGTTCAAGCATGTTGAGGCTCCTGTGTGAGTATTGGGAAAGGTTATAGCTGTCATAACCATCCCACTATAGAGAAGAGAGGGAGAGGAAAGGAAGTGAAGGAAACCACTCTATTAGCTCAAGGGTTAACATGGAAGTCAAGGAGAGGAGATACCTCCTATAGTTCGTGCATCTGGCTAACAAACAACTGCTCCCTTCCATGGTCCCCCTGCTCTTGTAAACTGATTTGAAGAAGAACAAGGAAGGTAGAGTATGAAGCTCATTTGGTTGTATAGACTTGGAGGAAAAGAAGGTAGGATTCTTACTGAACAAGATCCGAGAGGGAAAGGTTGATGTGCTAATCTCGTTGTTGCCTTGTGCTCAAGACTGGATTTTCTATTCATTGCCGGAAATCACAATCTCCGGGAGCCACCACTACCAATTCAAACCCGGAGCCTCCACTTCGAGCCGAACCGTCATCCCGATCCAAATCCGAGGACTCGAACCATTTTGTAACACGCCATCCAGATCTCGGCCGGAACCGCCAAGCCCACCGGAGAGTAGACCAAGCCACTGTCGCCGCTACCGTTCTCAAAACCCCGGATCGAGCCCTCGCCACCATAGTTGTCTCCCAAGCCAACTAAGGTACATCCGTCTTCCTCTCGATCCGATGGACCAAGATCTGACCCCCCGTGGACCGCCGTAACCACCCATTGCCGGAAACTGCTTGCAACACCTCAACCTCGTGTCGGGAGAACCCTCGCTCATTTTTGCACCGTTTGTAGAATCGGAACCACTTACCTGCTCGACTGGCCCCAAAACCTCCAGATCCACTGCCATCTTCGACCGCCGAGCTCCATTGCCGCTGGAATCGGGAGCCGCCGCTGCCGCCTGGTGTAACAGAAACCCTAGACGGGTTTTGCAACTTTTATGTTTAATTACATTTTTGACCCCATACTCTGTATTTACGTTTTATAACCTAACTTCTGGACTTTTGCAATTATGCCTCTAACTTGAAAATTACATAAAATAGCCCAACTTTATATTTACAGTTTATGACCCACACTTTCTAATGTTCCAAAAATTGCCCAAAATTGGATAATTATTTAAAGTAGCCCAAGTTTATATTTTCAGGAAATGACCCGTATTTTTTAGGATTGTGATTTATTACCTTAATTAGCATTTGAAAGCTAATTTATGTGTAATTGGATTATTAAGTGAAGGACCTATATTCTGTAGGAGTTCTTTTAATTTTGGGAAATTTCGGTTGGTACCTCTGTGGTATGGGGTATTCCGGATTTTGCCTACAACTTTTTCTGAGTTCGGATTTTACTCCTCAGTTTTTCAATTTTTCGACATTTGCCCTTCTCTTCGACCATGGTTAAATGTTGCGTTAGTTTACATTAAAAAAAAAAGGAAAAAAACAAAATTAAGAAAAGGGGAATCGACATGTTGCTTCTCCTCACCCTATCTCCTCGATAAAGAAAAGCTGCCACGTGACCAAATTGAAGAAGGATGAGTTCTAACATGTGTTGCTTACCATCTTGGTATTTTTGCCTAAGAAGGATGAGTCCTCACTTGTGTAAACTCTCATCCCTCTTCTATACCAGAAATGCAACTACAACAAAACAAACAAGAGCAGCACAATGCTCATTGCAACGATGCTCAGTTGAGGCTTCTTTAAGCCATGAGACGAAGCTCCTACATTCACCAACATCATTCAAATCCAATATCAGCACTAATTTTTGTGACATTGAGATCTACATTATCTATTCTTACAATAAACAAATCAGCGTTTCATATTGAAAATCAAACTTTTAGCAGCTAACCCAACTTGAATATTTGCACTAATCAAATTGAATCAATTAAAAAAATTAAAACCCAAATCAACCTGAACCATCCGATCCAATTATGAACATCAATATTCAAAGATCTCTATTCTTACAAAAGTCATAGATGTCTGCATTAATACAGACAAATACAAAACCAATAATGAACCAAAACTCAAAAGGAATCACCATTTCTTTATTGCCAACATCTAACAACATCATCACCAACCACCAGATCTTAATCTAAAATTGACAATCAATGAAATTGTCCAGATCTACATAATTGGAGAGGCAGCAAACACACTAGAGTAGTAGTTGAAGCCCCACCATAAATTGTTTGGAAGAAAGTCATTGTACGTGAAGGTTGCTGTTCTCGTATATGTACCGTATACTTGTACACTCCCAACCTTCCATCTGTCGCTTCCCCTCCTTAAAAGATACGCGTAGCATACGTCGTATGTACAGGGATCGTAAATCTGGAAGCTATCTTTTGAACATCTCTCGAATGTTCGAGCTGATGGATCATCTAGCCTTGGCACATACACCTGTGAGTTTCCAAGAAGTCAAGTATTAGGCAAGCTAGAGAGACCCGTAAGCAAGAAATTTCTTATGATAATGACAACTTATCTTATCTGACACAACATTTAACCATGGTTGAAAAGAAGGGCAAATGTCGAAAAATTACAAAACTGAGGGGTAAAATCCGAACTCAGAAAAAGTTGTGGACAAAATCCGGAATACCCCATACCACAAGGACACCAACCAGAATTTCCCTTTAATTATATAAGGGGGTAAATTATATAGTTTGGCATAGAAAATAGCCGGAAAATGATTAAGGGGGTATATCAAAGTTTGGAGACACCATGACATAACTAAATGGACTTATGAGAAATGAGTTGATATCGGCGTTCTTATATTACCCTAGGGGATATGTCCCATATAGTGATAGTATTATACCTTAGAAGCTTTGAACTCTAAATTTATTATGATGAAAATTCATTGGACTTATGTGTTATACTATTGTATTGATTGATGACAATGCAGGTGATTCGCGCTCATGAAGGCGATCTTTCTCCATCGGACCTAGATGATGGAGTAAGACCTGGACATAACTCAATGCTATTCCCATACAAAAGTTTAGATTTCGACGCACAAAAGTACATGGAAGACATGAAGAAATTCAGGATAACATTATCAAGTAACAATGAAGTTGATCATACTACGTACGGGACGATATAACGAGAATACGAGCGAGTATGGCCTTCAACCCTCCATTTCAAGTGTAGATAGCCATGACTCTAACACAATAAGCTTTGAACTCAGTCGACATTAACATATTTGTTGATTGATATGTTGCTTTGTTTCAATTTTTTTTTGTATTATAGATCATTAAGTTTTCTTGTTTCATGATCACCCGTGTTGTGGCTTAGATAGATTAGATTGTTGTTGTAATATAAGTGAGCTTTAATTGGTGGTTCATACACATGAAAACTATATTCTTAGCACTAAATTAAAATATGCAGATGAGAGTGCAGCTTTGTGGAGCTTATTGAAGTAAAGTACGTAATTGTATGAAGCTTTTTGTTTGTGGTACTTAAGTTTGAAGGTCCTAAATAAGATTGACCACATATTCACGATTAAGGTGTTCAATGGTAAAGACCGAAAATTTTCCATCTGATGAAGTCCCCCCCCCCCTAAAATTAGACCTTTTAAAATTTGGTGGACAAATCCGGACTGATCCTGAATATCCGGTCCCACAAGACATTTTTAGTCCGGACTATATTTGAACAACGTTATTCAAGATATTGTATAGATTTTAAGACTACAATATGTATATCATATATCTCAAATTGTTATATTCTAACAAAATTCAAACATTTTCTTTTTTTTTGGTACAAGAGGAGCTAACTCCTTTTATTCATTGAAATCTGAATTAACAAGTCTAGTCATGGCTACACCTCTAATATCGTTGGCTAAAAGCTGAACAACCTCACTAGGAGGGTCTAAAAGTTCATGCTTGCCTAAAGGAAAATGAAAAGCAAAAGATGCTAAATAATCAGCTACAAAATTTGCTTCCCTAAAGATATGATGAAACCGAACATCCCAGTTTCTACCAAAAAGCCATGGCAATCTCTCACCAGACTAGCAAGTTGATGTGTATCAATAACATTCCCTCTAATCAATCTGATCACAAGCTCAGAATCTGATTCAATCTCCAACTGTTTATACCCAAGGTCCCAACAAAGATGGAGGCCTAAAATGATTCCTTATAATTCTGCACTTGAAACTGTACAAGATCCAATATTGTATATATACGCTTCCCTTGATCCATCGACCATGATGATCCCTTAGTACCTCAATTGCTGCTGCTTTTCCTGAAATATGATTTAAAGCCCCATCAGCATTACAACGTACTTATCCTTGCGCAGGGTGTTGCCACTTTACCCATAATTCTTTCTTGACACCTTGTACTCCCATTAATCTTGCTTTTACTCGTGCCTCGTGATACTCCTTGGTTTTTTTCTATAATATACATCCCTTGATTAGGTGGAGAATCTATTATCAAAGATTCTAAAATTTCTCCATTTCCATAACCACCATATAGCCTGTGCAAAAATTATTAATGTTCCACCTCACATCTTGCACCTTTTCTTCTACATTGGATAAATTCCTAGTGAACCATTCAATTGGTGAATCAACAAAGAAGCTTGTATAACTTATTGGTGGCTGTAAGCTCTTCCATAATTCCTTATCCTTAGTGCAGTCCCTCATAATGTGTAGAAGAGATTCTGAAATATTCGGACAAATGCTATAATTTGGAGAAGAACATATATGTCGTCTAAATCTTTCCTCATTAGTAAGCACCTTTTCTAATGCTGTAAGCCAAAGAAAAGTACGAATCTTCTATGGTACATCCAATTGCCAAATCCGAGAGTATAGAGAGTAGTTAATAGGGTTATCCTGTCCATAAATAAGGAATCTATATCCACTCTTGACAATATATTATCCATCATTACTCATAGGACAACATAAAGTATCCATATCCTCATGCTCCTCCATAATGGTAATACTAGCAATCTGTAAAAGAATAGTCGCTGGAAGATATTCGTGAAGAATTTGCCAATTCCATCCTTGATTCTCTCCCCACATATTTCGGACTTTAGCATCCTTAATATTCTCTTGCAAAGGCTTGCTAATCATCTCGGAAAGTTGATTATTCCCAATCCAACGATCATTCCAAAAATCAATCTTCCTCCCATCATTTACCCTCCAAATATGCCCAGGTTTAATAATCCTTTCCATTCCCCAAGCTATGCTTCTGATAATATGTGAGCCTTTCTTGGATCTTGTTAAATTAAGAACTTCCTTGTCCTGAAGGATTTTGTATTTGTGCGCAAAACTCTTGCCCAGAGTGATTCTCTATCATTATAAAGCCTCCAACCTAATTTTTTCAAAGAAGTTGTGTTGCTTAAGGCAATAGAACGTATTCCTGCACCTCCTATATCTTTTAGTTTACACATGTCCTCCCAGGCCACCAAGCTCATTCTTTTTCTTCCATCTTTTCCACTCCATATGAAATTCCTACAGAGACGTTAAAATTTATTAACAAAACTTTTAGGCAACTTTACAATGTTTATGGCATAACTTGGAATAGCCAAAATAACAGATTTTGTAAGAGTAATTCGCCCACCTAATGAAAGAGCCTTCCTCTTCCAACTATTAAGGCGAGCTTGTGCTCTATCAAGGAGAAAATCAAAATCTTCTGCTTTAATCTTCTTCTGTAGGATTGGCATGCCTAAGTAATTTTCAAAACTTTGTTTGATCCTAAGTCCACTTGTTTGCTCCAGCTTTTGCCTGAGATGAACATTCACATTAGGAGAAACATACAAATTAGATTTTGTTATACTTACCTTCTGACCTGATACAAAACAGAATTCCTTCAGGCATTTTGTGATAACTTTCATTTGAGACACTGACGCCTCTGCCATGAAAATGATGTCATCAACATAAAAGATATGGAAAAAATCCGGTCCATCTCTTGCCAATCTGATAGGTTTTCATACTTTGTCTGAGACAACTTGCCTTATATAGTGATTCAACCTCTCCAGACATAACACAAAGAGATATGAAGAGATTGGATCACCTTGCCTGATGCCTCTACTTGGTTTAAAAATATCTAACATCTCCCCATTCAAAGTAATCTCATTTTAGAAGACTTACAATTCATAATATTCAGAACCCATTGTTCAGGGAGGTTAATTGCTTTCAAAGTATCCTCTCTGACATCCCACTTCAATCTATCATAAGCTTTCTCTAGACCCACCTTCAAAATCATCCACCGCTTCCTAGTTTTCTTCTTCATCATAGAGTGGATAATCTCTTGAACAATCACAACATTGTTCTCAGTTAATCTCCCCGGAATAAAGCTGCTTTGTGTAGGACTAACTATTCTCTTGACAATATCTTGTAATCTTTGCACCATGACCTTTTTGATCATCTTATAAGCAACGTTACACAAACTTATATGTCTAAACTAGGACATCATCTATTGTTTATTAATCTTCGGGGTGACAATAATAAATGTGTCATTCATTCCATCCTCTAGAGTTCCAAATTGCCAAAAATTTCTAAAATTATTAATGACAAATTTTCAATTGTTTTCCAACATTTCTGATAAAATCCAGGTTGAAATCCATAAGGGTCTAGCACCTTCCAAGCACCCATGGTTTTGACAACATTGATGATAACATGATTTATCAACCTGTTGCACTCATGCATTTAGTTAGATTTCCCCTTTCCGCATTCATGTTTTAGCCTTAGTTTGTGCCATTTATGCTTGTTTAGTTCTACTTTGCAAGAATAGATGTCTACACACACTATTTGAGGCTTTGTAGGTGATTTGACACATTTTGGAGCTAAAACGACGTATCTGAGGATCAAGCCTCGAAGTGGACGCATTGGAGCGAGCTACGTGCACGGGAAAGACGAGGAATCGAGCTAAAGACGCGAGGAATCGAGCTAAAGGCGCGAAGGAACGAAGAAGACTGCGTCTCGGACCGAGATGGACCGATCTCGGTCAAACCAGACCGAGATGGTCCAAATCTCGGCCGAGATTCTCCCTGGCTCGGCCGAGATGGCCCTCGCTCGGCCGAGATTCACCTGGCTCGGCCGAGATTGCCTTGGCTCGACCGAGATTGCCTTGGCTCGGTCGAGATGGTCCGAGCTCGGCCGAGATCGAGAAATCTCGGCCGAGATTCCCGATGTGCTGACGCGCTGAACTTTCTGCTGTCAAATCTCGGTCCCGACTGGCCCGATGTCGGCCGAGATTTCTGCCCGAGATTTTCTGTTCGGCGATTTTATTTTATTTTTGGATCGGTTTTGGCCCAGCCCGTCCTTTGGAAGGTTGTTGCCTATAAAAGGGAAGCTTTAGGTTATTTCTAAGGGTCCGATTTAGTCCGTTTCTTTGAGGGTTAGGTTATCCCATAGGGGGGAGCCGCCTCCTTTCCTTTTCCCTCTTCTTCTCCATTGTTCTTCATAGTTTAGCTTCAAGATTCATACTTTTATATTCAGTTTTGTTTGGAAGACCTTGTTGGATTCGAGATTTGTCAAGATTGGAGTTTTCCATTTATTGAAGCTAAGTTCTTTTATTCCCTTTTGTTATTTCTTTTAATTGTCTTGATATGATTGTTATTGGCTAGAACCTTGTGGTTCCAAGGTTGACAGGGATTTGTTTATGCCTTGAATTATGATGGAATGTTGTGCTTTATGTTTTGGCTTTGACTTGCTAGAAATCCTAATGGTTGGCTTGTACTTGAACCTAGTTAGAATCCTTCTAGCTAGTAACCTAAGTTGGAAATGAGACTTACCCGGTGATATTCCTTCATAGATACATGAGTGACCGATCATAGGTAATAAAGGTTTATCCTTTATTGGTTGATGTGCTTAGATTCCTTGCTAAGTAGGGTAATACCTGAGACTTACCCGGTAATGGTTTACCTTTTCCTTAGTTTGTAGTCTGGTTTGTTTAGAATTTCCTACCTCTCTACCTTGAGACTTACCCGGTAATAGGTAGTTGGTTTGGAATTAGATAGTCTTGAGACTTACCCGGTAATAGACTGTCAGCCTAGAAACATTCATCCCTGTGGCTTTTCTACCATATATCTTTATGAGTCTTCCTAAATCTATATGTATAAACAATGATCTTGAACCCTTGAAATCCATTTTCTTTTCTTTATTTTGATTATCTTTGTTTTCTCTTTTTATTTTATTTGATTTTCAATCAATAGTGACAATTGATTGCGAGTCCTTTAAAACCTTTTTAAAACCCTTCTGACTTCTTTCCCTTATCTTTTCCAACCCCTTTTTCTAATTGAGATCTATTTTATTTATAATCATTTTTTGCATATTAATCCTCTCAGTTCTTGAGATCGACCCTTGAATACTTACCTTTACTGTGATTGACCCATACACTGTGGGTTCGTTGCTATTTAGGGAATTATTACAGGTTATAAATCTAAAATTACCCCTTCCTTGTTTTACTAACTTATAGGTTTTTTTCATTATTGATAAAGGTTTATAGGGTGTAAAATCAGCGAAAAGTTTTTGGTGCCGTTGCCGGGGACTGAGAAAGATTAGTTTGTTGTTTTTGATTATTTTTAGTTTAGATCTTTCTTGTTACTTTTGATCTTGTTCTCTTTCTGTCTTTGCATTCTCCAAGTTTAACAAAATGGCTGAGAGAAACCTTCGAGCTGAGTTAGATGAAACCTTGGAGCGGATTGACTATCTGGAGAGAGAACTAGAATATGAGATTTCTTGGTGAGCCGAGTGGGAGAAAGTGAGGAAAGACTAGAGCAGATTGATTATCTAGAAGATGAAATTATGTACCAAAGATATGAAGCAAGACGACAATGGGCATAAATTGAATCTTGGTACAACAAATACATAATCAAGTCTGAAAGTACCTTATCTCCCATGGAAGGACCTCAAACGCTAAACGAATTGCGGAGATCAAGGGAGAAATCTGAAAGCATTTTAACTCCCAGGGAAGAGGTTCATCCAAAGGAAGAGCGCATCGAGGATGAAGAGCTGACGAAGGAGGAAGACGGATCGGACATCCCTATCCCGATCTCGACCGAGATTATTCCTATCTCGACCGAGGTTCTTGTGCAGAAGGAAAATCTCGGCCTTATCCCTACAAATCTCGGCCGAGATTTCATACATGGCTGCCCGAGATTTGGTGAAAATCGTCCCAAGGTTAGATTGAAGCTTCTCCCTCATCAAGGGAAGTTATCAAATAAGTATGGGGTAACCCACAAGACTATCCCATACCATCCTCCAATGTTGGGAAGAGTGGAGATCTTCCATCAGGACATGAAGAGAGTTCTCAAGAAGAAAATCTATGGGTCCTGTGAAGAGTGGTTGAAAGGACTGGATGAGTAGTCCAAGGTTTTTGTTGTGAGCTAACACAACCACATATTTGGGTATGGCTAGAGACCTTAAACCAAGCGCTTCTCGGGAGGCAGCCCAAGGTAAGAGTCTTTTGTACTCTTGTTTTTGTTTTTGCTTTTTGCTTTTGCGTTTTTGCGCGTTTTGTTTCTTTTGTCTTTTCAGGTTTTAGGTAATAAATGAAGAATAGATGCTTAAAGGAGATTGCATAACCGTTTGTTTCCACTACCACTTCCATTTAGATGTGCCATATCACTGATTTTTACATCGTGAGTATTCTTTTTCACTTCTATTTATTCTTCACATTGGGGACAATGTGAGTTTTAAGTATGGGGTGGGATATTTGGAATCTTTTAGCATGTCTCTTTTCTTGTCACACGTTTCCTTTTAGCATGCATATAAAAAAAAAAGTGCTTCTAGGAATGACATGACCCCTATGATGGTATTGTGCTTGTGAATTAGCCTTTGATTATTACTTTTGAGCTCAATTTGATTTATGGCATATATGGGATTTGAATACTTTGCTTGAATTTTATGTGAATTATGAAAATTACCTTGTCTAGTTGGATTGAGTTTGGATAGTACGTTGAAGCTTCATGATAAGTTCTTATACATTGCATAGGGATGATTTAGGCAATTCGACTTCATTCTTCTTCTATCTTTATCATGCTTAGCTCCTCAAACATGAAATCTCTTGTCTCCTATCCGGGAATTAGGAATGTTTAGTTTGAAGGTGTGTGCTGAAATTGTTGTGTTGTGAAATGTTTGAAGAAGTTTGAAGGATGTGAAATGTGATGTGATGAAGAAAAGAAAAGCTTATAAGGGATTGTTGGCTATGAAAGATGAGTAACTCGGTACCATTCACATAGCCGGGTGTTTGTGCCTTGCCAAAGTCTGATTAGTTTTAAAAACATTCCCTTAGAGTTGATTTGGTATGTGCATTTTGGTGTGAGGTATGTGAAAGAAACTGAACACCAAGGTTTCGGCTATTGTGCACCAATGCCTATCACTCAAGAAAAAGAAAGAAAAAAAAAAGAAAAGAAAAGAAGAAAATCTGCAGATTATGAAAGGGTGGTGAATGTTGAGTTGAAATGATGAAGTGTGTTGTTTCTTCTTCTCGGATTAGCACCACATGACCTAAATTACATCCTACCCTTATCACGTTTCTTGACCTTTATTTGCTAAGTCCTTTTGATCTATGTATACATGTATTTGACTTGGCAGGCTTAAACTTGGTCTTCTCATTAATATTAGATATAGTAATTTTGATGATGAATATGAAATTCTTGTAAAGTATGATTATCCTTTTTATGCCTATTTCACTTGATCTTAATTGAAATATATCTTTAGCTATGAAACTTGCACTATTGAGGGTGATCATAATTAGAAGCACTTCGCGTTTTTGTTTTTGTTTTTGTTTTGCATAGATAATTCATGTTATCTTACCTTAGATTTACTACTTGCTTGAGGACAAGCAAGGATAAGTATGGGTATTTTGATAACATGATTTATCGACTTGTTGCACTCAAGCATTTAGTTCGATTTCCCCTTTCTGCATTCATGTTTTAGCCTTAGTTTGTGTCATTTATGCTTGTTTAGTTCTACTTTGCAAGAATAGATGTCTACACACTATTTGTGGCTTTGTAGGTGATTTGGCACATTTTGGAGCTAAAACGACGTATCTGAGGATCAAGCCTCGAAGTGGACGCATTGGAGCGAGCTACGTGCACGGGAAAGGCGAGGAATCGAGCTAAAGACACGAGGAATCGAGCTAAAGGCGCGAAGGAACGAAGAAGACCGCGTCTCGGACCGAGATGGACCGATCTCGGTCAAACCAGACCGTGATGGTCTAAATCTCGGCCGAGATTTGGCCTAGCTCGGCTGAGATTCTCCCTGGCTCGTCCGAGATGGCTCTAGCTCGGCCGAGATTCACCTGGGTCGGCTGAGATTGCCTTGGCTCGGCCGAGATGGTCCGAGCTCGGCCGAGATTTCTCGATCTCGGCCGAGATTTCCGATGTGCTGATGTGCTGAACTTTCTGTTGCCAAATCTCGGTCCCGACTGGCCCGATCTCGGCCGAGATTTCTACCCGAAATTTTTTGTTCGGCGATTTTATTTTATTTTTGGATCGGTTTAGGCCCAGCCTGTCCTTTGGAAGGTTGTTGCCTATAAAAGGGAAGCTCTAGGTTATTTCTAAGGGTCTGATTTAGTCCGTTTCTTTGAGGGTTATGTTACCCCATAGGGGGAGCCGCCTCCTTTTCTTTTCCCTCTTCTTCTCCATTGTTCTTCATAGTTTAGCTTCAAGATTCATACTTTTATATTCAATTTTGTTTGGAAGACCTTGTTGGATTCGAGATTTGTCAAGATTGGAGTTTTCCATTTATTGAAGCTAAGTCATTTTATTCC
Organism: Fagopyrum tataricum; assembly: GCA_002319775.1. Lineage (NCBI taxonomy): Eukaryota > Viridiplantae > Streptophyta > Magnoliopsida > Caryophyllales > Polygonaceae > Fagopyrum > Fagopyrum tataricum. The sequence goes on along the minus strand of CM008281.1, from coordinate 33,131,521 downwards.
CTTTTTTTTATTTCTTTTAATTGTCTTGATATGATTGTTATTGGCTAGAACCTTGTGGTTCCAACAAGGATTTGTTTATGCCTTGGATTATGATGGAATGTTGTGCTTTATGTTTTGGCTTTGACTTGCTAGAAATCCTATGGTTGGCTTGAACCTAGTTAGAATCCTTCTAGCTAGTAACCTAAGTTGGAATTGAGACTTACTCGGTGATATTTCTTCATAGATACATGAGTGACCGATCATAGGTAATAAAGGTTTATCCTTATTGGTTGAATGTGCTTAGATTCCTTGCTAAGTAGGGTAAAGTACATGATCCATATATATATATATATATATATATATATATATATATATATATATATATATATATATATATATATATATATATATATATATACCCGGTAATGGTTTACCTTTCCCTTAGTTTGTAGTCTGGTTTGTTTAGAATTTCCTTCCTCTCTACCTTGAGACTTACCCGGTAATAGGTAGTTGGTTTGGAATTAGATAGTCTTAAGACTTACCCGGTAATAGACTGTCAGCCTAGAAACATTCATCCCTGTGGCTTTTCTACCATATAACTTTATGAGTCTTCCTGTATCTATATGTATAAACAATGATCTTGAACCCTTGGAATCCATTTTCTTTCCTTTAATTTGTTTATCTTTGTTTTCCCTTTTTATTTTATTTGATTTTCAATCAATAGTGACAATTGATTGCGAGTCCTTTAAAACCTTTTAAAAACCCTTTGACTTCTTTTCCTTATCTTTTCCAACCCCCTTTCTTTAATTGAGATCTATTTTATTTATAATCATTTTTTGCATATTAATCCTCCCAGTCCCTGAGATCGACCCTGGAATACTTACCTTTACTGTGATTGACCCATACATTGTAGGTTCGTTGCTATTTAGGGAATTATTACAGGTTATAAATATAAAACTATCCCTTCCTTGTTTTACTAACTTATAGGTTTTTATCATTATTGATAAAGGTTTATAGGGGTGTAAAATCAGCGAACAATTGACAATTTCCTCTTCAGTCACATAAGCATTAAGAATATCCAACTCATTAGACTCTAAGCAGGGAAAAGAAGCAATAAAATTACCATTGCTTGAACTACTAACAAAATTTGCAGGTACATAAAGGTTTTTGAAAAAAGAATCAGCAATATGCTCAATGGTCCCTTGATCAGAAACCCATATGCCATCCTCATTTCTAACCACTCGATTGCGCCTTCTTCTAATGATAGTGGTAGTATGAATTTTTTTGTATTTCGATCACCATCCATTGTCCAATTAATTCTAGCCTTCTAGTACCAAATCATTTATTCTTGTGCTAAAACCAGTTCAAACTCTTTCTGAAGTTCTTTACTCATATCCATATAACCTTGTGTAACTCTAACTTCCATCTCAATTTGTAGTGTTTTCATACGTTTAACTAATTCATCCTTTCTTTGATGAACTTGTCCAAAGACGTCTTTGTTCCATTTCCTAAGGATCATTTTCTACCTATTCAAAGAATAATTCAGATTTCTCGTGTCATCCCATCTATCCTTCACAATGTTATAAAATTGAGGACGTGAGAGCTAGGCAACTTCAAATCTGAAAGGCCTGCGAGCTCTATTAAAAATCCTAATAGGCTTTAGCGAAAGTAACAAAGGATTATGGTCAGAGGATAAAGCTGGTAGATGTCTCACCCCTGCTTCTTTCCATTTTAAGCGCCCTCTGTGTTAACAAAAATTCTATCCAGTCTCTTAGCGATTCTGGTCCTTTCACTCAAACCTCTATTCCAAGTGAATTTTGGCCCATCAAAGTCTAAATCAATAAGGTTATTCTCCTCTACCCAATCTTTGAAGATGTTCGTATCTGGAGATATTGAATGACCTATCGTCTCATGTGGATGAATGATGGAATTGAAATCTCCACCAACAAATAAAGGCCCTGAGAAACTTTGAATAACATCTCTAAGAAAATTCCATGCAAGAATTCTCAATTCAGTTGCATAGGATTATAAACAACAAAAAGATCAAACTGGAACATATCCTTCATCACAGAAACATGGAGAAAATGGCTCGAAACAGTCTTCACTACCACTGTAACATTATCTTCATTCCAAAATAGCCATATACCACCAGTGTAGCCTATCGCCTCAACCCTAACATTTTTATTATAACCCATTTGATCACAAGCTCTTCTAGCTGCGTCTCCAAAGTTTTTTTGTTTCAAAAAGACATAAAATATCAGGATGAAACTTGTTTCTGAAATACCTGATTGATTTCTTAAAACGACTGTTAGTAGCTCCTCTACAATTTCAAAGAAATAAATCCATATCTAAAACATGTTAATAATATAAATTAAAACACGTATTAAATTGACCGTTTAAAATATTGTTTTTTTTTTTTAGAAAAATGGAAAGCGGTTAGGTTGGTTATCTCCTAGAGGCAGTCCAACCTAAAACATCCTTGCGGATGAGAACACGAAGTTTGGGATCATAAGAAAAAAATGGTGTTGGGGTTCGAGATTCCCAAATGGGTCAATCGGTCAGTAACACAGTTTATCTCTCTGAAAACATGTCTGATATGGATTTCATCAAAAAAACAAAGATCCAGTCTGGAGTCGGATATAATCATCTCGACATCCCATGGAAACCTCCACAAACCTTGGAGTGCCCTGATAAACTTCGATTTCAATCTTTTTGATATTAAGTCTAATTTCCTCTTGTAATCCAGCCTTAACAGCGAAAGCTTCAACTTTTATAACCGAGTTGAAGTTATTTTTCTTTGCATCAAGACTAATAACTTCTCCATTATGATTTCGGATCACGAAACCAATGGATGTTACACCCAAGTGGAGTTTTGAGCCATCAAAGTTAAGTTTATGGAAACCCGGATTTGGTTTATCCCACTTAATGTTGTGTTTTTTTAATCGTATTTGTGTTGTTGTTGTTTTTCTGTTAATATCATAATCCTCTTCGTCAATAATTTTGGTTTTCCAATTGTGGATTTGGTTTTTAATAAATGCAACAATCTTATTATCCGGGACAAGATGTTCATTATTAAAGATAATTTTGTTCCTGAAAAACCAGATACTCCACCATATATATAGTAGCGAGACATGCAAACTTGTTGATTCCTATTTTGTTTTTAATTTCTTCTAAGATTTCATGCGCTTTTTTTGTTTTGGACTCTTATTTTGTTAAGATCATTCAAGATTGTTTTATCAAATTTGTTTATAATCTGTTTAGTGAACGGGCATTCATTGATTAGGTAGGATAAGTTCTCCAAGTGATTGTTGTAGAGTTCGCAGTGCCTTGTAATAACAATATATATTGTTGATATGCCTTCATGTGAATTGTACATTGCAACGGCCTCCTACAGACACTACCTTGAGGGGGACCATTTGCCTTTCCACTGTCGTTAGCTGGCAATGAAGGTGGAGGAAAAGAAGACTTGCTCAGCTCGCCTCACTCTTACCTCGCCGATTCGCTCCTTCTCCATCTCTTTCGAGCCTTCTTCAAACACGCAAAGAAGCAAGTGTTTGCAACAACCACACATTCATCTCCCTCTACTCCCTACCTGCTCTCCTTCCTGCAAACACTAACACCATCTCTCCAGCAGGTACCCTCCGTCCTTCAATCCTCCTTCAGCTTTTGTAACCAACGAACTACAACATCAGAGGTAGCTCAAGCGCAAGGAACTCTCGCCCTTGAGTGTAGTTGGTACATGCTTCCTGAACGGAGTTACCCCTCTTCCCTCCTCTCCTATGCCTTTCCTCCTTGGAAAGCAATAGCTCACACTCCCTTCCATGTGTGATCTTGTAGTCGTGACAGAGAAGGAAGTCAGGAGCATCGAATGTTGATCTTCTCCTTATCAAGCTTGGGACGTGGGTAAGCTTGAGTCGTCTCCGATCTTCCCTCCTATCTCCCTTGCTTTTTTTGCTGCCCAAGACCGTGGTGAAGCTTTTCTTATCCTTCTACTCGTGTAGGAATTCCAGGAGAGCTCAATCCCACGGTTTTCATGGCCGGTTCTCCCAGTTTTTGCAGTATGCAAACCATCACCTTGAGATACACTTTTGGATTGGGTACGTTTTACTTATAATCAACGGCTGTTTTTTGGATATGTTGTAGTAAACATAGGATAGTATATCATGTCAAAACTATAGGAAGATCCAACTGTTGGATCAGGAGTTATGACCTTCCGAAGTTGGAGAAAAATCGGTTTTCTAAACTGATATGGATCGAGCATGTTAGGATATGGACTTTGATGATTTTGTGTAGATTTGTGGTTTTGGCTTTTAGATGTTTCGATGCTTCCACTCCGTTGTAGTTATGGCATAGTATGCATAAGATTTATTTCGGAATTTTTGGGGAACGTTTGACGTAGTTAAATCAAGGTCAAAGTAGCGAATTATATAGTGACGTTTATTGCTTTCTTTTGGGTTTTCTTCGCGAGTTGGAATTTCAGAAAACTTCCGAACTCGTTTGGGATCGTTTAATGTTTTTCATAAGTAGTCAGAGGTTTCCCGAAAGTTTAGGGACTCGTTTGCCGTTTTAGAATTTTAAGAAAATTTGGTGTTAAAACCATAATTTCCTTAAAAGTTATGATTTTGTGACTTAGGGCCGGTTTAATTTCTTCAAATATTTGGTTTTTTTAGATTTTGGCAGACCCCATTTTTTAGTAACCTGTTTAGTTGCAGATTTTAGAATTGCATTATAGTTTTAAAATAGATTTAGAAATTTTTTTCCGATCTGATTTAAAATTTTAAAAATTGAAGATTTTGTGGGATTTGAGATCTTAGATTAATAAACTAAACATTTATACCTCTTATTCATCATTCTCCTTGATTGTTTTCTTTTGATTTCTACCAATAGAGGCTTCCTCTTCTCCTCTTCTCGACATTTTTCTTCTTCCTTTCTCAAGACAATGTCGTGTATTGTCTTGAAATCCCAGAGGCTTTCATCTTCTTAACACCACCGGAATCGAAGCTGCCTTCTCCATCGCACCATTGAAATCGAAGCTTTTTTTTATACAAACGAACAAAACCATCTTGATTTGCATGTATCGATGAAGAGAAACCGAATGACATCAATTGATGAAGATAATTAAACCTTAGATCAGAAAATTTCACTTCTCTTTAGTTTCTCACACTTGTCGCAGTAAGAGGAACCGAGATCTGAAGACTGTCAGCGAGCCAAGGCAACCACGAGCACTGCATAACAAACCCTAGATCTATCCGTCCGTTTTATTCAATCGATGAAGAGAAAAAAACCCTAGATCTGAAGCAAAGAGTACAAACGAACCCTAGATGTGAAGCAAACTAGCTAGGAATCAGTTTGCCCTCAAGCGAACCATCGACTGTTTCACCAAAGAGAACCCATGTTCTTCTGTACAAGCTGAAATGAATGTGGGTAGGGGTATTTTGATCTTTTACAACATTAAAAATGCCACAAATCTATTTTATTAAACACGTAACACATTTTGCTACGGTTTTTTTAAAAAAAATCAAAATCTACTCAAAAACCCAACTACGAACCACAACTACAAACTACAACTACGACTACAAACCACAACCATGTTTTACTAAAGAGACCCTTAGGATATATGTAAGTTTGAGTATACCTCAAACTCGTTATGGATCCTTTAGTGTTGTGCGATATTGTTGGATAATAGTGAGGGTCTTAGACATGTTTTTGGGCACTCTTTAGAATTAAAGGAAGGTTAGGGCGTTTTGGTAATTTTCGTAAAAATTAGGGTTTTGCCGTTCTTTTTGTTTCCAAACTTCCCGATGGTCTAAAAGCTTCTTAGACGTTAGTTTTTGGATGTTGAGATGTTTTCATTATCACCAAGCTGCTAAGATCACACACGGACGGACCGGGATGTATCGTTAGTTGGACTTTGGACCAGTGCAAGTAACTCGTATGACTTACTTAGCCAACTATTCTTTGTGTTAGCATGTATTGATAAAGTGGTGTTTGTTGAGTATTTCTTAATTATAACTTGACTAGGACAACGTTACCTTTTATTAGACCAAAGTGTATGCATAACGGGTCGTAGCATCACTCCTCATTCTTTGCCTTGAGATTGAGAGGTTCTCTACGACTAGGCCATCTCGGTATACGGTGAGGTGCATCGGATCCACTCCGGTTGGTACGGGGACAAGGACGAGTTTCGGGAGATTCTCGTGGTACAAAATAAGTTGAACAATTAGTAGTAAATCGCCTTGATCAAAGATAATAAAACTCTTTGAGTGCAACATGCTGATGTGTTTACTTTCCGCTATTATATGTGTTTGTACTTTAGTATACTTTCTATTGCCATGAATGTAACACCCAGAATTCTGAGAACCCGGAATGCTACTGGTTAGGACCTCACAGTGGGTCCCGACCTTAGCTGAACAACAACTTAACTAGAATATTACAACAAGGCACACAAAGAAACCGGAAAAACTGGAAAATATTTTTATTAATGCATGAATGTCAAGAAGAAGTAAATCAGCCGACAAGGACTAGTATCCAACACAAATAAGGAAAACAGACTTAACAACCCGAAAGGACTCAAAAGACGAAAAGACAAGATATGAAAACCCCAGCTGACCACCCTCTCCGGCTCCCTCAAGGCGGCTAACCTGCAAGGTCTACAACATCGGTTTTCACCGTTAGCTAACAATCATTATATAAGGATATCTATATAGCACACACACACAACAACAACACACATTAGGAAACACAAACAACCAATTCTTATCTTAGTATTAAGTGAGTCATCATTACTAATTCAACTTCATTTGTGGCACGAGGATCCCATCGACCCTCGCCTTTGTCCCCGTATACCGAGCGGAATGATTCCAATGCATATCTACCGTACATCGTACGGTCTGGTCGCAGAGAGCCTTCCCAGTCATCTTATAGTGCTGGGCAGTGATGCCACGACCCGTTATCATACACTTGGGTCTCATTATCATTTAACGTCGTTCTACTCATTTCTTATTAAAGCGATAAACACACACACCACATAGCATATACTCATATAATAATATCAGCTAAGCAAGTCCATACGACTCACTTGAGTAGTACGTCTACCAGCCATCACCAACTAATGTCCGCTCGTACAAACACTATCCACTACCTGATCAAGAAAGATCGACTTAGAATCATCATTCTAAGTCCTACATACATTTTAGAAGGCTTCTATATCAATGAGAAAACTCTCATATTCGAAAGAACGAGAAAATCTAACTTTAGCGGAAAATACCAAAACGCCCCTCATTTTTCGGAAAATTCTAAAAAGTTCCCAAACCGGTTCCAAGTCTACCTTATACCCCGTCACCTTTACTAAGACTCAAAACTCGAAAGCAAGTTTGAGGGTTTACTCAAACTCACATTTTAAGTCCAAAACTCGCTTTTCGAGATTACACAAAACACTCAACTTCGGCCTATCGAGAGGACCTCGTACCGAACTCCGAAAATTCTAACGAAAATATTTACACATACTAGGTCATACCTACTCTAGGCTAGAACAATCGGAATCCATAAACAATGCTCCAGGAATTCTACAAAAATTCCCAAAGATGCCTTCACACAACTTTAAGTTCCAAAACTAGATTTCGAGTTAACTTTGAGGCCTTATAAATCCAGATCCAACCATTGGATCTTTCCCCAAATTTTAATACGATATACTAGATATATCCGACTATAACATATTAAAAAAATTCAACAGTGGATCATGACTCTAACATATGAAACTTGGTTCCAATGTTAATTGTTCAACACAGTTTCAGGGCAACCTAAACTAGCATTTCATGAGGTCTCGAGTTCGAGTCTCACTACAGACAAACATTCCGATTAAGTAAGAAGTCTGACAACCTGGGTTCAACTCTCATTGACAGCAAAACTCCTTCAAGCCAACACCCACTAGGTTCAAGTTCGATTTTCCCTAAGTCTCTAACCTACTGCTTAAGTAACTCTTGATCACAAAAACTAACCAACTGAGAAGGTACGAAAGGCACAAGGAAGAAAGGTTCTAACCTGGACGAACCCGCTGCAGAACCAAGGCAAGATCGATCCCAACTTTCCTCGTCTCACGTGGTACAAGCCTTGATACCCTAATACGTTCAGCCACACGAAGAAGATGCCAGGAAGAACAAGAAGAGAGGGAGTTTGCTCACCATGTAATCACTGCAGACAAGAACAGTTGAAAACCGCCCCCAACGCGCCTGGTTCTTCACTGCCAAGATCGGACTAGTGCACAAGAGAAGGGACGAAACTGACGAGGTACTGCCCACCGGTAGATCCAAAGCTATCCTACTGCTCAGCTGTCACAAGTGCAGGAGCCTAAGTGAGTTCTTGATCCGAGAAGCCAACAAGAAGAAAGCACAGAGGAAGGAGACGACTTACCAGCTTTCTCGAGGAAGAAGAAGATAACGGCTAGGAAAACGAGTCTAACTCCTCCGATCGGTTACTTGAGAGTAGAACGTGGTGACGAATCGGAAAGTGGTTAAGATCGTATCTCTGAGTAGTGGTATTAGCGATGATGGAGGAAGCAGCCAAATTTGGCTCGGTATTATCCTGATCCCAGAAGAGAAGAAACGAATGAGTCGGCCCAAGAGAAGGAAAGAAGAGATGCTCCCGACCCAAGAGAAGAAAATAAGCAATAAGTCTCGTGGCCTAGAAAAAAAGAAAAAAAAAATGCATCCCCATGGCCTGCTCCGGCCCAAAACGTGAAACCTGGCTCAATGGCCATTCGGCCCAACAACACTAAGACGTTATATTCGATTTAAAAAACCGGTAACGCTATCGGTATCGGGAATAAAATTTCCGGTTATTACATCAGTCACCTCTAAAAATAAGTTTCGTCCCGAAACTTAAATTAACTAGGATAAATGAGCTTTATAACTATAGCCATGACTACCTCCGTCCTGGTGCTACTATCATTTAAGATTTCCCCGATTATTAACTTTATCCAACACATAAACCAACATTGGCGTTCAAGCATAAGAGCAACACACATCATCACCACGCAAATAAACTCAAATAAACACAAATAATCACATATATCATAGATAAGTATATAACTAGTGACTAACCCGCTAGTCCGGAAGTCGAGACTAACTCCTCATATCGCTCCGGGTAATTACTCTTGATGCTATCCTCGGTCTCCCAAGTAGCCTCATCTACTCCCCGTCTAGACCACTGGATCCGTAACATAGGGATCTCCTTGGACCGCAAGCGTCTAGTACTCCTCTCTAAGATGGCTATCGGGTACTCAATAAAAGTGTGATCCGGCTCGATAGTCAAGTCCTCTTAGCTGAATATATCTCTCGGATCTGGTATGTACTCTCTAAACTGATATACATGAAATACCGGGTGTATGCCCTCTAGTACAGGTGGTAGCGCTAGTCGATAAGCTACGTCACCTACTCTCTCCAAAATCTCGAACGGTCCGACATATCGGAGACTCAACTTTCCCTTAACGCCGAAACGCCGAACGCCTCGGGTAGGCGAAACTCTCAACCAAACCTAAGATCCAACCCCGAACTCCAAAGGTCTACGCCGCTTATCGGCGTAAGATTTCTGACGATTCTGCGCGGCTAGCATACGCTCTCGGATCTGAGCAACTCAAGTTATATCATCCTGTATCAGCTTTGGAGCAACTTCCTCTGCTCTCCCAACAACATCCCAACATAGAGGTGAACGACATCTCTGTCCATACAACGCCTCATAAGGAGCCATACCAATAGACGCATGCTGACAAGCGTATTTCCTAAGGTCGTTATTATAAACTTATCAAGTTAAATCCGAACTTAATACTAACCAATGTATAGTGATTAAGTAAGGGTCGAACCCAAGGGAGTTTTATCGAGTTTTTCTTATTCTAAATATTGATTTAGTAACAAATGGGGGGGGGGGGAATTGGATTGAAATAAAACAAGACAAAGACAATTATAAAGTTGGTGAAAAGTTGATTTAAAGAACTACACTAGGTTGGATCTTACTACTTGGTTGATTCTTTTTATAAGTTGTTCACCGATGTTCTCATCTCGATCGTAGATATGTGTTAATCTAACCGGCATTCACACAACTTAACTAGTTAATTAATCCGTAAACCTACAAGATTAAACCACTAGTTAGCATTCTAATAAAGATAAAGAGATATAAAGAAGAATAAAACAACCCGTTAAATCTTTCTTTATAGTTATTTTCCTTTCCCTTAGATAATCGCAACCAGTTTTTACCTATGGGTTTGCTACTAGATTACGGACCCGAACCCGGAATCAATTAATCCTAGCATTTTGCATGCATTAGTACACTTAAGGTGATCAATCTAAGTGGATAAAAATATGCAAACATAAGTTAAAGATCAAGGAAAATAACACAAAGGATAATGAACTTAAACTTATATTAGAAGAACTTACAACCAAATAGTAATGTAGCTTCAATCAACCCAATGTAGCCAAGGGAGCTTAGAAACTCATTACAAAAGACACTAGGAAATATAGAGGTTTTTGTGTGGAAAATGAGATGAAAATAGCTATAGCCAAGGGCTCTATTTATACTACAAAATGCATTAAAAAGGAGTAAATAGGCTCTGCAAACAGCCACCATTAAGAATGGATTAAAGAGTCTGTGCAAACAACCACAATTAAGGCCTTAAAGTTGTCGAAAACAGCCGAGTAAAGTCCTCTGACGCTAACCCGCACCCGCGGCCAAGGGCGCCGCAGGGGCGGTTTAGGCAAAAACGTTCCATCTTCTTCTTGGCCGCAGGGGCGGCTCGTCACACCCGCGGGGGCGGTTCTTCATTGCTCTTTGAAATGTCTGACTCTTTAACTTTGGGCGTTTCTGGTGAAGATCCGCAAGTGCGGCCCAGAGTCACCGCGGGGGCGGTGACACTGGATCTTCGGCTTCACAAGGCCGCTGGCAAAGGCGATGGGGCGCCGTATTCGCTTCTTCAGGATGGGTCACCGCAGGGGCGGCCAGAGGCGGCCGCGGGGGCGGTGACAGGTTCTTCTTGGCCGCGGGCGAAGGCGCTGGCCGCGGCGCTCGTCATGGGACTCCAGGGTTGTCACCGCAGGGGCGGCCAGAGGAGGCTGCGGGGGCGGTGACATGCTTCGTTCGGCGTAGGTGAGGCCGCTGGCTGCGGCGCTCGTCAAGGGTGTCACCGCAGGAGCGGTGACACTTCTCCGCGGGGGCGGTGAGGCACCAGAAACTTGTCTTCGTCTCTTTGCTTCAACTCCTAAGTGTTGCTAATACCTTCTTTTACTTCATTTTGACTCTTTTATCTGGATCAAGGCATTCGTAACATAATATGACTCAGAAATATAAAAACGACTCTAAAAACTACCTAAATTGATAGTGATTTCATCACCTATCAAATGCCAACTATTGTTGTATGAAAATTATCTCCACTAAAGGAAGGTGATATGGCCACACCTGCCCCCAATCCAGTACACAAGCCCTAAGCATATCCTCTAAAGTCTGGATGGCCCTCTCCGACTGAGCATCGGATTGAGGATGATAAGCGGTAGTGAAGTGGAGACTCGTACCCAAAGCAGTATGTACCTGCTCCCAAAACCTCGAGGTGAACCGTCCATCTCTATCGGAAACGATAGTCCTCGGTACTCCATGTAATTTCACTATCTTCCTAGTGAACTCCTCACCTAAACGAATTACCGGCCACGTTTCCTTCATAGGTATGAAACGGGCGGTTTTCGTAAGCTGATCTACTATCATCCAAATAGCATCAAAACTCCTGCTCGGTCTTAGTCCAGTAATGAAATCCATAGAGATATCCTCCCACTTCCACTGCGGTACCGGAAGTGGTTGGAGCTCTCCTCCGGGTCTATGATGCTCGATCTTGACCTGCTGACAGTTCGAGCACTGGGCAACATATCTAGTCACATCTGGCTTCATGCCACCCCACCAATAGGAACGTCTCAAATCTCGGTACATCTTACTAGCACCTGAATGTACTGAGTAAGGTGTAGCATGAGCCTCCTGTAAAATCCTATGCCTCAGATCCTCATCAGTCGGTATACATATACGCCCTTAGCGTCTCATCACTCCATCGCCTCCAATCACAAACCGTGGGGCATCACCTCGGGTCATCCTATCCCGGATCCTAGCCAATGTCGGACAAATCTCCTGCTTATGTCGGATCTCATCCAACAGATCAGGAAGTAACTCCAAGGCACCCAGATGTCTCTCAGTATCCGGGAACTGTATCTCAATCTCCAATCTCTCCAAATCTCTCTGCAACTCAGGCTGTACTGTCAAACGGGCTATCACTCTCTCCTGTGGTGTCTTCTGACTAAGCGCATCGGCGACTACATTCGCCTTACCCGGATGATACAACACCTCAATATCAAAATCCTTGATCAACTCCAGCCATCTCATCTGGCGGTTATTCAATTCCCGCTGAGTGAAAATATACTTCAGACTCTTGTGGTCCGTGAAGATTTGACACTTCGTCCCATAAAGGTAGTGACACCAAATCTTCAAGGCACGGACCACTGCAGCTAGCTCTAGATCATGAGTCGGGTAGTTCTCCTCATACGTCTTCAACTGACGAGACGCATAAGCAATGACCTTACCCCTCTGCATCAAGACACATCCTAATCCCAGCTTGGATGTGTCTAAACCACAAAATCCTCAGTGCCCTCAGGCTGGGATAATATCAGAGCAGAAGTCAATCTCATCTTCAGCTGCTCAAAACTCTTCTGGCATGGCTTAGACCACACAAATCGAGTGGTCTTCCTCAGAAGATAAGTCAGAGGTCGGCCAATCACTGAAAACCCTTCCACAAACCTACGGTAGTATCCAGCTAAACCCAAAAAGCTACGCACCTCCTTAACATTCTTCGGAGGTTGCCAAGAAGATACATACTCAATCTTCGCCGGATCGACCTTAACTCCCTCTGTAGTGACCACATGGCCTAGGAAAGCCACCTCTGACATCCTAAACTCACACCTGGACAACTTAACATATAGCTCGTTGTTCTGGAGAACTCGCAACACTGTCCTCAAATGTCCCGCATGCTCCTCTCGATCTCGGGAAGACACCAGTATGTCATCAATGAACACTACCACAAACTGGTCTAGAAAGTCGATGAATATCCCATTCATCATCTCCATAAACACAGCTGGCGCGTTCGTAAGCCCGAATGGTATCACTACAAACTCGTAGTGGCCATAACGAGTACGAAAAGCTGTCTTGGGTATATCCTGCTCTCTCACCCTCAGCTGGTGATAACCCGATCTCAAGTCAATCTTGGAAAACACTGCAACTCCCTGCAACTAATCAAGCAAATCATCAATACGGGGAAGAGGGTACTTATTCTTGATAGTAACCCTATTAAGCTCCCGGTAGTCAATACACAGTCTCATCAATCCATGTTTCTTCTTCACAAACAACACTGGAGCACCCCATGGAGAAACACTCGGGCGGATGAATCCCTTCGCAGTCAATTCCTCTAGCTGCTTCTTAAGCTCTGCCATCTCTATAGGCGCCATACGGTATGGAGCCTTCGAGATCGGCCTAGTACCAGGCTCCAGCTCAATGCCAAAATCTACGCTCCTCTGTGGCGGTAAGCCGGGAAAGTCATCCCTGAAGACCTCAACAAACTCACATACTACCGGTATCTCATCCAGTCCTCGACTCTCCTGCTCCTTCACGGCATAGCGCCAGAAGGCCTCACATCCCTGTCCGATCAGTCTAGCCGCTCTAACCGCGCTGATGACAGATCCAGATTTTCCGAGATCCCATCCTCGGAAGACATGTACCTGCCCCTCTCTTGTAGTAACTGACACCGTCCTCTTGCCTATGTTAAGTACCGCATGGTACTTAACCATTCAATCCATCCCCAAAATGATATCTTCATGCACTAAATGCATGACCAAGAAATCAGCTAACCAATCCCGACCCGCGAGACGGACGGGACAATCATGAATCTCCCGAGATCCCCTAACCTTACCCCCATCTGGGTAGCCAAAAATAAAATGTATCCCCTCCACTGTGTCTAAGGACAACCTATCTACGCAAGCATCGGAAATAAAAGAATGGTTTGCCCCAATATCAAACAACACTCGCACAGGATCATCTCTAATCAAAACCGTACCTGTAGGAGCAGTCGACTGATTAGCACTCCTCAACTCGATCGCCCGTAACTGGGTCCCTCTGGTGTCTGATGCACTACCACCTCGACCTCTACCACGTCCAGCTCCTTGGGTAGAACCCTATGACTGATGAGATCCCGGAGCTCTATATTGTTGCTGCTGATGTCCATGTGTTCTCTGCTGCTGCCCAGAGGCCTGATACTGTGACTGTCTCTGTACACTACCCTGAGGACCAGCAGGAGAAGATCCCTGTGACCGAGAAGCCTTTCCCCGTTTGCAAAATATGGCCCGATGTCCGGATCCACCACAAGTATAACAAGTCACCAAAAGCTTCGTACACCGTGGACGAAGATGACCATATGCTCCGCAATTAAAGCATCGCATATCACCTCCTGCCGTCCTACTCTTAGGCGGAAAACTCTGTCATCCCTGAGTCTTTCCTCTACCATGACTAGCCTCACCTGCTATGTGTCCTGAATGTCCCACCTTCTGTCTCTTCTCGGAACCACCAGTCTGAGCTGCTCTCTTAACTCCAAATCTACCCATCTCATAAGCTGCGGCTCTGTCCTGATAGTCTAACAAAGACTCACAACGAAAACCCGTAAGGTAATTATGGGTATCCTCCCTCAACCTCAAAGAGAACAAGTACACATGCTGCCTCACCGGTGGGGCATCTGGTCCCAACAGTGCTAACTCCTCTCTAAACTTCCTGATTGCATCCTCGATAGGAATGTCCTCATACCTAGCCTCCATGAAGGCATGATATCTATCCCCCTTCAGTGACTCAAGGCAAAAGTGGTTTCTAACCAACGTCCTCAGCTGCTCATAAGTAGTAACTCCCTCTTTCACTGTCCTTCACCAGTAATGAGCTGACCCCTTAAACAAAGTCTACACCACCTCAACCCGACGATCCTCAGGACAACGGATCGACTCCAAAGCAGACTCCACGTGTCCTAGCCAGTGCCCCACCTCCAATCCAACCTCCCTAGTAAAGGGAGGTACTCCCATATGGTTGAAAGTCTTCAACCACCAGTCAGGCCTTAATGCCCGACCATCAACATCTCTCTCTGGAACAACTGGTTCCGGTATCACAACAACCCCAACATGTACAGTTGGGGCAGGTGGTACCTCAACTCTCTCAAGTATGACAGGCGCATGAGCTACAACAACTCCCTCAGACACAATCGGCATAGAAGGTGCAACAACCCTCTCAGACACAGCCGGCGTAGTGGGTACAACGATCCCTTCAGAAACAACTGGTGCGGGAGGCACCTCAACTCTCTCAGATCCTGCCGGAGCAAGAGGAACCTCAACTCTCTGTGATACCTCAACGGACCTAGCCAACCCCGGAAGTTCTGGTGGTCGCTCCCCTCTCGCAATCGCCTCAGCAGCCTGCTAGACATAATCTCGAAGCTCCGATACTCCCATCGAAATGCGAGCCTCTCCTCCAGTCCTCGCCCTAGAAGCACCTGATCTCTCCACAGGTCCAACACTGTCATCTATTTCCTCCCCAATCTCGGCTGCAGCCTCAGCGACAGGCGGCTCGTAAACAGCATCACGACCCCTACCTCTAGAAACTGCCGGTCCTCCTCTACGACCGTGCCCTCTAACAAAAGGAGCCCTACCATCTCTACCTCGTCTAGCAACAGGTAGAGGTGGTTGACCCCGGCCTCGACCGGCCGTAGCAGCTACTCTATCACGAGTCATCTAAGCATAATAACAAACTAACATTAAAACTAGAAATTAACTAACTAAAGTCCATAAATCTTAACTATACTACGCCATAGAGATCCGCGGAGAGTGGTGGTGGTTTCCATACTGACTTCCCCAACCCGACTATGCAACAAGTTTTAAAACCAAAAAATCATTTTGAAAAGTTCAGATCCCTTGTGGGCTCTGTTTACTTATCCGGCCTCTTAGTAGACTACGAGTGTCAATGTTGTCAACCTTACCTCTGATACCATATGTAACACCCCGAATTCTGAGAATCCGGAATGCTACTCGTTAGGACCTCACAGTGGGTCCCGACCTTAGCTGAACAACAACTTAACTAGAATCTTACAACAAGGCACAAAAAGAAACCGGTAAAACTGGAAAATATTTTTATTAATGCATGAATGTCAAGAAGAAGTAAATCAGCCGACAAGGACTAGTATCCAACACAAATAAGGAAAACAGACTTAACAACCCGAAAGAACTCAAAAGACGAAAAGACAAGATATGAAAACCCCAGCTGACCACCCTCTCCGGCTCCGTCAAGGCGGCTAACCTGCAAGGTCTACAACATCGGTTTTCACCATTAGCTAACAATAATTATATAAGGATATCTATATAGCACACACACACAACAACAACACACATCACGAAACACAAACAACCAATTCTTATCTTTGTATTAAGTGAGTCATCATTACTAATTCAACTTCATTTGTGGCAGGAGGATCCCATCGACCCTCGCCTATGTCCCCGTATACCGAGCGGAATGATTCCAATGCATGTCTACCGTATACCGTACGGTCTGGTCGCAGAGAGCCTTCCCAGTCATCTTATAGTGCTGGGCAGTGATGCCACGACCCGTTA
This sequence comes from Fagopyrum tataricum, assembly GCA_002319775.1. Lineage (NCBI taxonomy): Eukaryota > Viridiplantae > Streptophyta > Magnoliopsida > Caryophyllales > Polygonaceae > Fagopyrum > Fagopyrum tataricum. Next base: position 33,114,839 of record CM008281.1, on the reverse strand, counting down.
TCATACACTTGGGTCTCATTATCATTTAACGTCGTTCTACTCATTTCTTATTAAAGCGATAAACACACACGCCACATATATAGCATATACTCATATAATATTATCAGCTAAGCAAGTCCATACGACTTACTTGAGTAGTACGTCTACCAGCCATCACCAACTAATGTCCGCTCGTACAAACACTATCCACTACCTGATCAAGAAAGATCGACATAGAATCATCATTCAATTCTAATTCCTACATACATTTTAGAAGGCTTCTATACCAATGAGAAAACTCTCAGATTCGAAAGAACGAGAAAACCCAACTTTAGCGGAAAATACAAAAACGCCCATCACTTTTCGGAAAATTCTGAAAAGTTTCCAAACCGGTTCGAAGTCTACCTTATATCCCGTCACCTTTACTAAGACTCAAAACTCGAAAGCAAGTTTGAGGGTAAATTCAAACTCACAATTTAAGTCCAAAACTCGCTTTTCGAGATTACACTAAACACTCAACTTCGGCCTATCGAGAGGACCTCGTACCGAACTCCGAAAATTCTAACGAAAATATTTACACATACGAGGTCATACCTACTCTAGGCTAGGATAATCGGAATCCATAAACAACGCTCAAGGAATTTTACAAAAATTCCCAAAGATGCCTTCACACAACTTTAAGTTCCAAAACTAGATTTCGAGTCAACTGTGAGGTCATATAACTCCAGATCCGACCGTTGGATCTTTCCCCAAATTTTAATACGATATACTAGATATATCCGACTATAACATATTAAAAAAATCAACGGTGGATCATGACTCTAACATATCGAAACTTGGTTCCAAAGTTAATCGTTCAACACAGTTTCAAGGCAACCTAAACTAGCATTTCATGAGGTCTCGAGTTCGAGTCTCACTGCAGACAAACATTCCGATTAAGTAAGAAGGCAGACAACCTGGGTTCAACTCCCATTGACAGCAAAACTCCTTCAAGCCAACACCCACTAGGTTCAAGTTCGATTTTCCCTAAGTCTCTAACCAACTGCTCAAGTAACTCTTGATCACAAAAACTAACCAACTGAGAAGGTACGAAAGGCACAAGGAAGAAAGGTTCTAACCTGGACGAACCCACTTCAGAACCAAGGCAAGATCGATCCCAACTTCCCTCGTCTGACGTGGTACAAGCCTGGATACCCTAATATGTTCAGCCACACGAAGAAGATGCCAAGAAGAACAAGAAGAGAGGGAGTTTGCTCACCAGGTAATCACTGCAGACAAGAACAGCTGAAAACCGCCCCCAGCGCGCCTGGTTCTCCACTGCCAAGATCGGACTGGTGCACAAGAGAAGGGACGAAACGGACGAGTTACTGCCCACCGGTAGATCCAAAGTTATCCTATTGCTCAACTGTCACAAGTGCAGGAGCCTACGTGAGTTCTTGATCCGAGAAGCCAACAAGAAGAAAGCACAGAGGAAGGAGACGGCTTACCAGCTTGCTCGAGGAAGAAGAAGACAACGACTAGGAAAACGAGTCTAACTCCTCCGATCGGTTACTTGAAAGTATAACGTGGTGACGAATCGGAAAGTGGTTAAGTTCGTATCTCTGAGTAGAGGTATTAGCAATGATGGAGGAAGCAGCCAAATTTGGCTCGGTATTATCTTGATCCCAGAAGAGAAGAAACGAATGAGTCAGCCCAAGAGAGGGAAAGAAGAGATGCTCCCGGCCCAAGAGAAGAAAAGAAGCAATAAGTCCTGTGGCCTAGAAAGAAAGGAAAAAAAAAAGCATCCCCATGGCCTGCTCCGGCCCAAAACGTGAAACCTGGCCCAATGGCCATTCGGCCCAACAACACTAAGAAATTATATTCAATTTAAAAATCCCGGTAACGCTACCGGTATCGGGAATAAAATTTCCGGTTATCACAATGAATAGTTAGGTAACGGGTATACCGTCATGTGTTAGACATATAACAGGGTAAGACAACTATTGAGTGATCCGGAGTCAGCGGTCAAGCAGGTTCCCGTACGAAGTGGTCGGGACGTTGGGTTTTTCCTTTGTTTTTCACGAGACTAGACTCGTATTTTCTTTGGATTCTAGTACATGTAGTGATGGCTAACTTTATCTTCCGCACGTTTACGTTATCATGCATGTTTTAAGACTTTATTTGTTTTCGCCTTATTTATACCTTGTAAAGAGTCTTGTAATATTATCGTCAATCTAAGTCGGGACTCAATATGTGATCCTAACACGCGACACCTCGAGTTCCTAGAATTTGGAATATCACAACAACTATTAATATTTGTATCCTTTTTTTTTTATTTGTTTAATATATACATATATATATATATATATATATATATATATATATATATATATATATATATATATATATATATATGTGTGTATATTCTCGATTTTTGCACAATAGTAACCATTTTCATTCCTTTATTGATCACGGTTCTTTACATGACATATAACACCCGTACACAACCACTCATATAACATTATAACATACATATGCTGACTTATTATTCTATTTTTTCTTATAGTTTTACATAATATTCATCCTACTTCAATCCTTATTGGTTTCAACGTTGTTACTCTTGTGAAGTTTTTAAAACTATTTTCCATTAAGATAAGCACGAAGATCAACATAATAGGTATAAAGCCACCCCTTGATGATCTCAACCTCTGTTTTTCGCATTTCCTTAAGCCAATCTGGATCAGTATCCATAGAATAGAGTAAATCTAACGTATGTGAACCTACACACAAAAATTAACAAAATACACCGCAACTTATTATTAATAATCATAGGTTATAGAAAAAGCTTATCATTTTGATCGACTTAATTTACAGAAATATTGAGTATTGATCACAGTAATACCGTTAACAGTCTTAATTGCTACGAGTGTCGCCGATATACTCTCCAACACACTGCACATTATTTATCAAACAAAGTTTAGATTCGGCCAATTAAAAATTAAAAATTAAAAAAAAATAAAATTATACATATATATATATACACACATTATATAGCCCCCCCCCCCCCCCCCTTTTTTTTGTAGGACTATAAATAACATGATCGAAGTAACAGACAACTTTTCACCATAAAATCTATGAATATTGAGAATAATTATATTTAGTACAATTTTATGGCTATTGTATAATTTAAATTATTTAAAAATGCATAAGAACTAAGACTAATAGTGATATAAACTCAAATTTTATAGGAAGTAATGTTCGATATTGGTTATCATTTTAAAAAGTCATTTAGAAAAAAAATATATATAAAAATGTATTTAGTACATATTTTTAAACATTTATGATTAATTTATAATTAAAATAGAACTAAGAATAATAGTGATTTAAGCTCACATTTTATAATGTTGGATGTTGGATATTATTTTAAAAAGTTATTGAAGGAAGACTTGGAACGTTTTTTTATAAGGTCTAATTTATTTAATTTGTCTAGCTTCGAAGTCATATTTTTATGAAAATAAATAAGAACGACGATTCGATGGGACTTCTTTGGATTATATATATAGTTTTTTTGAAAAGTAATTTTTATTGTATAGTTGTTTTTATAGGGAGTGTATAGGTTTATGTAAAAATATAGGGTTATATTTTGTAAATAAAATAATATTCTCTTTGGTTGTTAGAGTTTGTTAGCAGATGGGTTGAGAATATAAATACACTCAATGTAACGTACTTGGACTACTTTTCTTTTCCAGAAATCAAAATTACTTCTCATTCTATATTTCTCTTGTTGAAATGGTATCAGAGCAGGTTTCTTGTTCTTCCTCGTTCTCAATCAAATTGATCTAGGACATTCTACTCATATTCTTTACTCTTCCTAATTGAATCGATCATGGGAGATAACAGAGACGATGAAATCCAGGCGAAGGAGCGAAGCTATGGAGCGAACAACAACGATCCATTGTATCTATCCTCCTCAGATAATCCTGATATGCAACTTGTTTCAACCTTATTTGATGGATCTAATTTCACTACTTGGAAGCGCAACATTCGAATGGCCTTAAGAGCTAAATTGAAACTAGGTTTCATAGATGGATCTTGTGAGATTTCTGATATAGATGAGATAAAAAAGGCTATGTGGATAAGAACAGATTATATATAAGATGTTGGTTAATTCACTCTATGAAGAGAGAAATAGCTGAGGATTTCTCATATGTAGAATCGGCTAAGAATCTGTGGGATGAATTGGTAGAGAGATTTGAAGTGTCTAACGCTCCTCTTGTTTACCAATTGCACAAGGATCTAAGTAATTTGAAACAAGATAACCTATTTGTAGCAGTTTATTTCAGTAAAATGAAAAAACTGTGGGATGAATTAACCACCGTGGATCCCTTGCCGGTTTGCAATTGCAAAGGAATTGTTGGGTGCAGATGTGAGATACTTAAACAACTTTCAGAAAGAGAGTCCAAGATCAGGATTATCCAATTCTTGATGGGACTGCGAGATCAGTTCGACCACATACGTGGTAATATCCTTGCTCTTGAGGTTCTACCAACAATTAACAGGGTCTATCATATGGTTATGCAAGTAGAGAAGCAGAAACAGATCACAGAACTTAACATCACACATGAAGCTCTTGCAGTGGATAGATCTGTTCCGTATAGACAGGCTGGAGGAAGCAGAAGAGATTACAAAAAGGAGAAAATGGACAGGCAATGTGCATATTGTAAGGAGAAAGGTCACCTTAAGGAATCATGCTTTAAGTTGACAGGCATACCAGATTGATATAAAGGCAGAAAAAGAAAGACACATGACAGTGTTGTAGGAGTCAAAGACTCAGGTCACTTTGCTGCTAATGCTAATGTCAAAGACACACCAATGGGAAATTGTCCCTTGGATATCTCACTCGGAATTCTAGATAGAGTTGGTGCAGATCCATCTTTGGTTAATTCCGTTTTCCAAGAAGTGATGAAGATGATGCAACAACAAGGACAAAACATTCCAGCATATTCAGGCTCGATCAATTTTGCAGGTAACCTGAATGCATTATCATCTATTACCAATACAGACTCTTGCACTTGGATAATTGATTCAGGTGCTACATATCATATCTCCATCTGTAGCAAGTTGTTTACTGATCTACAGCCTTTTTCTAAGCCTATTCTGATAGGGCTTCCTGATGGATCAGTCAAGCCAGTCACACATCATGGAACCATTGTGCTGACTGAACACTTGACATTATACAATGTGTTGTTTATGTCCGGGTTCAAGCATAACCTTTTGTCTGTGCTAAGGATATTACAGAATCCTAATATCCAGTCTCACTTTCATGCTTCTTCTTGCGTGTTTCAGGACCTTTCCAGTAAAATCATCGTAGCAACTGGTCACTTGGATGGAGGACTTTACAAGATTACTTGTTCATTGAATAATAAGCCTACTGCACATGATACTCATGTTAACTCTGTTTTACCTATTACTCCCAAAACAGTTCAATTGTTTCATGAACGCCTAGGCCATTCCTCTATTTCTAAACTGCAATACATGTCATGTAGTAAATTGCCTAACATTGTTGATTTCAACTGTGATACTTGCACTGTTGCTAAACAACACAAGATTCCTTTTTCAAATAGCACTTCTTATGCTAAAAGGATTTTTGCTTTAGTCCACATGGATATTTGGGGTCCTTATCATACAACTTCTCAACGTGGTGCAAGATATTTTCTTACTTTAGTGGATGATCACTCAAGATGTACTTGGACATACCTCATGGCTGACAACCAACAAGTTCATCACATTGTTGTTTCATTTTTGGCCTATGTACAGAACCAATTTCAAACTACAGTTCAAATTTTTCGAATAGACAATGGCGCTGAGTTTCTTCAAAACAAGCTGCAAAGTTTATTTCTTTCCAAAGGCATTCTTCATCATAGATCTATTGCCTATGTTCCTCAACAAAATGCTCGTGTTGAAAGGAAGCACATACATCTTGTAGAAACTGCTCGAGCTTTAAGGCTCTATGCTCAACTTCCTATCTAATTTTGGGGTGAGTGTATTCTTGCTGCCACTTACCTCATTAACATCATGCCATCTTCTGTTTTACAGTGACAAATTCCTTTTGAAATTCTCCATAAACAACCCACTTCTTATGAATATCTAAGGGTCTTTGGATGTCTATGTTATTCTCTTCTCCCATCCAAAGATAAGTTTGATGTTGTGAGTATTCCTTGTGCTTTCGTTGGCTATCCTACAGGGCAAAAGGGGTATAAGATTCTTAATCTCCAGAATCACAAAATCTTTGTTGCTTGACATGTCACCTTTTATGAAGAGAGATTCCCTTTCAAGGATCTTTTACCATCTGCTTTACCCAAGCCACCCTCTTCATTCCCTCTAGTTTCTCCAGCTCCTGATCTTGATACTTCTAATTATTATAATTATTTACGTCCCTTACCTCCTACCTCCTCCTCACCCTCTGATTCTACTTCTCCTTCACCTGATCCCACTTCTTCATCCTCACCTTCTACTTCCTCTCCAATCACTTCTCCACCAGTCATTATTCCTCGACCCTCTAGAACAATTACTAAACCTTCGCGTTTTAAGGACTTTGTCTGTACATCCATTGCAACTAAACCTTCTATACTTTCCTACCTTTCCATTGATCATTTTTCCTCAGACTACAGAGTCGCTCTCTGTAATGTTTTATCCACTTTTGAACCTACTCATTATGGCCAAGCTAAGGATCAGCATGTTTGGCAGGATGCTATGGCCAAGGAGATTCATGCCTTGGAATCTAACCAAACATGGGAATTGACTGCTCTCCCTTCTGGACACAAAACAATAGGCTCTAAATGGGTTTATAAGATTAAATACAAGGCTGATGGGTCTATTGAGAGATGCAAAGCTCGGTTGGTAGCAAAAGGATACAACCAAGTGAAAGAGAAAGATTTCAAGCACACATTCTCACCAGTTGCCAAATTTACTTATGTTTGGTTGCTCATTGCTTTGGCCGCTGCTAGATCTTGGCCTTTACACCAACTCGACATTAATAATGTGTTTCTACATGGCTTTTTGGAAGAAGAAGTATATATGCTTCCTCCTCAAGGATATACTAAAGCCCTACCTGGTCAAGTATGCCATCTAGAGCGTTCCGTTTATGGGCTTAAACAAGCCAGTCGCCAGTGGAACATTGAGCTTACTAAGCTTCTTATTCACCTTGGTTTCACACAGTCCAAACAAGACTATTCTCTTTTTATTAAAACTTCTTCTCATGGGATCACTACTGCTCTTGTCTACGTAGATGACATGTTACTCACAGACGACAATCCCACGGAGATTTCACAAGTTAAAGCTGTTCTTGACTCAGCTTTTACCATCAAGGATTTAGGCCCTACACGATTCTTCCTTGGCATGGAAATTGCAAGGACTCGTGAAGGGATTTTACTAAACCAGCGCAAGTATATTCTGGACATTCTTCAAGATAACCATATGATCGATTGTAAGAGTACATCTTTCCCAATGCAACGCAATACTAAGCTTCTTCCTGACTGCGGTGATCCTTTCCCTGACCCAGAGGTGTATCGCCGGCTAATAGGACGCCTTCTCTACCTTACTCTTACTCGGCCGGACATAACCTATTATGTCCAACAATTGAGCCAATTTTTGGCTTCTCCATGTCTCCCACATTGGCAAGCCGGTCTATATCTACTCAGATATCTCAAGGGTACGATTGATCTCAGATTATCTTACTCTTCTCAGTCTCCCAACTCCTTGATCGCTTACAGTGATGCCGATTGGGGCTCTTGTGCCTATACTTGCCGATCTATCACAGGCTTCTACATTTTCTTTGGCTCATCCCATGTGTCTTTGAAGAGTAAAAAGCAGAAGACTGTATTCAAGTCTTTTGCCGAGAGTGAATATCGGGCTATGTCTTCCACCGCCAGTGAGGTTGTTTGGCTTGAAGGTCTCCTTCGTGATCTTCAGATTCATGTTCCTCTTCCCATTCCCATGCATTGTGATAACAAGGCTGCCCAACACCTTGCTGCTAATCCTGTTTTTCATGAAAGAACTAAGAATTTACGTATGGATTGCCATTACGTAAGGGATGAAGTGCAGAAAGGTTTTATTTCTACTGTTCATGTCAGCTCTTCATTGCAACTTGCTGACATCTTCACCAAAGCCTTGGGTGAACACCAACACTCCTTCCTTACTCGCAAGCTTGGACTTGTTTTCCCAACTCTAACTTGAGGAGGGGATATAGGGAGTGTATAGGTTTATGCAAAAATATAGGGTTATATTTTGTAAATAAAACAATATCCTCTCTGGTTGTTAGAGGTTGTTAGCATATGGGTTGAGAATATAAATACACTCAATGTAACGTACTAGGACTACTTTGCTTTTCCAGAAATCAAAATTACTTCTCACTCTATATTTCTCTTGTTGAAAGTTTTATATTCGTTTAAGAAGGATTGCTTCTATTTGTTTTCGTAATGAATTTCTCAATTAATTCTATTGTGAAGAATTAAATCCTCAATTTGGTAGTATTTAGAAAGAAATTGGCATACCCTTCTTGGCTAAACGGATCTTTCAAGCCATTGGAGAATATGATGTTGCTCCCAAACCTTTTGAGAACCAACTTTAAGTCCTGCAGAGGATCGTGACAATATATAAACAAATTCAAATCAACATCGATATAATAACTCGTTATTTTGTCCATGTTCACAATCAACTCGTTTATAATATACACCGTACAAGACAAAAAAAAAAATTCTCCATGATTTCATATAACAACCCTTATATATATATATGTACAAGAGAAAAAAACAATATTTGTCTTATTTTTGTTTAATAAATTTATTTTCTCCATGTTCTCATATAACTCTCCACGATATTTACGGTTCTGTTATTAGAGTTTAACCGTGAAAATTTTCCGTTTAATCTCCTACAACTTATATTGGAAAATTTGTAGAGATTATATGCTAGCTAGGTCTCTCGAAAAACTCCTTACAAAATTCTGGTCTCGTTTAAAACCCTCATTTAATTCCAATTCTCTCTTATTTATCTTATTATTTAATGCCGAAGAACTAATTTCTACGAAAAACAGGAGTTCCTTATAAAAACGAAAAAATATATAATGCATACCTGGGCACCATAATAAGTGTTAAGCCAAGAAGGTCGACTTGGGACTCCAAATGTATCGTTACATTCTTTAATGTAAGTTTGGAGATCAAATGGAATCACCGGAGTCACTGAATTTGTAATGTTCCGATTGAAGACCGTTCCCATTGGATCCAACAATTCACTACATGTCTGTAAATTAAAGAATGTATGCTTATTAATCGACCATACATTACTACAAATGAGTATCTATTGACGTACACAATATCCATGGTATATGATCGTGCGTTCGAGACGTAGAACTACATTTTTATAGTAGCCTTGTCTTTTTAACCAAATACCTATATTTTACAAAAATTTTCATATATTGGGTTCGTTTGGTAATGTAAGATTACGTAGATGAAGTTGAAGATGAAGAGAATTATTTAGACGAAGAATTAAGGAGATAATATTTGTTTAAGGAGATGAGTATGAAATTAATTGAAATGAGTGTTTGGTAAAATGAATATGATTGTGGGTAAAATTACGAAAAAATACGTGTCAAATTTTGTTGTATATATGAAATAGATGAAGAAAGAAGAAGGGTAAAAATGATATTCTAGCCCCAATAATCCTTATAATTTTTATAATCTAAGTTCAATAAATTGCAAAATTTTCATAATCTAAGTCCCTTAATCTCTATAATCTAATTCCTTTCATTTCCTTATCAAACAAAATTAAGAGAATTATTTTTTTCTCTTAATTCTCATAATCATAATCCCCTTAATTTTTACCTCTACCAACTCTACCAAACGGAGCCATATATAAATGGTTTTTTACCTAATGAACTCAACAAATGTTTATTTAACCAATAAGCTAGTCGAATGATATATTATGCCTTTTTAACATAAAATATATTCTCTTTATTTTTACCGTCTAACCAAACAACTCATAAATATAAACGGATAGTACTAACTCAAAACGTAGCAACTAACAATAATTACCTGCCACATCCATCCCAAAGTGGTTTGGTCAGAACTTGAATCGGCTTTAGTTGCAGCGGAAGAAGCAACGACAGTGCAACTACCGACAACAGAAACCGCCGCTGCTACTTTGTCGAGATTGGTGGTTCCGGTGGTGGCTCCGTCGATGATTCGACAAATCCTACTGAGTGGGTATAAAGGTGGCCTATCGTATTGAGCCACCTCACGATACAAGGTTACCAAGTGAATCCCCAAATCGTCGATGCTAGTTAGAGTACTGTATGTATATATTGAGAGATTAAGGATAAGTTGTCCACGTCAATAACATATGACCTATCATATAAATTTCATTGATCAATCCTTTCGTCATCAATTATAGGAGCAAATCTCATTCTACTAGTGTTGATGCATCACATTGCCGCACCTCTTATAGTTTTATGTTGCGGATGATTGTGGTTCCCACATCGCTTGTACATAATATTGGTCATATTGTCAATTGGTTTTAGTATGAAACCCTGCTCAACTTATGTATTGGACTTGAACCCAACGTACATATGCGCTCAGACGTGCGATCAACACACCTCATATCTGACCCAACGAAATCTATCGTATGTCCAAATCTATTGTTGTAGGTTTATTTATTTATTTTTTTTATGTACCTTTATATAGATTTAAATTAATAATAAGTTTGTTAAACATTATAATATAAATGATTAATCTCAAATATTTGTTAAATTTGATGATGACAAAAATAGTAATGGTAAATGTTTTGAATCGACTACTCTTTATTATTGTTTTAATTCCCATATTTTTTAAAACTAAATAATATATAATACGATACTATTATATATATATATATATATATATATATATATATATATATATATATATATATATATATATATATATATATATATAGTTGTTTTAAAGATACGTAGAATTCATTTAAAGTCCTTGCCAATTTTACTGTTTTATTTAATACTTTAATTTATATTGTACACATTCGATAAAGTATTAAAGTCAGTTAGAATTACCCAGTTTATGAGGAAAAATATTTAAAATTAGACGAATATATACCTGCAGGTATTGAATTTTTGGCTAAGTTGCAGAAGTCCGTTACTAGATTCACCGAATTTGATAATTTCTGCATAGGATTTCACTATAGTTTCATAACAATTTGTACTTGTTTCCTGCAATTAATTTAATCAAGATTTATTATAGTCTTAAATTAATACGTGTAATATATATATATATATATATATATATATATATATAGATTTGGATATAGAATTTATACTTGATAAACTTTGTTAACCCAATTATCGTAAGTATCTGGTCGCGTAATACTCATGAAGATCGGGGCTGATGAGGCTAGAGCTCCCATCGCAACGTGTGGATATTTTAGCCGAAACCATGTTGCGAGCACTTAGCGAATCACAGATCAATAAATCAAATTAATTGTTAGGTTAATGCATACATTAAATTCGCGACTCTATTTGACCGATGAAATAGATAAAAATATTCAAATACATTTAGATTTTTATTAAAGTATAAATAGGTTGCAATCGAACAAATACCGATTATAACCAAACAATTTTCGTTTTTCACCTAAGTACACACTTATATATATATATATATATATATATATATATATATATATATATATATATATATATATATATATATATAATATAAACGTGAGAAGAACTTTATATAATGAAATAAGTCGATCTTCATCCCTTTGAACATGTACAACATTGACCGATATATCATTTTGTTAACCAGTCATATATACAAAAATGTTCAAATACATTTACCTTTTGTTCAAATTAACAAATATATTTTGTATTTAAATTTTTTATAAATTGTTCAACTAATTATATGTAAGAAATACTTACTTCCTCCGTAAGATCCTCCATAGACGATTACGGGAGAATATTGGGCTTGGTATTTGTTCTTCAAGAGGAGGATGATTTCTGCGTAATCAGCCAAAGCTTGGGCAGAGTTAAAATACCCACGACTCTCTGGATCTTCTAGAGATTTAAGCATCGATCCATTGGCATTCGAGATTCCATAATACCTATGCTGCTCGGGAAAAATTATTTACGAAAAATAAATTACATTTTAATTACCGTTAATGTTATAACAAACATGCGAAATACGACAAATGAAACACAGATTTACGTAGTTGACCTAAAATTAATTACGTTCACGGACATAAACTATGCTATTGAGAAGTTTTCCAACTATTGATCGAAGTACGTAGACTTGTATGCGTAATCATAACAAATGATTTTGTTAGACTCAAGAACATCTTTGTACGCAAACCTTTAAACCAAAGAATCTTACCCAACTACCTAGTCGGGTAGAAGAAAAATTAGATAGAATTCTGAAACAAAACACATACATGATCATAGAAAAATTAGATAGAATTCTGAAACAAAACACATACATGATCATGCACCGTGTTTATGGTTCGTGTGCATTTCCTAAACATAACACGACTTTTGTGTCCTTCTTCCGCCCGAAACATGTCAACTAATACTCAAGTCATACTAACATTAAGTACAATAGTATTAGCCTGGACGGATCCATAAATAAAAACTCAGATGGCCTATATTTGAATATAGTTATGCATTGACTTAAAAATAAGTGATAAATTTCTTTCTGATATTAAAATAATCAATACAAGTTTATTATATATAATTGATATTTTCTATCATTCAAATTTTAAAAATTTATATGAAGGAAAGAGTGTTTATTTTAAAAAACAAAGTTGACTTAAAACAAGATAGAAATAAGAACTGAACTCACAAATATAACAATTTTCAATGACAACCATTTAAACAAATTGGACTAACAAACTCATATATTTTTTTACCCATAAAAATTAATTGTTATTAAATTAGGGCGGGCTGTGACAAACCCATAACATCCTTATATCCGTGACTGATAATTTGGTATATATCACCCTACGATCAACATGGGATTTCCCATGTCTATACGAAAATATAAAATATCATAAGTCCAACACAAAAGTATGAGTAGCTAGGTTTCACCCAAAAATCATTAATTGGAAATAGGCCAGAAATTCATCCAACTTATATCATATAAGCGTATATATAATTAAGTACCTCTATAAAGACGATAAGAGCATTGAAGAGAGGTGCAGTCTCATGAAGCAAGCCGACAACAGCTAGATCCGAATCGATAGGTTCCTCGGCACCCAAGTAAACGAATATCGGCGAGTTGTTCTTCGGGCCACCCCAATAATCATCGACGATCACAAGTTTCTGTTGAAACGTGTTGTAGCTTTCAGGTCTATAGTTGAAATGATCAATGGTTTGATTATGAGAATATTGCTTTGTATTCAGCAATCCTCGTCGAGCATTTTTACTTGCATGGCCATGGGAAAATCGATTGCTCACGTGGGGTTTTAATGGTAAGGAGTTCGTAAGTGAAGAAGAAGCTGCATAGGCTACAACTAGAATAAGAATCCATGAATGGAGATTATGAAACTTTGCAGCCATGTTGTTAAGATATATTGAAGGGAACTTTTGGGTACGTTTGATTTTGTCGACTAGCTTTTTCATGTATATATAGGTTTCATACAATGTATGGTGTGAATTGTTGATGTATGCACTTTCCCAAGTAAGTATTCTACCAAATACGTTTTTGTTATGACTATTTGTTTTGAAACATTCGCTGGAAGAAATTGGTGTATATATATATGTTTATAAATTATATTAATACAAAGAAATTGACATTAAGTATGACAAAATCAACTCTTAAAATTGATCTAATCAAAATTTCGGACATGTATAAATACTTACTTCGGTTCTCAAAAATATTATTTAAAAAAAACACAATGAAAGATGTAGAATAATTTAAAATCAACTCTTATGACATTGGAATTGATCCAATCAAAATCTGGACTTTCTTCGGTTTTCAAAAATATTAGAGAATAAAAGCGTTAAAAGTAAGAAGAGGTACAACAATTTAACAAATTTATACATGCACAACCCAATGGTATAACTTTATGCGTAAACACTGAAGTGATTACAATGTCACGGATTGTGAATCCAAATATTAAGTCTTAAAAATAATGTGAGATACTAGAAACCAGAGGAAGTATGGTAAGAGCGAGTCCTAGATCATTTCCCATATCACTTCTCGTCTTTTTTTGTTGATCGACAAGTTAATTTTCATTCTTCCGACCTATAATTTCTATTTTTTATAATCTTATATTGATTTATATTGATTTTTTATGATATACGGATACTTCTAGGAGGTGCTGTGTCCCGTGTCCCGTCGTGTCGGACACGGGGACACGGCTGGACACGGCTCGAACACGTTCAAATATGATCCGACACGATCAAGACACATTTCAGATGAATGGCACGTTTAGGACACGAACTGTGTCTGGTCAAGACACGGTCAACGAAATTTTCCCTAAGTTTTAAGGCTAAAAAAAAGAACAATTTTTTTAAAATAAAGAAAAGTTGAATTACCGTAATAGTTCTTTTTCTCTCCCAATTTTTTCCAACTAAACCTAACCACCATACAACTACGTGTGAGATTGTGATTGTCGGAAGCGGGACACCGATCTTCTTCTTCTTTGAAATGTTGTTGCTCTTTTTCTCTCCATTCTTCTTACACTAGTACATATAAGGTCTTTCACGGCGTTTGAAAAACGCCATGAAAGATCTTTGATGGCGTTTTTAAACGCCATCCAATAACGCCCTTGTAACCGATGTCATAAATGGTATACACTTTCCACAGCGTTTTTGAAACGCCATGAAAACACTATTCCACGGCGTTTTTAAAACGCCATGGTAAGACTATTTCACGGCGTTTAAAAAACGTCATGGAATATGCTTTCTATGGTGTTTTGAAAACATCATAGAAAGACTATTACACGGCGTTTTTTAAACGCTGTGGAAAGTCAACAACATTACAGGAATATACCCCGGATGTTTATACATCCGGGGTATAAAGTCTTTTTATTTTTTTAAAAAAATCGTAGGATTCGCCTACAGACAATGCCCTACAGGGGGTCCTAATTCACTAGAAAAAAAAAAATCATCATAATTAGATGATGGAAATACTGGAATGTATAGAACTTGTATTTTTGAAGAATGCTCATTTCACTGTATTTGTAATAACTAAAAATGTAAAAGACAGTGACATTTTATTTCATTGTATACATAATCCTATATATAACCTAGGCAACATCCTCATTTTGCCATATCCATCTATTGCCTCCTTGTTTATCTCTATTCCAATAACTTTGAAGCAAGTTGAAAATTCTTCAAGGTCATGCCAAACATAAATTAACTATTTAAGATACGTTATAAAAGAGAATATTGATATGTTACGAGTCTAATTGTTCGTTTGAAGGAATACCATTATAAATAATGGTATTTGTGCAGTACGGCAGTACTCCCTTTCGAAGGTCCGTTTTCATGAACTGCATGAATAACCCCATGAGCAATGTCATAGCCACTTGTTGCTAGACTGATATGAAAGCATGAAAAATAAACATTAGTTTAGATGCTTCAATATAACCCTACAGGACCATCAATAACAACTACTCAGTAATAGATTGGCAAATCAAGGCATAAGATATTGCTCTTAACAATGTTACAAATCAATAAAATACCTACATCAATCAAGCTCTCTCAACAAGCTCATACACGATAATGTTGCCTTAACTTTATCCTTTTGCAAGTACCTAAGTCCCACAAAACACATAACAAATTATTTTTTTTACAAAAACATATTTTTTTCCAATAGATCTATTTCCTAGGAGCTTGTGAGACATGTGAATAAGCTAAATGAGCACATGAAAAGTAACCTCGATAAACAAGTGTTTCCAATATAGCTAATGTTACTCCCACAAACATATACATAAAATTAAAAAATAGTTTGAAAGAATTACGTCCTTCCAAATCTTATATGTAAATTTTAAATAGTATGCCAAAGTTGAGAATACTGACTTCATGTCCTGAAATGTAAACAGTTATTGGTTGATGGCATAACTTTGACAATACGTGCATGAGAAAGAAACAAAGAAAGTTTGTAGTTGTATAATAGTTCTTTAATAAATTGAGTTTTCAAAGCTTTGAAAAGTTAAACAAGAAGGACTTCAACCAAAGGTAGACATTATAGACCACCAAAAGGTTCCAAATGAAAATATACCTAGTCACAGTATTCTCATCAGCAAGGGCTTCCACAACATCAAGGTCAACCTCCCATCCTTCATCAGGAAGAAGGTAAAAATGACGAACTTGAAGCTTCGTAAAAGCAGCCCATAGTGCGAAAAACTGGGCCCTGGCAACAAGATGTTGGCGTCAGGACAGGCAAGGGTGGTAATCACAACTTCTATCGCCTGGTTGCACCCAAGGGTCACCTAAACATTATATTCCGAAAGCTTGTAAGGAAGATCACGTGAAAGATACTCTGCAATAGCCCTGTTATGAGAGAGAATTAAAACCTAGCTAGTAGTTTAAATTATTCATATGTTTCTAGTGATGACTGATGATTTGTAAATGTAATTTAGGTTAGGAAATAGGAATGCAATCAGAAAGATTAAAATTAGCTAGTAATTTTTCACTTAAAACTCTGAAAGCAAATTCCATTGAATGAAGTAATAAGTTGAAGTGAAAAATAAAAACAACTTTACTTGCGAGCAGGGAGGATGCCGACGCAAAGGGAGTAGTGGTTGAAGGAGGCGCATGTCGATGACAAGATCCTCAGTGGCGGTGTTCGTGCGGAAGCAGGAGAACATAGAAGGATAGCCATGGCCGATGGGATTACAAGGAGCTTGTCGGCGGGGTCGAGACTTGAGCGAAGCTCTCCCAACATCCGTCTCTATGAAACCGCGGAGGCCGAGCAAAGCTCCTAGTTGCCCCTAATCCGCCATTTTGTGTGCTTCATCTCTATCTTTGATGAACGATGAATGTTTGATGAGTGATGAATCTCCGATGCGGACTAAATGCTCGTCAATCGTCATCCACATACCGATTGAACATTGAGTTACAAGTACGGTGGTAGGCGGAAGAAGAAGAATCATGGCCTTGGAAATTGAAGAAGATGAAACCAGTTAGAATGAAGAGATAAGGAAAAAAACTAGATAGGGTTTAACCTAAGAGATGTAAGGAGGAGCATTGAGAAGCTTTGACCGTTTGCAAAGAAAAGCAATGCATCGATGAGGCCTGAAGAGGTGGTGTTTAACCCAAACTGGAAGCCGAGCGACATCTTCCCCTTTACTTGTGAGCTAGGGTTTGGGAAGGCGGCCGAAGTATGACTTGAGAAGGCGGCTGCGAAACGAGCTAGGGTTTGGGAATGTTAAAGGGAGTGCGGCAGCTCTAAAATAATATGACCATATTATATAAGGAATGGCGCTTCCTTAAACGCCATAGAATTACTAGCGTTTCATTGCGTTATAAAACACCGTGAATTTTTTAGATTTTATGGCGTTTTAAAAACGCCGTAGATTTTATGGCGTTGAATAAACGCCATAAAAAAATTAGTGGAAAAAATATGTGAAATTTCACGATGTTTTACAAACGCCATAAATTTCATGGCGTTTTTAAAACGCCGTGAAATTTTTCGCTCAATAAGCACGACGTTTAATATTATTAAACGTCATTAAAACATTTTTTAACGACGTCTTTTTATAAACGCAATGGTTTAAACGTCATGGAAGACCTAATATGTACTAGTGTTATGAATTCATAAATTGATTTTGAACCTTTGATTACTAATATTATATAATTTTTTTTTGTTGAAACTGTATTATTCCAATTCTTTTTTTTTTTTACAAATTTTTATTATTGTATCTCGTTATGATATATAAAATTTACATTTCAATAGCTTTAAAATAATATATTATTTTTATTCCTTGTCGTGTCCTCGTTTTCCATGTTTTTGAGGATTGTCGCTTCCCCGTTTTTCACCGTGTCCGTTTCCCGTTCCTGTGTCCGTATCCGTGCATCATAGCTGGTTTTTACAAATAATAATTTTCTTCCTATTTTATGTTTTTTCACATATATAAAAAAAAGTAGAAATATATAACTATTTTAATCAATCAATTAAAACAAATCCCTTTCACCTAGTTATCTATCAAGGATTTATATATACCTATTCACATAGTATACATATATACATAATACATGTACTAAATAGAAACAGACTTGTTATATATTTTGATTTATTAAGATAAGACTTGGTATATGTTGATTAAGGTTGTGGTGAGATGTGCGAAACCGCCCCACATATTGAACTACGTGAATCTAACATAATAAGTTTTAAGACAATACCCCTTATTGTTAATTGGTATTATGATGAAATCCCGAAAACTTGTATGCGTAGGTCCCGATCCACTTGGTGTGCAACCTTCTACGTATTAAAACCGGATATAATAAATAAAGTAATAGGTTTGATGGATATATAACTTGTATTTATATAAATAACATCTAAATAACTGATACAACATTGAAAGATGACTTATTTCCATGGTTTTACAAAAATGAACGCTAATTTTACCCCTCTCCGTATCGTCAACAATTAATGACTATACATGGTTCTACAATCATCGATTTTTGATAGAATTGAGCGAAATCATTTTACTTTATAGATCCGAAACGAACGTATCGGTTTAGTCCAAACAAAAAAATTTAAATTGTTTATAAGCGGATCAATTTGCGGTGCGACTCGCTTCTAACTTTTTTTAGGCTACGAGAATTATTGGTTGGATCTAAAGCGAATCTTTTTCGCTTTGAATTGATTTGGACCAAATGTATACATACATGCATAAATCCACCTATATAAATACTCAAAACCTTTAACCTAGTTATCTTCGTTTCTATGAGCCTGCAAATCATTTAACTGATATATTCCCCTAACCCTTTTTTATTCTTTCTCTCCTCCAAGCTTTAACCTCGAACACATAATTTTTTTTTTATGCCGGACACGGCCTTGAGGTTAGGAGTTGGATATGATTCTTTATGGATCCCTTGGGTCTAGGTGTGACCCTTTGTGTGATAGGATTGTGATATATATATGTGTGTCTTGTATAGGCTGTGTTGTCCTCTAGTTTGGAGTGGACGTTTCTGAGAGTGGATCAGACTTGAGTTACTTCTGAGATCGAGGTAAATCCATAGGACTTACTTAGCTACTATCCATATATTGGGTGTATGCTTGAGTGGTGTTTGTTATATGCTTTATAGCATGCTTATGATTATGATAGTCACCGACCTATATTATATTGACCGCCCATTGTAGTGACTGTGATAACCTTTCCCTTTCATCCCGTAGTGGAGTCTGGGAGGTTCTCTGTAGTCAGGCCAGATCTGGTATAAAGGAAGGCCCTCACCATTCCCACAGGGTACACGAGAGGTGTGCTGATACTACTCCAGTTGGTTAGAGTACTCAGAGGCGGAGATTATATTCCTCGTGTCACCTATCTTCATATATATCTATTTATACGATTAAGTGATTCAACTTATTAAAGATAATAAACCGGATAAATGTTTGCTATCATGCTGAAGTGTTTATCCTTTCTGATGTGTGTTTATGCTTTAGCATCTTCTTATATATGTGTATAGTTAGCTAACGGTTTTATACCGTGTTGTAGATCCCTCGCAGGTTAGGAGAACTGCGGAGTGATCCAGAGAGGGTGATCTGCTGAGGGCTCCGTACACTGGGCGACATCGTGGGATTTTGGGGTTTATCCTTATTGTACGGATTTGAGTTTGACTTTGTACTCAGCAGTATCTTGTATCACCTTTTTGATATGTATATATATATATATATAAGTTTTTATGTTTTGTTTTAAACTGTTGGTGCCTTGTTGTAAGATTCAGTGAGGTTGTTGTCAGGCTAGGGCCAGGATCCATTGTGAGATCCTAGCCCAGGAGCACTCCGAGTCCTACGGATTTGGGGTGTTACAAAGTTGGTATCAGAGCCCAGATTGACAACAATGGCACTATTAATCTGCAATAAAGTTCGAATAGATAAATAAACAGAACCCAAAAGGGGTCTGACTTTTCAAAAGGTTTTGGTTTTAAAATGAGTACAAATGTTTTGGGTTATCGTGTACGTGAGCCATCACCCCTCTGAAGATCTCGATAGTACACATATATAGATATTCTGTTGTGATTGATTTGATACATACATATGACATATAGATAGCCTTCTAAGCTAGGTTTACGTCCTCTACAGATGGTTCAGACTAGAGCCTTACCTGCAGCTGGGCGAGGTAGAGGTAGAGGTAGACCCCCTCTAGGTCGAGGACGAGGTAGGATACCTGCTGATGGTTCCCAGGCAGCAGGAGAGATTCACGAGGAGGTTGCTGAGAGCGCCGTTCCTGAGACTGGGAACGGGGCAGCTGAGGGACAAGGGGCACATAGAGCCCAATCTAGTGAGTCTGATCGTGTCTCTATGGGTAGATCAGAGTTTCAGGCTTATATCAGACGTGTTGAGGAGGCTGCCAGAGCCGGTAGGCGTGCCCTAGACTTACAGGCACAGGAGGGACCATCTGAGAGGTCCCATACCATTACTCAAGTACCAGTTGTACAGGTACCTGCTGTTGAGAGTGCCAGAGCACCGGAGGAGCATAGAGGGCCTAGACCAGATACCTGGTTGAAGGCATTCCATCAGATGGGTGTACCCCCTTTCACTGGGAAGGTGGGGTAGGAGGTTGAGCTTTGGATCGGGCATGTAGACTCAGCTCTGGAGTCTATTCACTGCCCAACTGATAGGCAGATCGAGTTGGTGCAGACTTTGTTCAGAGAGCTGGCACAACACTGGTGGAGGTCAGTACGGGGTCAGGTTACTAGCTATGACCAGATGAGGACCTTGATCAGAGAGCGTTTCTTCCCTGCCTCACTAAGGAAGGAGAAACTGTGTGATTTTGTGAGGCCGGATTTGATGATGTGCCAGTTTCAGAGGTCATCAAGAGATACTAGGAGGAGCTGGCTTTACTGGGTCCAACTGCACCTCCTGTTGATCAGCATGTTTATCTGTTCTCTCGACGACTGAGGGATGGTACCCGAGCCTACATGGCAGGTTTTCACTGTGAGTCCTTGATGACCTATCAGGACAGAGCTGCAGATTATGAGAGAGAGAGGGCCGGACAGAGGAGAGCTTCTCAGGCCGGAAGGTTTGAGAAGAGACAGCGTACGGGGCAGACTAGTGGTACTGTTGGAGCTGCTAGTGTTGGGGGTAGTCAGAGACGTCAGGGTCGTTCTCTATCTGCACCAGCTACAGAGATGGGACGACAGTGTTTTAACTGTGGAGATCCAGGGCATTTGAAGCCCGAGTGTACGAGGCCATTTGTGACTTGTTTTACCTGTGGTAGACAGGGTCATAGAGCCGTTTATTGCCGCCAGGGCGGAGCTGCATCTCAACAGGGTTCTTCTCCTGCCAGTGTAGCGGGAGGTGGGCAGAGGCCACCTCAGCAGCAGCAGCAGACTCAGGGACAACAGAGAGTCCCAGATCGCCCTACGACTCAGGGATATGCTCTTGGGTCGAGTAGAGGCAGAGACCGTGGTGGGGGCACCACTGATACTAGAGGCCCATAGGGTCGTGTTTTTGAGCTGAGGAGTGCAGAGGAGCCAATTGCACCTACTGCTCTAGGTACCATTCTGATTCATGGTTTACCTGTTAGAGTTTTATTTGATACTGGTGCTACGCACTCTTTTATTTCTGATGCCTGTGTAGAGCGTCTTGGTTTAGATACAGTTGAGGGGATGCCCTTTATTATTGGGTTACCTGATGGTGGTAGGGTCAGAGGTACCCGTGAGATTCACGGTTGTCCCATTTCTTTAGGGACCCGTGTGTTATTAATTGACTTCTTTTTCATGTCACTAGAGCATGAAGAGGTCATTTTAGGTATGGATTGGATGGCTAGACACTCTACAGTTCTAGATGTAGGTAGGAGGACTGTTACCCTCTCTACCGAGTTAGGCCAGATAGAGGTTTTCCGAGGTTGGGACCTTGGAAAGGTAGGCACAGTTATCAGTGTTATACGGGCAGCTAGACTGATTGCACAGGGTTGCGAGGCCTTCTGGTGTTATGCCATGAAGGAGGGGGAGAGTCCAGTTGTAGAGGATATCCCAGTTGTTTGTGAGTTTACTGATGTTTTTGCTGAGCCGTCCAGTTTGCTGCCTCAGAGGAGTATGGATTTCAGTATCGAGTTAGAGCCTGGTACGAGACCCATCTCGAAGGCTCCATACCGGATGGCGCCTGTCGAGATGCTGGAGCTGAAGAAGCAACTCGAGGAGTTGGCTGAGAAGGGCTTCATTCGCCCTATTGTGTCCCATGGGGAGCACCTGTCCTCTTCGTACGGAAGAAGAACGGATCGCTGAGACTGTGTATTGATTACAGAGAGCTGAACAAGGTGACCATCAAGAACAAGTATCCACTGCCTCGCATTGATGATTTGTTAGATCAGTTACAAGGAGCGACCGTGTTCTCCAGGATTGACCTGCGTTCCTGGTATCACTAGCTGAGGGTGAGGGAGCAGGATGTGCACAGGACAACATTCCGGACTAGATATGGCCACTATGAGTTTGTAGTGATTCGATTTGGGCTTACTAATGCCCCAGCCGTTTTTATGGAGTTGATGAACAATATCTTCATCGACTTCTTGGATCAGTTAGTGGTGGTTTTTATTGATGATATTCTGGTATACTCTCGTAGTAGTGAGGAGCATGCAGGACATCTGAGGACTGTATTGCAGGTTTTGCAGCTGCAGCCGGTTTTGTTGACTCTTTGGCCTATGCTTTACCCTTCTTTACCTTGTTCGTTTCACCGGCTGCAACCGCAATAACCCGCAGGGGCGGATCACAGGGCCGCAGGGGCGGCATACGTGCCCGCGGGTGCGGCTAGGCCAATCTTGGCCAAAGGAAATCTCGGCTAAGGACGGAACTCGGTCCGAAAGAAAAGGTTCTCACATCTCACCCCCCTAAAAACAAGTTTCGTCCCGAAACTTGCAAGATCCAGAAAACACTCGGACTCAGAAGCCTAGGTACAACTCTCTCTATAACCTCAACATAAGCATGGAGGAAACCATCCACTCCAGGAGCAAACTATACTGTCCAAGGCCTAGAGGGAAACCATCTCTAGCCAAAACATCATATATCCCAATAGCATGGAGGAAAGAACCATCTTCAGCTATAAACAAGAAATCATACTAGCATAACAAGATCTAATAAGATCATAATCACATCAAAGCTAGCATGAAAATAAACACATCATAGCATATAAGCATATAAACATATAAGACTCACCAAGCTAGTACTAAGATCAACTCGGTGATCCTACTGGTGCACCTATCTCGGCATAGAACTCTGGATAGTTCCTCTAGATACTATCTTCAGTCTCCCATGTAGCCTCCTCGGGTCCTCGTCTCGACCACTGTATCCTAAGCAGAGGAATGTCCTTCGAACGCAGGCGTCTCATACCTCGTTCTAGGACTGCAATCGGATGCTCAACAAAAGTGTGGTCCGGCTCAACCACCAAATCCTCATTAACTCACGATGTGTCTCGGATCTGGTATATACTCCCTCAACTGAGACACGTGAAACACGGGGTGAACACCCTCTAATCTCGGAGGCAAGGCTAATCTGTAAGCTGCGCTCCCAACTCGATCCAAAATCTCGAACGGTCCGACATATCGGGGACTCAACTTCCCCTTAATGCCAAAACGCCTAACACCTCGTGTCGGGGACACTCTCAGCCACATGGGCTCCAACCCTGAACTCTAGAGGTCTACGCCTCCTATCAAAAGAAGACTTCTGACGGCTCTGCGCAGTCAGCATACGCTCTCTGATCAATGCTACCCGAGCTATATCATCCTTAATTTGATCAGGTGCTAAACCACTGGCACTGCTCTGCTGCTCATCCCAGCATAACGGGGTACGATATCTTTGTCCGTACAGTGCCTCATATGGGGCCATTCCAATAGATGCATGCCAGCTGTTGTTGTAGGAGAACTCAACAAGTGGGAGATGATCCGTCCACACTTACCCCCAATCCAACACACAAGCTCGCAGCATATCTTCTAACGTCTTAATGGTCCTCTCTGACTAACCATCTGTCTGAGGATGGAACGCAGTCGTGAAGTACAAACTCGTCCCCAGGGCAGTTTGAATCTGCTGCTAGAATCTCGAGGTAAATCGCCCATCTTTGTCTGAGACGATCGTCCTCGGTACACCATGGAGTCTCACTATCTGCCTAGTGTACTCCTCTGCTAATCTGCTCACCGGCCACGTCTCTCGAATAGGAATGAAACGATCCGTCTTCGTCAGTCTGTCAACTATGACCCAGATGGCATCAAAATTCCAGCTTAGCCTCAGTCCAGTCACAAAGTCCATGGTGACGTCCTCCCACTTCCTCTGTGGAATAGGAAGTGGATGGAGCTCACCTCAAGGTCTGAAATGCTCGATCTTGAGCTGCTGGCAGGTCGCACACTGTGTCACAAATCTGGCCACATCGGGCTTCAGCCCTCCCCACCAATATAAACGTCTCAAGTCCTGATACATCTTACTCGTACCTAGATGTACCGAGTAAGGTGTACAGTGAGCCTCCTGTAATATCCTCTGTCTTAGCTCTGTATCAGCAGGTACACAGATGCGACCATGGCGTCTCAAAACTCCATCTGCTCCCAGCAGGAACTGTAGTGCCTCATCCCGAGAGATCCTATCTCTGATCCTCTGTAAAGTCGGGCAAGTCTCCTGTTTTTGTCGGATCTCATCCAACAGATCAGGAAGGACCTCTAATGTACGCAGCTGGGCATCCTCATCAGGAAACTGGATGTCCAGCTCTAGCCAGATCAGGTCTCTCTGCAACTGATGTTGAACTGTCAGCCTCGCAATCGCCTGCTCTCGAGGCGTCTTCCTGCTCAGGGCATCGGCGACAACGTTCGCCTTCCCCGAATGATACAGAATCTCCAGATCAAAATCCTTGATCAGCTCAAGCCACCTACGCTGGCGGTTATTCAATTCCCGCTGCGTGAAAATGTACTTCAAACTCTGATGTTCTGTGAAGATCAGACATGTAACACCATACATGTAATGTCTCCAGATCTTCAGTGCATGAACTACCGCTGCCAACTCCAGATCATGAGTCGGGTAGTTCTCCTCATACGTCTTCAACTATCGAGACGCATATGCAATCACCCTGCTTCTCTGCATCAACACACATCCCAAGCCTAGCTTGGATGCATCACTGTATACTACGAAATCCTCTGTACCCTCTGGTTGTGCTAAAACAGGGGCAGAAGTCAGACGTCTCTTCAGCTCCTCAAAACTCTGCATACACTGATCAAACCACACAAACCTGGTGGTCTTCCTCAGCAAACTCGTCAGTGGACGGGCAATCACAGAAAATCCCTCCACAAAGCGTCTGTAATAACCGGCTAGGCCAAGGAAGCTACGTACTTCCTTGACGTTCGTCGGTGTAGGCCATGCAGCTGCTGCCTCTATCTTCGCCGGATCAACCTTGATCCCCTCAGCTGATACTATGTGACCCAGGAATGCTACCTCGGGCATCCAGAACTCGCACTTAGAGAACTTTGCATAAAGTTCTCTATCCCGTAAAACCTGCAATACAGTCCTCAGATGTTCTGCATGCTCCTCACTGCTACGAGAATATACCAGAATGTCATCAATAAAAACCACTACAAACTGATCCAAGAAGTCGATGAAGATAATGTTCATCAACTCCATAAAGACGGCTGGGGCATTCCTAAGCCCAAATGGCATCACTACAAACTCGTAGTGGCCATATCTGGTCCGGAATGTTGTCTTGTGCACATCCTGCTCCCTCTCTCAACTGGTGATACCCGGAACGCATGTCAATCCTGGAGAACACAGTCGCTCCCTGTAGCTGATCTAACAAGTCATCAATGCGCAGCAGTGGATACTTGTTCTTGATGGTCACATTGTTCAGCTCTTTGTAATCAATACACAGTCTCAGCGATCCGTCCTTCTTCCGTACGAAGAGGACAGGTGCTCCCCATGGGGACTCACTAGGCCGAATGAAGCCCTTCTCAGCCAACTCCTCGAGTTGCTTCTTCAGCTCTAGCATCTCAACAGGCGCCATCCGGTATGGAGCCTTCGAGATGGGTCTCATACCAGGCTCTAACTCGATACTGAAATCCACACTCCTCTGAGGCGGAAAACTGGACGACTCAGCAAAGACATCAGTAAACTCACAGACCACTAGGATATCCTCTAACGCTGGACTCTCCCCCTCCTTCATGGCGTAACACCAGAAGGCCTCGCAACCCTGTGCAATCAGTCTAGCTGCACGTATAACACTGATAACTGTACCTACCTTTCCAAGGTCCCAACCTCGGAAAACCTCTATCTGGCCTAACTCGGTAGAGAGGGTAACAGTCATCCTACCTACATCTAAGACTGCAGAATGTCTAGCCATCCAATCCATACCTAGTATAACTTCCTCATGCTCTAACGGCATGACAAAGAAGTCAACTAGTAACACACAAGTCCCTACAGAAATGGGACAACCATGAATCTCACGGGTACCTCTGACCCTACAACCATCGGGTAACCCTATAATAAAGGGCATCCCCTCAACTGTATCTAAACCCAGACGCTCTACACAGGCATCAGAAATAAAAGAATGCGTAGCACCAGTATCAAATAAAACTCTAACAGGTAGACCATGAATCAGAATGGTACATGTAGCAGTAGGTGCAGCTAGCTCCTCTGCACTCCTCAGCTAAAAAACACGGCCCTGTGGGCCTCTGGTATCAGTGGTGCCCCCACCACGGCCTCTGCCTCTACTCGGCCCAGGAGCAGATCCCTGAGTCGTAGGGCGATCTGGGACCCTCTATTGTCCCTGACTCTGCTGCTGCTGCTGAGGTGGTCTCTGTCCACCTCCCGCTGCACTAGCAGGAGAAGAATCCTGCTGTGATGAAGCTCTCCCTCGTCTACAGAAGGTAGCTCGATGACCGGGTCGGCCACAAGTGAAACAGGTCACCGACTGCCTAGTACACTCTGACCTCATATGCCCATACTCACTGCAGTTGAAGCACTGCACTCCCTTATCTGCACCCGGTGCAGATGGAGGACGACTCTGGCGACTCTGGCCTCGCCCTGAACCAGCAGCTCCACCCGTCCTGTGTCTCTTCTCAGACCCTCCGGTCTGAGAAGCTCTCCTTTGGCTAGCTCTCTCCCTCTCGTAGTCAGAAGCCCGGTCCTGATGGTCGACCAAGGTCTCACAGTGAAAACCCGCCATATAGGTACGGGTGGTATCCCTCAGACGTCGGGAAAACAAATACACATGCTGATCTACAACAGGTGCAGCTAGACCCAGCAATGTCAGCTCCTCCTGGAATCTCCGGATGGCCTCTGAGACCGGCACATCCTCGAACCCAGCCTCAACGAAGTCTCGCAGTTTCTCTCTCCTCAAAGAGGCAGGGCAGAAACGCTCTCGGATCAGAGTCCTCATCTACTCATAACTGGTAACCTGTGCTCGTACAAACCTCCATCAGTGCTGTGCCAAATCTCTGAACAAGGTCTGCACCAGCTCAATCTGCCTATCAGCTGGACATCTAATAGACTCCAGAGCTGAGTCTACATGTCCTATCCACAGCTCCACCTCTAGCCCCACTTTCCCTATGAAAGGGGGTACTCCCATCTGATGAAAATCCTTCAACCAAGTGTCTGGTCTAGGACCTCTATGCTCCTCTGGAGCCCGAGCAATCTCAGCAACAGGTACCTGTACAGCTGGTACTTGAGTAACGGTGTTGGACCTCTCAGATGGTCCCTCCTGTGCTGGCAGATCCGGGGCACGCCTACCTGCCCTGGCGGCCTCCTCAACACGTCTGATATAAGCCTGAAACTTTGCTCTATCCATAGAAACGCGATCAGAATCACCAGACTGGGCTCTCTGTGGCCTCTGTCCCTCAGCTGCACCGTTTCCAGCCTCAGGAACGGCACTCTCACCAACCTCCTCATGGACCTCCTCTGCTGCACGTGGCTCAACAACAGGAATCCTACCCCGTTCTCTACCTAGAGGGGGTCTACCTCTACCTCTACCTCGTCCAGCTGCAGGTAAGGCTCTAGTCTGAACCATCTGCAAAGGACATAAACCTATCTCAGAAGGCTATATATATGTCATATGTATAGATATATCACAGATCAATCACAACAGAATATCTATATATATCTATACTGTCGAGGTCTTCAGAGGGGTGATGGCTCCCGTACACGATATCCCAAAACATTTGTACTCATTTCAAAACCAAAACCTTTTGAAAAGTCAGACCCCTTTTCGGGTTCTGTTTAGTTATCTATTCGACCTTTATTGCAGATTACTAGTGTCATTGTTGTCAACCTAGGCTCTAATACCAACTTTGTAACACCCCAAATCCGCAGGACTCAGAGTGCTACTGGGCTAGGATCTCACAATGGATCCTGACCCTAGCCTGACAACAATTTCACTGATCTTACAACAAGGCACCGATAGATTAAAACAAAACATGAAACTGATATATATATATATATATATATATATATATATATATATATATCCAAAAAGGTAATATATTGTACCGCTGAGTACAAACAAACTAAACTATACATCAAAATAACCCAAATCCCCGATACCGCCCCAGTGTACGGAGCCCTCATCGGATCACCCACTCTGAATCACTCTGCAGCTCTCCTATCCTGCAAAGTGTCTACAACACGGTATGAAACCGTTAGCTAACCATACACAAATATAGGAATATGCTAGAGCACAAACACACATCAGAAATCTTAACATATCCACATGCTTCACACATTTACCCGGTTCATTATCTTTATAAAGTCCAGCAAGCAACTCGTATATAATATCCATATAAACATAAGTGACACGAGGAATATAAACCTCGCCTCTGGGTCCAATAACCAGCTGGAATGGTGCTTGGAACACTACCCCGTGTACCCTAAGGGAAGGGGAAGTGTCCGAACCGTTTACCAGGTTTGGCCTGCCTACCGAGAACTTCACAGACTCCCAGCGGGATGAAAGGGCAAGTTATCACGGCCCTACAATGGGCAAGCAATATACCATAGGTCGGTGATCATCATAACACATGCTATAAACATATAACACACCACTCATGCACAACATCCTATAAAGGAATGGCAACTAAGTAAGTCCCACGGACTTCCCCGAACCTCGTAGTCGTCTCACTGGATCAACCTCAACTCAGTCCACTCCAAACTGGAGGATAACACGGCCTATACAAGGCATACACATATATCAAACTCCTATCACACAAAGGGTCACACCTAGACCCAAGGGATCCATAAGGGATCATATCCAACTCGTAAACCTCAAAGCCCTAACCGGCAATTCCATAACATACTCGTCAACATCCAAATCTTAGCATGCTACTACCGCTCAACTAGGAAAGGAAAGGATCTACCTAGCTTTAGGTAGACCCGGGATAAAGCGCACCTGCATAACAAAGGGACGCAGGGGCGGAGGCAAGCAACCGCGGGTGCGACGGAACGTAGCCACGGGGGCAATGACAAGGGACGCTGGCAAACGCAGACACGCCGCTGGCACGACGCGGGCGCTGTGACACGGTAACCGCGGGGGCGGCGACAGTGCAGAATGAAACCTCGCGGCTTCTCTTTAACTCTTCACTTGATCAATCACGTCTACTCTCTTCCAGATTCACACATAGGTCACAACATACACATAAATACATCAGTCCTACATTCAATCATCTAATCCTAAGCTAAGGGAGAAGAAGAACAAGAAAGGAAGAAGAAAGAATGAAGAAGCAAAGAGGAAGATGCTCACCACGGCTGTGGTTAGCTCAGGTACTGATCACCAACAACTTACTGGCTTCCAAGCACAGCAGTACTCACCATCATCCAACCTCAATCCAAACTCTTTCAAACCAAAACAAGATCAAGAGGGAACAAGGGAGAAGCAAGAAGGACGTGAACATGATTGGGAAGTATGAGGAAACCCTTGCTCAACAAGGTGAAACGAAGAAGGTAAAGAAGGGTAAAGCGTAGGTCAAAGAGTCAACAAAACCGGCTGCAGCCGCAGTAACCCGTAGGGGCGGATCACAGGGCCGCAGGGGCAGGAACCCGCAGGGGCGGCATACGTGCCCGCGGGTGCGGCTAGGCCAATCTCGGCCAAAGGAAATCTCGGCTAAGGACGGAACTCGGTCCGAAAGAAAAGGCTCTCACATTATGATTGAAACTAGATGATCTTGAGACTTACCCGGACCACCCGGTAATAGATCATCAGCCTAGAAACGTTCATCCCGGTTGCTTTTCTACCATATATCCCTATGAGTCGTCCTGAATCCATATGCTATAAAAAATGAACTTGAACCCTTGGAATTCATTTTCTTTCCTTTAATTTGATTATCTTTTCTTTTATTAAATTGGTTTTAATTGAAGGTGACATGCGATTGATAGCAACCCGAAAACCTTTTTGACTTCGTTCCCTTATCTTTTCCAACCCCCTTTCTTATTCTAGATCTATCTTATCTTTAGTCATCGTTGCAGATTAATCCTCCCAGTCCTTGTGTTCGACCCTGGCATACTTGTCCTACTTCGTACGATTCATACACTATGGGTTCGTTGCTATTTAGGGAATTATTATAGGTCATAAATTTAAGACTATCCCTTTATAGTTTTGTTATCCTGTGAGTTTCTATCATTCTTGATAGAGATTTATAGGGGTGTGTAAAATCAGCGAACAAGGGATCTCGGTCGGGTCGAGATTTTGACTTCGTCTTCAGCGTCATGGGCATCTCGGTCGGGTCGACCGAGATTAAGACCGAGATGGAGACCGAGATTTTACAACAGTAGCTTCCAACTCAACCAAGATCCTGGATCTCGATCCGAGATCACCCAAATCTCGGTCATGCTCGACCGAGATCAAGGCTGAGATGGCTCTTCTTCGTTTCTTCGTGCCTTTAGCTTGATTCCTATCCATTTCTCGTGCACGTACGCCACTCCAATGCATCCACTTCGAGGCTTGATCCTCAAATACGTCGTTTTAGCTCCAAAATGTGTCAAATCACCTACAAAGCCACAAATAGCGTGTGTAGACATCTATTCTTGCAAAGTAGAACTAAACAAGCATAAATTACACAAACTAAGGCTAAAACATGAATGCGGAAAGGGAAAATCTAACTAAATGCATGACTAAACTAGGTCGATAAATCATGTTATCAAAATACCCCATACTTATCCTTGCTTGTCCTCAAGCAAAAAGTAAATCTAAGATAAGATAGCATGAATTATCTATGCAAAACAAAGACAAAACGTGTAGTGCTTCTAATTATGATCACCCTCAATAGTGCAAGTTTCATAGCCAAAGATATAATTCAATCAAGGTCAAATGAAATAGGCATAAAAAGGATAATCATACTTTACAAGAATTTCACGTTCATCATCAAAACTACTATCGCCTAATAATCATGAGAAATTCAAGCTTAGGCTACTAAGTCAAATACATGTGTACATAGATCAAAAGGACTTAACAATAAAAAGGTCAAGAAACGTGATAAGGGTAGGATGTTCTTTAGGTCATGTGGTGCTAACCCGGGAAGAAGAAACAACACACTTCATCTTTTTAAATCAACATTCACCACCCTTGCATAAAATTCTTTTCTTTTTTTTTTCTCTTTTCTTTCCTTTCTTTCTTTCTTTCTTTCCTTCTCTTGAGTGAAAGACATTGGTGCACAGTAACCGAAATCTTGGTGCTCAGTTTCCTTCACGTACCTCACACCGGATGCTCATACCAAATCAACTCTAAGGGAATGTTTTTAAAACCAATCAGATTTTGACAAGGCACAAACACCCGGCTATGTGAATTGTACCAAGTTACTCATCTTTCATAGCCAAAATTCCCTCAATAAGCAAGCTTTTTCTCATCACATCACTATTGTTGGAGAAGTAGAGAAGAAGAAGGTTCAACTGTTGTTGTTCTTAGAAGAGAAGAAGGCAATTGATGCTTCGGTCGTCCAACCTCACCAATAGAGGAAGCCTTGATGCTTGCTGCAAGCTCGAAGAGGAAGGAGCTTGGTCGTTCCTTCCTCCACCAAAGTAGGAGGGAGACATGCGGCAAAGCTGAGATCGATTGGCTTTCTCGGTTGAAAATGAAGAAGAGGCGTCCCGGTTGTGTTTCTTGAAGAAGAAGGGTTGCCTACTACTTGGAGCAGAATAAGAAGTTGCTGCTTAGAGGGAGGAGGCATGTTTTCATGGTTTCATCAACTGTTGTGGTTAGCTATCAAGTGTGGTCCCTCCTTCTCTTCATTTGCAGCCCATAAGGTAAGAGTGTAGGGAGGAGTAGGTATGTAATAGCTGGATTTGACAGCTGGCTAGGCATCAAAAGAGTGAGGGTAGAGGGTAGGAATTAGGGTAGCAAGAATCTTGTTTGGCTAAAGATAGGTTAAAATACCCACACATAAAATGGTAGAAGAAGGTAAATATATAAAGAGGAAGGAATTTGGCTATAAACACATGAAATAAATAAATAAAAAAAAGTGGAAAAGAACTCAAACCGGGTTAGGTCTGGTTTTGTTCGGTTGAACTCGATTATCGCGTGTCGAGTTCCCATAAATAAAATTTTCGGTTATTATATCAGTTCCCCTTAAAATAAGTTTTGTCCCGAAACTTAAAATAAGAAGATCATATATCTAGAAAATTTTTAAATCCGACATGCTTAACGACTATCCATGAAGGTGTTGTCACCTCTCATTTATAATAATATACATACATATCACGTAAAGGCCGGAATAAATTTAACATATGAAGGTTAAGAACTCGAGCATGTAAACAAATAAGCATTCATGCAACTAAACACATAAGCACATAAACACATAAGTACCTAAACCAAGAACTAGCTTGTTAACCTCAATGCCAATATATCAAAGTAGCGCTAAAAAATTACTCCTTATTCTCTCATTAATCTCCCATGTGGTCTCGTTTTCTTCAAGTCTAGACCAATGATCAACAACATCAGGGTATGCTTCTATCACAATTGTCTAGCTCAAATTTTTATATGAAAATTATCAAATACTTCCACAAGTTGACCTCAAATAATTACATAAACCAAATAACCAACCACTTGCAGGAGATTCACATTTACTCTTTCAGTCAACATCCTGAACACTAGGATGAACATCCTCAACTACAGGTGAAAGGTCAACCTATCGGCAACCTTCCAACTGTTCCAGAATCTCAAATAGTGTCGTATATAAGGGTTTCCTCTTCTTTTTAGTGTTAGAAACTTTAAATTGGAAAACAAATCTTGATCACCTTATATGAACATCAATCCTTAACCCCACGTTACCTATCAATTATCTAAGGAAAAATTTTAATATCTTAAGAGACCTTTAACTTATACTTCTTGATGAAAGATACCCAAGTGACATCATCCTAAATTCATCTTATAACAACTCATCATAACATCGAAGATTCATCCCCGCTAGCGGCATACAACTTTTTGTTCTTAGCAAACCGTATTCAAATCATCCGATAGCCATAACTATATAAGTTAAATAAGCTCAGTTCCTTTTATTGGATGCACTTGCTTCCAACCTCCTGACTTGCAACACCCATTATATATAAGACCATGATCTCATGCATCTAAGTTAGTGGCACATCGTATTGGTTTATAGTTCTCTATCTCGATTTTATAAGTAACTTGACACTAAGCTGTCTAATTAGTTCCCAAAATCTCAAAGTGCAGTAACAAATCTATATCTCAAAATGATACTAGACACGAGGTGGACTCTCATGTTTGTTCCAACCAAAATGTATACTTTAACTACAATTTAACAAACCCAACAAGTCGTTCCGCAAAAGTGATGACGTCATAACCTCTATGCCAACACCACCGCTATCAATCATTCTATTCCATGTCACACCACTCTCCTACTACAGCTTCCTTGATGATGCTTGAGAGTGATAACCTAACTCTCCTTCGTGAGAACACACCATTAGTTCAATTTGGCGAAATACTATGTACACTCCTAATTTTCCTCCATTTATGCAAAAATAATAGATTTGAAGTCAATATCCTCTTCTAATCCTCAAGTTTTTCTTACACGGCCAATCCATATCACTCTAATCGGTGTCATTCACCCATTAGTAAGTCATTGACTTTCAATAATAACTCCTCTTATACCAGCGGCAAACCCATCGAATTTCAACTAGTAAATGACCTAAGGAGGTCACCTCCGATCTCCAAATTATACACAAGTACCAACTACTACAAATTACATGAATTGAACTCTCTCAAGATATTACCAAATCGCAAACGTGTTTATTCTACTATAACGGAATCCACAATGTCATCGCTAAACAACATGAGAAACTGATCTAAGGAGTCAATAATCAACACTACAAAAAATCCATAGGCTTAACCAAATCCATCATTTTCAAGGTCTCGCCGTCTTGCCCCTAGGCCTCATCTCACCAAAATTTGATTGTCACTAACATTATATGCCCTGAACCTCAGACCTATGTCTCCGTTACTACTCATTATCAGTACTATACTAACATGGCGATTTACACATACATCCTCTTAAACTTTATAACCATACTTATATACATTCAGAGTTCTCTAATGTGGTCCATTAACAATGGCGTGTTAAGCCCTTCAGTTATAAAAACACCATTGTTCAGTCTCGATTCCTAGCAAGGGTCATCTCCACCCGCACTTCCTACATCGCGTTGATGTTGCTTAGTGATGTCACTTTTATAGAAACCGTTGACCAAGTTAAGGGAGTCCACCATCTTGGATACTTTCACTGTAGTTCTTATCGTTAATCTTGAATCCTTGAAGAAGTCAATTTGCATCCACGTTTAAGAAATTAAGAATTCACTCTTTGTCCCATCAAGGGACTTCAATTCCGATTCCCTTCATTTCTTCCTACTCGGATCAACACTAAATCTCATATCTACTCTGATGATTTCGTTACAAAATTATCTCTTAGAATCGTCTCGAGAGACTTACACCGTGGTTATAACATCACTGGACTAAACATGGCGTGATTATACTTCCACTCCGCTTCGTTAGTATCTCCAGATTGTTAATGTGACACTTGGAAGAAATCCTAAATTGATATACCCAATTCGTACAATATAATTGTAGGTCATTCAAAGCTTCTTCGAATGCACTCATATGTCCGC
The DNA here is from genome assembly GCA_002319775.1 of Fagopyrum tataricum. Classification (NCBI taxonomy): domain Eukaryota; kingdom Viridiplantae; phylum Streptophyta; class Magnoliopsida; order Caryophyllales; family Polygonaceae; genus Fagopyrum; species Fagopyrum tataricum. The sequence continues at coordinate 33,079,615 of CM008281.1, read as the reverse complement.
ATGCTATTATGTTTCTTGCGCGGACTTTACCTCGGTTCGGCTTGAGTTGACTCTAGATCTCCTCTCTAACTGATCCTCATTCTTATTGCCATTAGTATCATCTTGTAGTCATCACCTTCCGGCTTTTCCGGCCTAGATGTTTTTCGGTAGATTCGTATGAGTTAAAATTGGTAACTCGTCGGAATATAATACACAAGTCAACTTAATTTTGAGCATACCTATCCTTATATTGGTATACCTTGAAGTCTACTCATATAATACTAAAGGAAAAAAAGTGATCACATCATACTAGCTTAACTAAAGAATCTAGTATAACCTTCCAATTCTCTAACTATATAGTGTAATCTAACAAATAATATATTAATATAAGTCCATACTATAACTCACATATAATACTAAATTGTAGAGATCCACGAAGAGCGATGATGGTCCAACCTACTACTAATCCAACATCCCGACTATGCACATGATTTTAAAACAAAATTCATTTTAAAATCTTCATACCCCTTTCGGGTTCTGTTTAGTCTCTACATTCGGTCTTTTATGTTAGATTGCGAGTGCCACTGTCGTCAACCTAATGCTCTGATACCATATTGTAACACTGCAAATTTCAAAAACTTGAGATGTCATTGGCTATGACCTCACAATGGGTCCACCTAGTTTGACAACAATTTCACTAGATATTACAACAAAGCACAAATGTAAATAAAACAAATGAAAACTTATTACAAAATATTAAAATCGTGAAAGAAATACACGAGATATCCTCGAACGAAAATTCTAAAATCCTATGACGCTAAACCATCTTATATGAATGAAAAATATGAATTTGTGGACCCGACTGACCATCCGCTACGGATCATCCTGTAACTTTCTAGGTCCTACAAGAAATATAACAACATAAGGGTAAAAACTGCTAGCTAGGTGTTCTAGGTATAAGATAGTATGTTATATCACAAACACACATAATCGCGGAAATTAAACACATCAGCATGCTTACACTCAACCGTATTATTATCTTTATTTAGGTGATTCAATTCTATTAGTTCAACTTATTTTGTGGCACGAGGGTCTCCCGATCCCCGCCTCCGTCCCCGATACCAACATGAGTGGTTCAATGCATCTCGCCGTATACACTGTATGGACTAGTCGTGGAGAGCCTCCCAATCGCGGTTCAACGCTGGGCAGTGATGTCACGACCCGTTATTCATACACTTGAGTCTAACAAACGATAACATCGTCCTAATCGAGTTATTGTTAGAGATTACTAAACATACACCACTATAGCAATACCTGCTAACACAAGGAAGAGATGGCTGAGTAAGTCATTAGACTTACTAGCACTGGTCCGATGTCCAACTAACGTAAGTCCCGGTCCACTCGTATATGACCTCAACAGCCTGACCATAACGGAAAATGTCTCAACAACAAAGTACCAACTAGGAAGCTCTAAGAAGCTTCTAGACCGATAAGGAAGATTTTGGAAGGGAAGAACGAGAAAACTCTAATTTTTAAGGAAATTACCGTTTTAACCCTGAGTTTCCTTACAACTCTAAAAACTGTTAAACAAGTCTCTAAACTTCCAAAAACAGTCCAACCACCTATTATGTTGTTGAACAATCACAAAAAAGTTCGAAAGTTTCCCGAACTTTCAATTCACGAAGAAAACCTTAAAGAACGCCTTGTACGCAACTAGTTAAACTCGCTACTTTGACCTTAGTTTTATATCATCAAGCAATCCTCAAAATTCCGAAATAAAATCCTATATATTCTAGGCCATGACTAATCCGAGATAGTAGCATCGAAAAACATAAAAACCAATTCAACAAACCTACACAAAACCCCAAAGGTCACCATCCTAACATGCATATTCCGAAAATGGTTTTTCTCTCAACTTTGGAAGGTCGTAAAACTCGATCAAACGGTTGGATCTTCCTAAAAATTTAAAACTATAAACTACCATATACCTACTATCACATATCCAAAAAACAACCGTTCAAGATAAGAATAACATACCTAAAAGTGACTCCAAAGATGGGTACTTGAACTCTGAGTTCCTTGGCTTTAGCAGTTGGGAAGATGGCGTTCAAGCATGCTGTCGAGGCTCTTGTGTGAGTGTTGGGAAAGGTTATAGCTTTCACAACCATCCCATTATAGAGAAGAGACGGAGAGGAAAGGAAGTGAAGAGAACCACTCTATTAGCTCAAGGGTTAACATGGAGGTCAAGGAGAGAAGATACCTCCTTTAGTTCGTGCATCTGGCTAAGGAACAACTGCTTCCTTACAAGGTCCCCTGCTCTTGTAAACTGAATTGAAGAAGAACAAGGAAGGTAGAGGATGAAGCTCATTTGGTTGTTTAGACCTGGAGGAGAAGAAGGTATGATTCTTACCGAACAAGATCCGAGAGGAAAAAGCTGGTGTGCTAATCTTGTTGTTGCCTTGTGCTCAAGACTTGAGTATCATGGAGAAAAAGAGACTGTTGTTACCTTTGCTCACAAGGAGGAGATGGTAGGTCTTGGTTGCTACTGCGTGAAGAAAGGAGGAGGATCAACTGCTATTGTTGGAGAAGGAGAGAAGAAGAAGGTTCAGTTGTTCCTGTTCTTAGAAGCGAAGAAGGCGATTGATGCTTTGTTCGTCCACGCTTACCCATAGAGGAAGCTTTGATGCTTGTTGCAAGCTCGAAGAGGAGGAAGCTAGGTCGTTGTTGCCTTGACTAGAGTATGAGGGAGACATGCGGCGAAGATGAGATGGGCTTGCTCGGTTGAAAATGAAGAAGAAGCGTCCCGGTTGTGTTGCTTGAAGAAGAAGGGTTGCCTAGCCTACTACTTAGACCAGAAGAAGAAGTTGCTGCTTAGAGGGAGGAGGCGTGTTTTCATGGTTCCAATAGCTATTGTGGTTAGATGTCAAGTGTGGTCCTCCTTCTCTTCATTTGCAGCACATAAGGTAAGAGTGTAGGGAGGTGTATGTACGTAATAGCTGGGTTTGACAGCTGGCTAGGCATTAAAACGGTGAGGATAGAGGGTAGGATTTAGGGTAGCAAGAATCATGTTTGGCTAGATAGGTTAAACTACCCACACATAAAATGATAGAAGAAGGTAACTATATAAAGAGGAAGGAATTTGGCCATAAACACATGAAATCACACAACAACAAAAAAAAGTGAAAAAGAACTCAAACCGGGTTAGGTCCGGTTTGGTAATTCGGTTGAACTCGATTATCGCGTATCGAGTTCCTAGAAATAAAATTTCCGATTATTACAAAAAAAGCTCAGGATAACATATATTATCAAGTAAACATTGAATTTGATCATAGAGGTACATCTTCGAGCTCCACACTGATTCTTGTAGCATCTGGAATTCCTAGATTAAAGCCCACTACCTCAAAAGATCTACTATATGGAATTACATCCCTAAAAACACACATAACTTTTTTTGAAGGTTTATCCTCAATGTTCGAGACGAACTTACATCCTTAACCAACTTTTCAAACCTTATTCTTGCTCTTTCCACGCCCGACGGAACCTTCTCCACTGCCAACATATATGGTATCCTTTGTACTGAAGTCGGGAACCCCTCTTGGAATCTTGATATTTGGGATAAACTTCATATCCCCAGATGCAACTTCTCAACTTAGCTCATCGGACATGGGAATCTTCCCACCCAGGACAAACTTTCTACGCGGAACCTTGTCATTGAGCTGATTCCACCTGTAGACTTTGCAATTTGAATATTGAATCCCATAACCACCTATGGTGTAACACCCGAATTCTGAGAACCCGGAATGCTACTGGTTAGGACCTCACAGTGGGTCCCGACCTTAGCTGAACAACAACTTAACTAGAATCTTACAACAAGGCACAAAAAGAAACCGGTAAAACCGGTAAAACTGGAAAATATTTTTATTAATGCATGAATGTCAATAAGATGTATATCATCCGACAAGGACTAGTATCCAACACAAGTAAAAGGGAAACAGATTCAACAACTCGAAAGTACTCAAAAGACGAAAAGACAAGATATGAAAACTCCGGCTGACCACACTCTCCGGCTCCCTCAAGGCGGCTAACGTGCAAGGTCTACAACATCGGTTTTCACCATTAGCTAACAATAATTATATAAGGATATCTATATAGCACACACACACAACCAATTCTTATCTTTGTATTAAGTGAATCATCATTACTAATTCAACTTCAGTTGTGGCACGAGGATCCCATCGAACCTCGCCTCTGTCCCCGTATACCGAGCGGAATGGTTCCAATGCATATCTACCGTATACCGTACGGTCTGGTCGCAAAGAGCCTTCTCAGTCATCTTACAGTGTTGGGCAGTGATGCCACGACCCGTTATCATACACTTGGGTCTCCTAATCATTTAACGTCAGTCCTACTCATTTCTCATTAAAGCGATAAACACACACGCCACATAGCATACACTCATATAGTAATATAGTATTATCAGCTAAGCAAGTCCATAAGACTTACCTGAACAACACGTCTACCAGCATCACCATTATCGTCAACTCGGTTAACACTATCAACTACCTGAGCAAGAAAGATCGACTTAGAATCATCATTCTAAATCTTACAAGATTTCTAGAATGCTGAAATTTCTGAAAAGTGCCCAAACCGGTTCCAAGTCTTCTCTAAAGTCCGTCAACACTTTAAAAACCTCAAAATTCCAAAACTAGTTTGAGGGTTTGCTCAAACTCACACTTTTACGTCCAAACTTACTTTCCGCAACTAAACCAAGTACTCTAATTGGACCTATCGAAAATACCTCTTACTAAAATCCGAAAATTCCAAAGAAAAATCCTACTCATACTATGTCATCTCTACTCTTGACTAGAATGATCAAAATCCTCAATTAACCTTACATAAATTTTATGCAAAATTCCAAAGGTGCCTTCAAGCACACTTAAATTCCAAAACTAGGTTCCGGGTAAACTTAGTAAGCTTATAAAACCACATCCGACCGTTGGATCTTTCTCAAATTTTGATACCTAAAACTACATACTTCTATCTACAACATATCAAAAGTTCAACGGTAAAAGATAAGTTAAGTTTAAGGTACCTAAACTGGATTCCGAAGTTGACTGTTCTATCTTAAAATTCTGGAAAAATAAATCTGCACCATAACACTATGTCTAAGCTTCGAATCACATGAGAAGCAAGTACTAGTAATAAGCACAACTCACAGCTTGGTTGTTCGATACCCACATGAAGCAAAATCTACCTAAACATAGGTCTCACACACATACACGTAGAGAGGTTGACTAGGAAGGAAAGTACCCTGCTTTGTGACCACGCCAGCTCTCATTGATGAAGGCCCGATCCTGGTCCCCTGACACGGCCCTTGCAGTCACGACACCGCCGGGCTACAAGAATGGACGCTTGAAAGCCAACCCGGATGCCTGCACCACCGTCTGTTGCCACCGCAGGAATCCAAGAGAAGAGAATGGGATATCGAACGTGATACGCCGGTCTGCTCATTGTTCGTCCGGTTCTTCGGCAGGGAAAGGCTCGGCGGTCGTCCGCTACGGGGAGGAGGCGCAATTGCGCAAAGAAGAGTGTGGGTGTGTGGAGAAGGGTTACAGTCGTCTCAGATAGGGGTCAGAGAGGGAGAAGGCTCAACTCGCCGTCACAGTGATCAGGAAGAGAGGAAGAAAGAATGTTGACTCCTCTGATTCCGGTAGATCTATGCTACGCCGCTAGGAACCTGGAGGGAGCACTAGGAGGATCACCGCTGCAAGGCCCGGAGGGAGGAAAGTTTGTGGTGGTAATGTCTCCGGTTTTGCCCCAAGCCTTCAACCGTCGACGATGGAGAGTGAAAGGCGTAAACTGCTTTCCAGGATCGTGTGTACGGAAAGACGAGGCAGGCCCGGTCGATCTCAACCACCGAATCTCTGCAGAAGATAGTCCAGAGAAAATGTCGGGGAAAGAAGAGAGATGAAGAAAAGGATAGGTGGGCCGCTTTGATCTTGACAAAGGTGTAAATAGATTGGGCCGCGCACACCCAATCTCCAGAGCCCATCACTGAAGGATGCAATGGCCAGTCAAAAGAAAAGAATGGCCAAGGAAATAGAATGGGCCAAAGAGGAGTTTTATTCAAAAAGGTCGGAAAAGAAACAAAATAAAATACTTTCGGAATAATTTTAATTTCATTTGACTATAATTCCGGTAACGCTACTGGTATCGGAAATGAAAATTTTCGGTTATCAATACATATGCATTTTACTTATTTTATTAACAATTTTTAGAATACATATTAAAATGACCGATATTATGTATACAATCTATATTAATATGCTTTAATATGTATCGTTTTTTATCTATTCAATATCCACTTTTTCTTTTTGAAAATGTACTTCTATTGAGAAGGAGAGGGATTACATAATAGTCTACTAGACAGGGAGAGCCCAAGCACAATACAGAAACATGAAACATGAAGAAGGACAAAGCTCTCGAATGAAACTAAGACAAACTGCACTAGGTTAAAACAATTCCCATTATACTAGCCCAAGAGCTGTCGTCACTGCCGGAGTTCTTCCAGTTTGCAGAAGCGTAGTTTTTAACTGCTTGGATAATGTTATTAGCACAGTCAATGACTCAATAGCCCTATAATAAGGTTCAGTACATGTAAAGATACAACTTCATTCTTTCTCGATTTTTTATTTTTGCACAACGGGAACCATTTTATTCATTTAGATCACAGTATTTTACATATACATATAAGTGACACGGACCGCGCTTCTCAACCAATCCGGAAGCATCCGGAACGTTCGGGACGCTCGTAGAAGTCTCCGGACATGGCCGGAAGACCCTAGAGAAATGCGGGACCATCTAGGCATGGCTAGAGCCTTGCGGAATATTCTAGATAAGTAGAGAAGCTTGTAAGGAGTTCTAGCCAAGAAGGATCTGGATTGTCCAAGACTTGTCCAAATCCGGAACCTTCCTAGGAGGGGTGGCCTTGGGCTATAAATAGGGAGTGCCACCCCCTCATTTGCATCATCCAAGTTCCAAGCTCTCATCCAAGCATTGTAAAGCTCTCTTGTAATACAAAGCTTTCATTCCCACACACAAAGCCTTCAAAGTTCTCTTAGCCATCAATCTTAAGTTCTTTCGTTGGCAACATCGGGAATAGGCTGATCTTAGCACGACAAGGGGTCGAGACAAGCTAAGAGCCGCACGGTTTGGAGTTAGGGAAAACTCAGTCCGTGACAAGTGGTATCAGAGCCAACAACGTTCCAAAGGGAGGTTTCGATGGCTACCCAAGGAGGCCTGTCGGAAGTCGTTGACGTGAGCAAGAAAGGCAAGAAGGCCGCAAGGGATGCATCAAGGGACGTGGTGTCAAGCACGGAGGCTAGGCTGGAGAAAGTCGAGTTGGCCGTGGGCGAGATGCGGGACTCCATCTTCGACGCCAAAAAGCGGGTTGATGACGTCGAATCCACGATGGAGTCCTCTATTGAGGAACTCAAGGGAGAGTTCCAAGGGGCCATGAACATGTCCCACAAGACCCTTGCCGCAGAACATGAAGTTCTCAAGGCCAAGTTTGAGGCGCTGACCGACAAGCTAGAGACGGTCATAAGGGAGCTGGCGGCATGCAAGACAGCTATGGGGGTTGGCCTTGTCGGAGTTGCCCCACTGCAGAAAGTGGACGCACCCAAACCAACGACGTTCAAGGGAAGTCGTTCCGCCAAAGACGTAGAGAACTTCTTGTGGGGCATGGAACAATACTTCCGCGTCACGGGGATCGCGGATGAGGAAAAGAAGGTAAGTACCGCTTCTCTATATCTCGGTGATATAGCTTTATTATGGTGGCGTAGAAGGACCTGCGAGAGGACCGGAGGGACCCTAATCACCACCTGGGCCGAGTTCTCGGCAGAGCTCAAGAAACAATTCTACCCCATCTATGCCGACGATGAAGCCCGGGCCAAGCTTCGCAGGCTCACTCAAAGAGGGACCGCCCGAGAGTACGTGAAGGAGTTCTCAGAGTTAATGTTGCAGATCTCAGACATGACGAGAAGGAAGCCTTCTTCCAATTCATGGACGGGCTTAAGCCTTGGATAAGACAAGAGCTCCACCGACAGAAGGTTCAGACCCTTACCGAGGCCATGACAGAGGCGGACTCCCTCATTGAATTCAAAAGTGAAGACCGAAGTAACTTCTCCCGTGACAAAGGAAAAAGTGGGGGAGACCAAGGACGGGGAAGGCCACCAAGACGGGACAATGACGAGTCATCCAAGGATTCATCCAAGGACTCGTCCAAGCCAAAAGACAAGGAGCGGTACACAAGGACCGACAAGGGCAAGAGACCAACCGAGAGGCAACCCTTGAGTTGCTTCCTATGCGGGGAGAAACACTTGATGCGCGACTGCCCTTCAAGGAACAAGTTGAGCGCCATCATAACACGGGAAGACCCGCCCGAGGACGAAAAGTTGCGACTTGGGGCCATGATGCTTAGCTCCATCAAGACTAAACGGTTCACCAACAAAAGAGGCCTTATGTTCGTAGACGCCATGGTAAGCGGCACTAAAGTAAGCGCATTGGTGGACACCGGGGCCTCCGACATATTCATGTCCGAGGAAACATCAAAGAAGTTGGGGCTCGAGGTCACCAAGAGTCATGGATGGATCAAGACGGTGAACTCCAAGGAGGTCCCGACACTCGGGGTAGCACAAGGAGTAGAGCTATCATTGGGAGATTGGTCGGGCAAGGCCACGATTGAGGTAATCCCTCTAGACGACTACGACTTAGTCATTGGTTTTAGCATTCCTCGATCGTATCAATGCTCTCCTTGTGCCATTTTCCAACTGTATATGCATCTTGGACCCCCATCACCGTTGCATCGTGCCGGTATATCGGGAAAAGGGGCCAAGTGTTAAGGTAGTCTTGGCAATTCAAGTTTCCAAGGGACTAAAGCGGGAGGAACCAACATTCTTGGCAACTCTCAAGCTGGACGAGACACCATCCGGGGAAGACCCGACACCAGCTGAAGTCTGCCATGTCCTGGAAGACTTCAAGGACGTTATGCCGCCCGAACTTCCAAAGAAGCTCCCACCTAAGAGGGAGGTGGATCACAAGATCGAGCTCGTATCCGATGCTCGACCACCCGCCCGAGCACCGTATCGCATGTCTCCGCCGGAGCTAGAGGAGCTAAGGAGACAACTTAAGGAATTATTGGAAGCCGGTTACATCAGACCGTCCAAGGCACCATATGGAGCACCCGTGTTATTCCAGCGGAAGCACGACGGGAGCCTACGCATGTGCATCGACTACAGACCTGTTCGATAGACTTGGGGAAGCTCGGTGGTTCACCAAGATTGACTTAAGATCGGGATACTACCAAGTCAGGATCGCGGAAGGAGATGAGGAGAAGACCGCGTGCGTCACGAGATATGGGTCATACAAGTTCTTAGTCATGCCTTTCGGCTTGACAAATGCACCGGAAACATTCTGCACTCTCATGAACAAGGTACTCCAACCCTTCCTTGATCACTTTGTCGTAGTTTACTTGGACGACATTGTTATCTATAGCCGCACATTAGAGGAGCACGTGGAACACCTACGGCAAGTCTTCCAAGTACTACGTGAGCACGAGCTTTATGTCAAGAGAGAGAAATGCTCGTTCACTCAACAAGAGGTGCCATTTTTGGGACACATAGTCGGCAAGGGACGCATACGGATGGACTCCGCCAAGATCAAAGCAATCATGGATTGGGAACCGCCGACTAAAGTAACCGAGCTTCGCTCTTTCTTGGGGCTAGCCAACTATTATCGCCGCTTCATCCATGGGTATTCGCACATCACGACGCCCTTGACAAACATGCTCAAGAAGGGGATATCTTGGGCTTGGAGCAAGGAGAGTCAAGAAGCGTTCGAACGGCTTAAGAAGGCGATGACCGAAGAGCCCGTGCTAGCCCTACCCGACTATGGGAAGCCGTTCGAGATACACACGGACGCATCAGACTATGCCATAGGGGGAGTCCTGATGCAAGAGGGACATCCGATAGCTTTTGAGAGCCGAAAACTTAATGACACCGAGCGGCGCTACACAGTACAAGAGAAAGAGATGACGGCCATCGTCCATTGCCTAAGGACTTGGCGTCATTATCTCCTAGGGTTCAAATTCGTGGTCAAGACAGACAATGTGGCCACGAGCTACTTCCAAAGCCAGAAGAAGCTAACGCCCAAGCAAGCCAGGTGGCAAGACTTTCTTGCCGAGTTCGACTACGAGTTGGAATACAAGCCGGGCAAAGCCAACCTAGTCGCCGACGCTCTTAGTCGTAAAGCGGAGTTAGCTGCCATCAGCCGACCGATAGGGACTTTGGAAGACCGCATCAAGGAGGGCCTTGATCATGACCCAACCGCCAAGAACTTAAGGGAATACGTCAAGGAGGGCAAGACAAGGCGGTTTTGGGTCGAACGGGACTTGATCTTCACCAAGGGCCAACGGCTATATGTGCCCCACTTTGGAGGATTAAGACGCGAAGTCATCAAAGATTGCCATGATTCCAAGTGGGCCGGACACCCAGGTATGCATCGTACCTTAGCCCTTGTAGAAGAAAAATATTATTGGCCGCAAAGGAGGGACGACGTCGAGATATACGTCAAGACTTGTCTTGTTTGCCAACAAGACAAGGTTGAGCAACGACAACCTGCGGGACTCTTGGAGCCTTTGCCAATACCGGACCATCCTTGGCAAAGCGTTAGCATGGACTTCATAGTCGGTCTACCTAAGACCGACTCTCAAAATACGCAACCTTCATACCGGCAACAAAGGAATGCCCCGCAGAAGAGGCGGCCAAGCTGTTCATGAAGAACGTGGTCAAGTACTGGGGCTTGCCACAATCCATCATCAGTGATAGAGACGGAAAGTTCACGGGGAGGTTTTGGATTGAGTTGTTCAAGATGATCGGGTCAGACTTAAAGTTCACCACCGCCTTCCATCCTCAGACGGACGGACAAACCGAGAGGGCTAGCTGCTTGCTCGAGGTCTACCTTCGGCACTATGTCAGCGCATCACAAAAGGATTGGCCGAAGTTATTGGACGTCGCTCAGTTCTCATACAATTTACAAAGGAGCGAGTCTACGGGAAAGAGTCCGTTCGAGATTATCATGGACTTCCAACCAAGTACGCCAAGTACCATCGCAACGGGATACACTGGACCAACACCAGCGGCGTACAAATTTGCCAAGGGTTGGCAAGAGGAGTTGGACTTGACACAGGCTTGCCTTGTCAAACCCAACAAGAGGACGAAGAAATGGGCGGACCAACACAGGAGGGACATTGAGTACCAAGTTGGGGACTTAGTCATGGTCAAGCTCCACTTCATCATGCGGCACACCGGACTACACAAGGCATTGATACGGCGGTACGAGGGACCTTTCAGAGTTCTTAAGAGAATCGGGCGCACCGCCTACAAGCTCGAGTTGCCGTCCAAATTCAAGATACACCCCGTCTTCCATGTGAGTATGCTCAAGCCTTACCACCAAGACATGGAAGACCCGGCTCGGGGAGACGCTCAAAGGGCGCCAATGGGAGTTCGGACTTCTTTCGACAAGGAAGTCGAGGAGATCATGTCAGATCGGGTCGTCCGCGAGAAGTATCGGCGGCCAAGGCTCGAATACTTAGTGCGATGGAAGGGACTTCCTGAGGCGGAGATGACATGGGAACCGGCCGAGTCCTTGTGGCAATTCAAGGACAAGATCGAGGCATACGAGGCCATCGCGACGAGGACGTCGCGGGATTCAGTGGGGGAGGATGACACGGACCGCGCTTCTCAACCAATCCGGAATCATCCGGAACGTTCGGGACGCTCGTAGAAGTCTCCGGACATGGCCGGAAGACCCTAGAGAAATGCGGGACCATCTTGGCATGGCTAGAGCCTTGCGGAATATTCTAGATAAGTAGAGAAGCTTGTAAGGAGTTCTAGCCAAGAAGGATCCGGATTGTCCAAGACTTGTCCAAATCCGGAACCTTCCTAGGAGGGGTGGCCTTGGGCTATAAATAGGGAGTGTCACCCCTCATTTGCATCATCCAAGTTCCAAGCTCTCATCCAAGCATTGTAAAGCTCTCTTGTAATACAAAGCTTTCATTCCCACACACAAAACCTTCAAAGTTCTCTTAACCATCAATCTTAAGTTTTTTCGTTGGCAACATCGGGAATAGGCTGATCTTAGCACGACAAGGGGTCGAGACAAGCTAAAAGCCGCACGGTTTGGAGTTAGGGAAAACTCAGCCCGTGACATAAGCACATACATAACCATGTATAAAACATTATAACATATGTGTTTATTCATTTTTTTTTCTTCTTCTACTTCTTCTATTTTTATGAATATGCATCTTATTTCAATCCTTACTAGTTCCAACGTTGTTACTCTTATGAAGTGTTTTTTTTAACTAGTTTCCATTTAGATAAGCACCAAGATCATCATTGTACGAAGAAACCCATCCTTGCATAATCTTAACCTCCGACTCTCGCATATCCCGTAGCCAATCTGGATCACTACTCTTGGAATAGAATAAATCTAACGTATGTGAACCTACACCCACAAAAATAACAAATAAACCGCAAAGTATTATAAATCATCAAAAATTATAAACAAAAACTTATCATTTTGACTTTATTTTCCCAGAAAAGATTAAGTATCGATCAGAGTTATACCGTTAACAGTCTTAATTGCTACGAGTGTCTCCGATATTTCCTCCAACACACTGCAAATTATGTATCAAACAAGATTTAGATTCAGAAAATTAAATTTTACAATTTTTTTAAAATTATATATATATAGCCCTATTCTATTGTTTGTTAAGAATAAAATCATCGAAATAATGGATAACTTCACACCATAAAATTTATAAATATTTGAAGTTAATTATATTTATTACAAATACAATATTAAAAAGAAATTATCAATGATTTAAATAATAAAAAATGCATAAAATTAAGACTTAAACAAATTTAAACTCGATAGAAAATAATGTTTGAAGTTGGTTATCAACATCAAAAAGTCAATTTTGAAAAAAAAAATTCGGAACATTTTAAGTATGTGACTTTTAATAAGGTCAAAATTCTTTTATTTGTCTAGTTACGAAGTTGTATTTTTACCATATAAAATAGGATCGACATCGGGACTTTTTTTTTTTTTTAAGAAGGATTTCCTATATTTGTCTTTCTAATGAAATTCTCAGTTAATTGTTTGTGAAGGATTAAAATATTAATTTGTTCGTAATTAAAAAGAAGAGAAAACTACACAAAATCACCCTTAATAATCACAAAATCACCCTTAATAATCACTCTGTTACAAGGAACTATTCTTTATAAAAATTTTAGCATAAAATCACCCTTAATATTCATCTGTGTGCAATAAACCATCCTTATATAGTTTTTAAATAAAATTCACCATTAATTTTTAAACGTTTCCAATTAACCACCCTATACTACTTAAAATTACATTAACTACTTTAAAATTGAAGCATAGACAAGGTATATTTACATATCATAAATTTTTTGGATAATTTGATTAAATATTACAATTTATAATAGAAAATAATTCAAAAATAATATAAATTATCACCTATATACAAAAAGTAATTCAATTTAAAAAATTATTAAAATTGCAAACAAACTATCACCTACAAAATCATATATATTACAACCTCTATTCCGACTAAATTGATGACTTGTTTGTCGGATTTAATTTATTTAAAAAAAATTCACTTGTTTTAGTTGACCAATAATATATCATGTTATTACCATTATTTAAAGAAAAAAGAACTAAAAAAATAAATATATATGGAAAATTTTATGGATTAAAAAATTTCCAAAATAGTAATGGAAAATTTACAATAAAAATGTTTAACACTATTGAAACTAATTAGTTTATTAATATTAAAAAATTCCCAAAATAATAATGAAAAATGAGAATAATGAGTTAATAAGGCATTTTTTGTGATTAAAAAGTTTTAAACTTAAAACTAATATGATATTAATATTAATATTAATATTAATTCAATATAATAATGAAAATATACCTTCTCTATGCTTCAATTTTAAATTATTTGAAATAGTTTTAAATTATATAGGGTAGTTTGTTGCAAACCTTTAAAATTATGGGTGGTTTTATGCCAACAAACTTATAAGAGGTGGTTTATTGCAAACATATAAATAATACGGGTGATTTTATGTTAAAAAATTTATAAAAGATAGTTAATTGTAAAAGAGTGATTATTAAGGGTGATTATGTACAATTTACTAGAAATTAACATACCCTTCTTGGCTATACGGATCTTTTAAGCCGTTGGAGAATATGATGTTGCTTCCAAACCTTTTGAGAACCAACTTTATGTCCTGCAGATAATCGCAACAATATATAAATTTATAAATTTACTTAGGCATTATTATTTTGATCGTCCAATAAGCAATATATCGACATAATAAGCTCTCTATTTCTAGCTTTTCTAATATCGTGTTAGAATGTCAATGTGACGTGGATATAGGGTTGTTACATGGGATGATTAAGTCGAGCTTTGACCAGGTCAAACTCGACTCATTTATAAATGTTTAACCGAAAGTTATATTCAACTCATTTAAAAAGTGAACGAGTTCGAACCGAGTAGCTCGGCTAATGTAACAATCTTACGGTGTATGTTAATCTATCCAAGTTTTAGCCAAACGAGTTGAGCTTTGATATGCTCATGTTCAACTCATTTATAAATTAATCGAGCCTGAGCCGAACCTAAATTTAACCTAGCTTAAAGTTGTCATATTCGCTTCGTTTAGAAAGTGCACGAACTCGAGCCAATTTTTTTTCTTGCCAACCCCGATTAACTTAGACTTATATAACAATCCCCATGTGCACAAGGCAAAAATTAACAATATTTTTGTCCTATATTTGATTAATAATTTTTTTTGTCTATATTCTCATATAACTCTCCACAAGAATCTACAGTTTCTCATATTAGGGTTTAAACCAAATAATTAAGTCCTCGAAATTTGATCCAAAAACATTGGAGGTCATAAGCTAGGCATCTCTCAAAAAACTCCTCAAGAAACCTTGAAATAGGGACGGGGATGAGAATAAGATGATGATCGATATCACATATCCTTCCTTCCTATACAAGACTATATTTTTTCGAATGATCTACTCACGATCTTGTTTAATTAAAGTCCTTATTATTATTTTATGATGGATAATCTCTGAGAAAAATAAATTCCTTCAAAAAAAAGAAAAGGAAAGATCATGCATACATGAGCGCCATAATAAGTGTCAATCCAAAAAGGTCGAGTTGGGACTCCATATGTAGCATTACATTCTTCAATGAAGGTTTGGAGATCAAAGGGAGTCACCGGAGTCACTGAATTTGTGATGCTCGAATTGAAGGATGTTCTCTGAGGATCCAACGTTTCACTGCATATCTGTAAATCAAAGAATTTATAGTTACGTTATTAATCGACCATATTTTTACTACAAGCGAATATCTTTCGACGAATATGATCATGTATCAGGGATTTACAACATGTTACAATAGCCGTTTGTTTGAAAATGACCACTTTCAACCAAATATCTATATATTTGTTTTGGTGGGAACAAAAAATAACGTAATATTCATATTGTTACGACGGGTATTTTATGATCTCACTCGTATCAAAATGTCATGTGTGGATTTTTACTACAAACTAACATTCGTGTTCAATATTCATTTGTATCAACGTATGGAGATATTCGGCATTTGTGGTCATGAGTTTTAAACACCAAGTGTGTTGTGAATTTAATCCACGTAACTCAACAACTCATATTTATGTGTAGATTGGACATAAACCCTTGTCTGCTTGACAAATGAACACTAAAAATAAAGAAGATATTCGTTTTGTTTGATATTTTCATTTAATTGAGAGACATAATTAATCGTAAGGCAATATATATTAGCATGCTAAAAATGAGGATAAAAGTGGTATTAATTCGGAATTTGTGATGAATGTTGAAAAGAAGTCTAAAAAGAAAAAGGCTAAAAATAACTCTAATGAACAATCTAGTGAGAGAAATAGAAAGTGTTTCTAATGTGACAAAGATGGTCATTTCATCAAAGATTGTCCTATTAAGAAGCAAGATGACCTTAAGAAACATTCTGAATTTTTTGGACTTATGGGATCTCATATGAATTACTCTAATGAATTGCTCATGCTTTCCTATGAAAATGAGTCTGATTATTGGTTATTAGATTCTGGTTGTACCATGCATGCTACATCTCATAAAAACTGGTTTAAAACTTTGCATTTATGTGATGGTAGTGAAGTAATGCTAGGAGACAACACTAGATTGGATATTAAAGGTGTGGGTGATATACTTTTAAAAATGCATGATGGTGATATTAGGGTGTTGAGACAAGTTAGATGGGTTCCAAAACTTAAAATGAATCTGATTTCTGAAAGTGTTTTGGATACTCAAAACTGTGAAATTGTGTCAATTAAAGGTATAAGGGATGTCTTGAGAAATGACAAAGCCCTTATACGGATTATTAACAAAGGAGGACTTTACCATGTGTTAGCCTCTCCTATTGTTAATACAAATGACATGATTAATATCAGTTTTGATCATACCAAAAATGAACTAATATCTTCCGTTGAGATTTCAGAGTTGAAAAAAAAAGAGTTACAGAAATGAAAATTTTCAGTCCAGAGGAGCTGACATTGATAGTAAAAGGTGATGAAACTGAAAATTTTAGTCCAGATGAGCTAGAATTGAAGGTAAATGACAGTGACAAAGGTCACAACCCAATCCAGATGAAGTTAGAGTCACAAAAAGGCTCAAAATTTCAGCAAAGTGTTGCTATAAATACGGGACAAGATTTTGCCTTAGATGGATGGGTGCAAGAGACACACAACTATGAAAGTACACCAATTAGGAGGGAAAGTAAGAGTTTCTAACCCTTTAAGAGATCATATTTCTAATAAAATACATGCTAAAATAGGACATATACATGCTGAAAATTGTGATTTGCATGATATATATTCCGAGTATGAGTTTGACTATTCTTTTTGTGAGAATATGAAAATACTCAAGTATAATTGGTGAAATTGCAATAATGATGATGTGTGTTATCTCTTGCTTTGATAGACTTGTATATGCATGATTTTGAGTTCTTACATGCTCACATGTGGGTATAAGCATTTAAAATCATGTTGGGTACTAAATTGATAAGATGCAAGACTTACATGTCTAGAAATAAGAAGTTGATTAGTGATATGCATGCTGATTTTATTCCTAATGTGTTTGCCTTGAGAGGGCACTTAGAGTGTAAGTCTACTATTGTTCATTATGATACTAATCAAATGCAACGTTGTAGGTACACTTCCCGTGGTGGGATTGAGAATGGTCTTCCGAAGCACTAGAAGAGTGCTTTGGGGGGTCTATGACGGACAGCCCGTGTGTGCAATTTTTAAAAGCAGTTTTGTCTCATTGTTTTGTGTATGTTGTCAAACTTGAATTAAGAGGGAAAATTGTTGAGTTTTTGTATTTCACGTTTGTACTTTTTGTAAACTTTGTAAAAAAAAGTTTGGGTCTTTTTTGTTTTTTTTGAGAGCTTTTGTTAGCTGTTGTATGTACGTGAGATATATGTTAGCAGATTGTAAATCAGTTGGTTTTTTGTTTGGGCCTTTCTTCATATGACAAGTGGGCCAAAAGCATGCTTAAATAAAGGAAATGGGTCGGGTGTGTTTTACTATTTTCATATGAAACAAAACCATACGACACTTATAACAAAATAGAAGAAAAAAAAGTTGTGCTCAGCGGTCAAAAAACACACACAGAAGAGAGAACACGATACACAGAAAAACGAAGACAAAAACGAAAGAAAAAAGGGAGACAAAGAGCGAAAGCCAGAACTGCAATGAACTGAGAGGGAAGAACACGAGAATAAGAAAGACACATCGAAGAAGGAAGAGAAGACATCATTGAAGCGAGTTTCACAAACGTTCAGGGAGTTTCTCGATTTATTTCATTGATCGGGAAAAGTATTTATAACAAGATTAAGGACGAGATAATAATAAAATAATATAAAGATAAACTAACAAATGAAGGGATAAGCTCAAAGATAAAAATAAACTAACAAATAAATGGATAAACTCAAAGATAAAGATAAACTAACAAAGAAAGAAATAAGTCTAAATATATTGCCAAGTGTATGACCCAATAATCTAACACACCATAAGACCCACTAAGTGGCGAAGCATTAATCAAATAAACAAATAAGACTTATGTGTTGTCCTACTACTTAAAACATTGATCATGATTCATGACAAGTTCCTGGAAGAAGCTGTACAACCTTATTACAACGACGATTTGCGGAATTAAAAGAACAATTAATGAATAAATGCGACAAGCTAGCTAACAATTCAATATCGTCTAACATGAAACCATGGGGGTAAAGTTTAGATGAAGAGAGTAGGTTGTACGTCAGTAGTCATTTCACAGTCAAATTCCAAGTCCACAAAAGAAAATCCCCTATCGAGAGCATTTGATAGTAGAGGTGGGTTGTAAACCTAAACCGCCGGTTTAGGTTTGCAAACCGTCGGTTTAGGTTGGGCCCAAGGCCAAACCTAAACCCAAACCTAGTAAGTGAAAACCGGCAAACCGCCGGTTTAGCTACGGTTTATTAAAAAAAAAAAAAAAAAAAATTGAAAAACCGGCCCAGAAGCAAAACCGACAGTTTACCACACCACCGTCGGAATGAATTTTTACTTTTTTTTAAATAATTTAAAAAACTGAAAACCGACGGTTTAACAAACCGAACCGTCGGTTTTAAAGTTTTTTTTTAAAAAAAAATTAAAAACCTATTAAATATCAAAATCGTCGGTTAACCGTCGCAAACCGTCGTTTTGAACCGACGGTTTGGCTGGTTCAAAATCGTCGGTTTAGGTTTTTTATTTTTACAAACCTAAACCTAAACCTTGAACCGGCGAAAACCTAAACCGGCCAAACCTAAACCGCTGGTTTGCCAAACCGGCGGTTTGGGCCGGTTTGAAACCGCAGGTTCGGCGGTTTGAGCCAAACCGAGCCCATGTCTATTTGATAGGGCTAGTCGGTCGGCCATAAACACCTCTAGAAGAGGCTAGAAAATAATAAAAATAAGTCACAACTTCAAATCTCAATAAAGTCATTTTTTTTTTTACCAATTTTGGCCCTCTTGAAATAAGTTTATGGCTTCGCCACTGGCTATACCGCTTCTTTTTTTGATACAAAGATAAGAATAAGAAGGGTCAACATCTAAAAGTTGACCATCCTAGAGCATCCTTTCAGATGAGGCCTTCAACGTCATGCGGAAGGATCCCGTCGCCTGTATCCAAGAAATGGTCAAGCGATGCGATCTTATCTGTAACAACATTGATTTCTCTAAAGATATCGTGGGCATAGCCTGTTTACACCTTGAAATCAAAATGAAGAAATCAAAATGGTGTTGAGTCCTAAACTTATGATCTTTTGAGGCCCTCTCTTAGAGCATAATAAAAACAAGCGTTAAAGAAATGTGGTCTCTGAGTTTCTGATCCACATTTACCCTTTCCCACAACAAGCGTTAAAGCATTGTTGTCTCGAATAATAAATTCAAAGGGACATTGGCCATTAGAGTTTTTATAAGCATAAAAATAAATTTTGACAGAGTTCAAAATTGGTCTCTTCTATTTGATGTTTTATGTTTTTCGTCGTTGTTTTGGAGGTACCTTGTTGCAGGGTGATCCGGAGCAAATGGCCAGCCGGGTCCACGTGCTTACATAGTTTGGGTGGCATTTTAATTATTGCATTCATATAGAAATCTTTTCTTTCAGGATGCTAGTACTTTTCGTGTACAAGACTGTCTAATATTGCATTCACGACATTATTGTTGTAAGATATAATGTCGAGCAGCCCTTGTAGACTGAAAGGCCCTATTGTGAGGTTCTAGCCCGTGACATCTCATATATCTGAAATTTGAGGTGTTATATGATTAATTTCCATATCCTATAGGGAAACAAAATTGGAGGAATCTAATGCATTTTGCATGTAGCAACAAGGAATGATTCTAAACAAAATCCATAAAAAAGACACATATATAAACTAGATTCATTTACTGTAACACCCGGAAATTTTCGTCTCGGAATTTTCCGATTCGAATTGATTGGATAATCGAACCCCCAAGGGTCTTACCCTCCCAATTCCTACTTTTTGGGCTTTAAACCAATTCTTTTGGCCCACAGTCTAGTCTTCACCCGGCCCAATAACCTTGCCCTCTAGTTGGCATGGGGTATCAATCTCGGCCCACTCTCCTGGCCTCAACTTTGTGCAAATCAAAGTGAGATTCTCTCTTATCCTCTCCAACAACTCGTACGGGCTCTTGCAGACCATGACGCCTTGCAAGCTGGCATTGAATGCCAAGGAAGCCGTTGTAGCTTCCACTCCCCTCTGCAGTGCTTTTGCCCCCTTTTTTCTTTCCCATTCCTCCCCACCCTCTCCTTCATCTCCTGTAGCTCTCTCCCTCACGCCATGTTCATCTTCTACTCCCTTCTCACCTCTCCTCGCTCCGCCTCGTGTGTACGCAGAGAGAGCTGCCCTTCCCTCTCTTTCGAACTTCTCTGAACAGCAACGACGGCCAAGCCGAAGCAACACCGGACCTCATTCCTCCATCTTCACCTCAATCTGGGCAGCCTCCACACTTGAGCAGTAGCAGCAACTCCAGACCGAGGCGACATCGGGCTTGACCTGCCTGTCTTCACGCCCAGCTGCCGCCATGGCCATCTGTTCAACGCCACGCGCACCGCTTCTCCTTGCTCCCTCTTATCCTCGCCAGGCGTCTTCTTCTCCTCCCATGCCGAGGCAACTTCCGGCCATCTTCTTCTATCAATCACGACAGGCGTAGTTAGGTGTTCCTTCGAGCAAAGCCAAGCTGCACACCCTCCCTCCGAGCATCTACTTCCTTCTGTGTGCAAGCAAATCATCAAACAAATCTCTCTTCTTCTCCATGTGAACAACGGCCGTGACAACCTCTTCTTTCTCTCCCTGCTACTCCGGAACCGAGCTCAAGGCCACGTCGTGTCTGTATACAAGAACACGGAACCTATGAGGCAGCAACTCACCACAGCCCTCCCGCTTCTCCCCTCCTCCACCTGCAGGTACCTCGTATTGCCACAACTACCAACAAGCCGTCATCAACCTCCTCGCCACTATCTCTAGACCGGTGAGTACGTGAAGCACCTTCTCCTGCCTTGGAAACCCACGAGTTAGCTTCTCCTCTCATCTCCTCAGGATTGTGCAGCAACACGAGTGAGCCCTTTCCTTTCGAGCACAACACCGGAACTCTCTTCCTCCTCCTGTGAACAATGCAGTAGCTCCATCCGCTCCTCCCTCTCTGCTTTCTCTCCTGGCCGGACCAAGCAGTGGCGATCTCTCCTCCCGAAACCGATCCGTGAAGTAGTAAGCTTCACCTCAGCAACAAGGGCAAGATCAAGCACGAAGAACTCCTTCCCTCGAGTGTGTACGTAGCTGGTAGGTGCCTCATCTCCTTTCTCTTTCAGCCTCTGAACTCCTCTTTCTTCCTCTTCTTCTACCTTTGCCTTTCTTTTGTTTGATACCAAGAATGGCATCTCTTGGTGCAGTGGTGAGCGGGAGGACAACCGGTGGCAAGCTAAGACGAAGTTAGATCCGGCATGAGGACTGCAGAAGGCTGAGGCAGGAAACCATCGATCCCTTGTCTTTCCCACGTTCAGGTTAGAGTGTTGCTTAGTTAATTTTAGAACCATGTTAATTGTACTGTTTTGGAGATTCAAAACTTAAATCTAGAGCCCATAAGAGCCAGAAGAAATTTGTGGCTATTGAGAGTTGAACCCGAGTCTATGGGGTATAGTGTTTATTCTGGAATTTTTGGTACTTATGGGGCTCGAACTCTTGACCCTTTTATACTACTTTTGTATTTAGAAATCTGGTTTTCAACGAACTTCGAGAGCTTATTTCAATGCCTTAGAATCGTCGGTTACGGTGGAAATTTGGATATGTTGTAGTTGAGATATTGTAGTTTGTGGTGTTAAAATATTAGGAAGATCTAATGGTTGGATCGAGTTGTATGACCTTCTAAAGTTGAGAGAAAATCGGGTTTCCGGACTTAGTATGTTAGGATTGTGACATTTGGGATTTTGTGTAGACTTGTGGATTTGGATTTTAGGACTTTTGATGATTCCTTTGTGTTAGAAGTCGTGGCCTAGTATGCTTAAGAATTATTTCGGAATTTTTGAGGAACGTTTGACGTGGTTAAATCGAGGCCAAAGTAGCGACTTTAACTAGTAACGCTTAAGGCTTTCTGTAGGGTTTTCTTTACAAGTTGGAAGTTCGGAAAACTTCTGAACTCATTTGGTACCGTTTAGTGATTCATAGATGTGGTTAGGCGTTTTTCGGAAGTCTAGAGACTCGTTTGACCGTTTTAGAATTTTACAGAAATTCGGGGTCAAAACTGTAATTTTCTTAATTAAAAGTTAGTTTTGTGACTTAAGATGTAAGTTGGATTTACCTCACACCCGTTATGGGTATTTTAGGGTTGTGAGATGTTGTTGGACATAGTGAGGGTCTTAGACCCCTTTGGGCACCTTTTGGAATTATAGGAAAGTTAGGGGCGTTTTGGTAATTTTGGTAAAAGTTAGGGTTTTGGCCGTTCTTTCCTTCCAGAACTTCCCATTTGGTCTAAAAGCTTTAAAAAGATCCTTAGACGTTAGTTCAGATGCTTAGACATTTCCGTTTTCACTAGGTAGTTGAGGTCACGTACGGACGGATCAGGATTTTAGCGAGTTTGGATATCAGACCACTTCAGGTAAGTCGTATGACTTACTTAGCCAAATATTCTCTGTGTTAGCATGTATTGCTAAAGTGGTGTTTGTTAAGTGTTTAATAATTATAACTTGACTAGGACGACGTTACCATTTATTAGACCCAAGTGTATGAATAACGGGTCGTAGCATCACTGCCCATTCTCTACCTAGAGATTGGGAGGTTCTCAGCGGCCAGACCACACCGGTATACAGTGATGTGCATAGTATCCATTCCGGTTGGTATACGGAGACCGAGGCGAGTTTCGGGAGATTCTCGTGCTACAAAATAAGTTGAACTAATAGAAATGAATCACCTTAATCAAAGATAATAAATGGTTTGAGTGCAGCATGATGATGGTTTACTTTCCGCTTTTATATGTGATTGTGCTTTAGTATATTTTCTAATACTTGGATTAGTTAGCTAACAGTTTTACATCGTCTTATGTTAGACGCACGATAGGTTAGGACAACTGTTGAGTGATCCGGAGTCGGTGGTCAGCCAGGTTCCCGTACAAGGTAGTCGGGATGATGGGTTTCTTTTTTTTCATGAACTAGGCTCGTTCTTTCTTTTGGATTCTAGTTCATGTAGTGATGACTGACTTTCTTTTCCGCACTTTATGATATCTTGCATGTTTTCGGATTTTATTCGGTTTTACTATGCTGTGTCTTGTGAAAGATCAAGTGATATTGTCGTCAATCTAGGATCGGGACTCACTGTGAGGTCCTAACTCGTAACGCTACGAGTTTCCAGAATTTAGAACGTTATATTTACATTCCGTTTCCGTTTCCGTTTCCGCTTCCATAGTTACAACCAAACAAGGGACTTAAATCTTAACATCTTCACCGCCTAACCCTCAATCCACCAGAGCGGTCAGTTGCCTTGGATACGCAACACCTCACCATTTTCCTTCCACTAATGATTGTTGTGCCAATGTTAACTTTGACGAACCCATCCCGAGGCTTAGACCACGTTTGAAGGGTATTGGAGATCTCCCTCCTATTCACTTCATTCTTCGTCTCATAATCTTTCACCCCTCCAAATATGTGTTGTTTTTTTATTCATATAATATCATTCTTTCTCGGTTTTTGCACAACGGGAACCATTTTATTCATTTATCGATCACGGTATTTTACATACACATTATGTATAATACATATAAGCACATACATAACCATGTATAAAACATTATTATTACATACATATGTTTACTTATTCATCTATCTTTCTTCTCTGTTTTTTTTCTTTCTATTTTTACATAATATATATATGCATCTTATTTCAATTCTTATTAGTTCCAACATTGTTACTCTTCTGAAGTTTTTTGCATAACTAGTTTCCATTTAGATAAGCACGAAGATCATCAACATAAGAAGAAACCCATCCTTTCATAATCTTGACCTCCGACTCTCGCATATCCTTTAGCCAATCTGGATCAGTATCCTCTGAATAGGATAAATCTAACGTATGTGAACCTACATCCACAAAAATAACAAATAAACCACAAAGTTTATAAATCATCAAAGATTATAAAATCAAAAACTTGTCATTTTGACGTTATTTTTTTTAGAAAATAATAAGTATCGATCAGAGTAATACCATTAACAGTCTTAATTGCTACGAGTGTCTCCGATATGTCCTCCAACACACTGTAGATTATGCATCGAACAAGATTTAGATTCGACAAAATTAAATTTTACAATTTGTTTTATAAAAAAGTTTATATATATTTATATACATTATATAGACCTAATTTATTTTTTATCATAAATAAAATCATCGAAGTAATGCACCGTAAAATTTATAAATATTTGAGATTAGTTATATTAGTTACAAATACAGTTTAAAAAGGAACTATCACTAATTTAAATAATAAAAAATGCATAAAACTAAGACTAATAGAGATTTATACATGCATTTTATAGGAAATAATGTTTGAAATTGGATATCAATATCAAAAATTAATCTTATAGAAAATAAAAATAAAAATAAACTCCGAAATTTTAAGTATGCAATTTATTTATAAGGTCCAAAAAATTTAATTTGTCTATCTACGAAGTCTTATTTTTACCAAAATAAATAGGATTGAAGTCGGGGCTTCTTTGAGTTATTTCCTATATTTATTTTTTCCTACAAGAAGGATTTCCTATATTGTCTTAGTAATGAAAATTCTCAATTAATTTCTTTGTGAAGGGTTAAATCCTTAATTTGTTCGTAATTAGAAAGAAATCGGCATACCCTTCTTGGCTATATGGATCTTTTAAGCCGTTCGAGAATATAATGTTGCTTCCAAATTTTTTGAGAGCCAACTTTAAGTCCTGCAGATAATCGCAACAATATATATATATATATATATATATATATATATATATATATATATATATATATATATATATATATATATATATATATATATATATATATATATATATATATATAAATTTACTAGGCATTGTTAATTTGATCTTCCATAAGCAATATATCGACATAATAAGCTCTCTAGCTTTTCTAATCTCGTGTTAGGATGTCAATGTGACATGGATGATAAGCCTAGCTTTGGTTAGCTCAAACTTGAATAATTTATAAATGTTTGACCGAACTTAAATGTGATTATTCGACTCATTTAAAAAGTGAACAAGCTTGAGCCGAGTAGGTCAGTTGTTATAACAATCTTACGGTGTACGTTGATCTACCCGAGCTTTAGACAAACTAGTTGAGCTTTGACATGTCCATGTTCGACTCTTTTATAAAATAGTCGGGCTTGAGCCGAGGCTAAATTTTAACTGAGCTTGAAAATGTGTTATGTTCGGCTTGTTTAGAAAATGCACGACTCGAACCGAATTTTTTCCTTGACGAACTCAAGAAACTTGGTTCATATAAAAATCTCCACGTGGCCAAGACAAAAATTAACAATATTTGTCTTATATTAGTTTAATAAAACTATTTTGTCCATTTTCTCGTAAAACTCGCCACGAGAATTTATGGCTACCATATTAGGGTCTAAACTAAATATCTAAGTCTTTGAAATTTGATCCGAAAGCACTGGAGGTTATAAGTTAGACATTTTTCGAAAAAATTCTTACAAAACCTTGAAATGGGGACGAGGATGAGAGTGGGATGATGATCCATATCACAAATCTTCCTTTCTTCCTATACAAGACTACATTTTTTCCAGTGATCTACTCATGATCTCGTTTAAATTCCTCGTTATTATTTTACAACGGAGAATTTCAACGAAAAACGGGAATTCTTCAAAAAAAGAAAAGAAAAAGACAATGCATACCTTGGCACCATAATAAGTGTCAACCCAATAAGGTCGGGTTGGGACTCCATATGTTTTCTTACAATCTCGAATATAGGTTTGGAGATCAAAAGAAATCACCGGAGTCACTGAATTTGTGATGCTCGAATTGAAGATTGTTCCCATTGGATTCAACATTTCACTACATGACTGTAAATCAATGAATATATAGTTATTAATCAAGCATACCTTTACTACAAGCGAATATCTTTTGACGTATATGATCGGACATTTGGGATGTATAACATGTTACAATAGCTGTTGGTTTAAAAATGACCACTTTCTACCAAATATCTATATTGGTAAAGCTAATATTCACATTTTTACAACATTATTTTACGATATCACCCGTATTAATAAAATGTCATGTGTGAGTTTCTACCGCAAACTAATATTCATATTCGATGTTCATTGTATATCAATGTATGTAGATATGTGTCAAAGTCCGATACAGACGGACCGGGTAGAGCGGAGTCGTGTGCATCCGAGCGCACATGCGCGTTAGGCCCAAGCCCAGCACATAAACCCGATGAGGTTTCATCCTAAAACCAATTGGTAATAGAAGGAGTAGTCCACCGATCTTATATACTAGACTAGGGAGTCCCAATCTTTCGATGTGGGAACTAATTATGTCCAACAATATACACGTATTTGTGGTCGTGAGTTTCAAACACCAATAGTGTGTCGTGAATTTGATCCATGTAATTAACTCGACGAATCGTGTTTATGTGTAGATTGCACATGAACGGTGTCCGCATAATAAATTAACACTAAAAATATAGCCGATATGTTGTTTGATTTTTTCACTTAATTGTAAGACATAATTAATCGTAAAACAATATATAATAAATTGTTAAATATTTATAATAATGTAAGTATGAAAAGTAGAAGTCGTTTAATTTGCTAAAATCATCATATATATATATATATATGGATTAACTGAACAAAATATTTATTTGAACAATAGATCGAATGAAATAATGTCTTTTTAACATCAATGAGATAATCATTGTACGTTTCTTATTCCCCGTAATCATTATTTGTTATTTTTCATATTTACCAAAAACCTAAAATATTACTGATGCAAGATGTAGCAACCAGCAAAAATTACCTGCCATGCCCATCCCAAATCGTTTTGTTCGGAAATTGAATCGGGTTCAGTTGTGGCCAAAGAACGAACGACGGTGCAACTACCGTCAACAATAACCGTCGCCGCTACTTTGTCAAGATTGGTGGCTCCGGTGGTGACTCCGTCGATAATTCGACAAATCTTGCTAACTGGGTATGAAGGTGGCATATCGTATTGAGCCGCTTCACGATACTTATCTATCAAGTATTGGGCCAGATCATCGATGCCAGTTAGAGTACTGCATGTATATTTTAAGAGATTAGAGGATTAAGTTTTCCCACGTCTATAACATAAGTAACTTAATATATAAACTTTAAGACGAAATCTCGTTGACTATATTTTATTCTATTTATGTACCTTTATTTAGATTATAAAGTGAATAATAAGTTTATCAAAAAATAATAAGAGGATTAATCTCAAATATTTATTAAATTTTACAGTGACAAAATAGTAATTGTGAATGTTTTGATCGACTACTATTTATTATTGTTTTAATTATTTTTTTTAATAATAATATCATGTATGAAATGATATTATTATTCTATAATATAAATATATATTTTTTATAACTAATTCAAAGATCGATATGTGTAGAGTCCATTTAAGAGTACTCGTTTTATTTATGAAGTCAAATTTTATTATTTTGATTTATAATATATACACATTCAATAAAGGTCTTTATTATAAGTCATGCATTTTATAATAACAAAATTATTTAAACAGACGAATATATACCTGCATGTATTGAATTTTTGGCTGAGTTGGAGAAGTCCGTTACTAGATTCACCGATTTGGACAATTTCTGCATAGGAGTTCACTATAGTATTATAACAATTGGTACTTGTTTCCTGCAATTATATCAATCAAGGTTGGTCATTTTCTTAAATACGTGTATATATATATATATACTTCGCTAGATTTGGATATAGAATGTATACTTGAAATACTTTGTTAACCCAATCATCATAAGTATCTGGTGGCACAATAGTTATGAAGATCGGGGCTGATGAGGCTAGAGCTCCTATCGCAATGTGTGGATACTTTAGCCGAAACCATGTCGCGAGCACTTAACCGAAGCGGAGATCAATAAATCAAATCAAAAGTTAGGTCAATATATACATACATAATACTTTAATAAGATGCTCAACTTAATCTTTCTTACGACTAGCTAGGAGCGATAATTCTAACAAGCGTTGAATCTGAAATAATCAACATATGAATTTGAATATAATCTTTACATGGGTTTGAAGTGCATGATTGTCCACACGCTAGCAAAGTCAAGATAGCGCGATCACAATCGGGCGCTAGAAAAGTTAAAGTATGCACTAACACGATCGGCATCCAAAAAATTTACAAAGCACACGATTATATAACACAAATCGATAGTGTCTTATATTTCACCAACTATTCGTAAAGGATCTCACTATCATGTATGATCAAACTTTACATTAATTTGTCATTCGATAATTTGACTCTTTATATATAAGAAATACTTACTTCCTCCATAAGATCCTCCAAAAACAATTACGGGAGAGTATTGGGCTTCGTAATCATTCTTCAAGAAGAGGATGATCTCTGCGTAATCAGCCAAAGCTTGGGCAGAGTCGAAATACCCACGACTCTCTGGGTCTTGTAGCGAAATTTGCATCGATCCTTTTGGATTCGAAATTCCATAATACCTATGCTGCTCGGTTACAAATATGACAAATGAAACACAAAGATTTACATAGTTGAATCAAAATTGATTACGTTTACGCATATAAACTAAGTTACTGAAAAGTATTTCAAACTACTAATCGGAAAGTATACAGACTTGTATATGTTTTTAGAGCAAATGATTTGATTAGGCTAAAAAAAACTGTCAATTATTTTTTTATATCCGTCGGGTCAAAGGCATTGATGGTTATACACGTCAAAGTGAACTTAAACGTGAAGAGTTATACACGCCAAAGTAAACCTATACAAGCATTTAGGATAACTTTTAAAAACTAATTGAAAATAAGAGGGGTAGCCGTACTTATATGCTAAGTTCACGTATTTCATATTGTTGACGTGGGACGTATTTCCACACTCAACAAGAACATCTTTATGCATAAAACTTTAGACCTAAGTGCAACATAACTACGATAACAGTTTACCTTAATTGAAAATAGAAGTGCATCAAGTTTATAGTAAAATCTATAAATACGTACCTCTATAAACACAATAAGAGCACCGAATTGAGGCGCAGTATCCTGAAGCAATCCAACGCTTTCTACATCCGAATCGATATCTTCCTCGGCACCCAAGTAAACGAATATCGGCGAGTTGTTGTTGGAGCCACCCCAATAATCATCGACGATCACATACTTCTGTGGAAACGTGTCGTAGCTTTCGGGTCTATAGTTGAAATGATCGATTGTTTGGTTGTAAGAATATTCCTTTGTATTCAGCAATTCTCTTCGAGCATTTTTAGTTGCATGGCCGTGGGAAAATCGTTTGCTGATCTTTGGCCTCAATGGTAAGGAGTTCGTAAATGAAGAAGAATATGCAAAGATTATTACAATAAGAAGCCATGAGAGGAGATTATGAGTATTTGTAGCCATATTGCTACTCTTGATTTGATGTTTTTAAGATTGAAGGGAACTTTTGGGTACGTTGGATTGTGTTCGATTAGATCTTTGCATTTATAGAGCGAGAGATCTAGAGCCTAGAGGTGTGAATTGTTAATATATGATCTGTCCCGGTGTCCCCTATGGATCGAGTTTTTTTATAACCTTTGATTTGAAATATTCGCAGGAAGAAATTATATAATATATGCTGTATATAATTTATGTGTCATTTTAGGTTAAGTTCAGGTGAAAACTATTGTAACGATTAGAAATGAGTTAGAACACATAAGAGGATTAAGATTAAATAATGATATAATTGTTCATTACAATTATAACAATATTGATATACTTAGAAACTAAAAGATAAACACGATTAATATATATCTTAATCCTCACCAAAAAAAAAATCTCCCAAATGCCAATAAAATGTTACAACAAGTAATTTATTGTGCACTTAGTATCGATCAGTGAAGTTTTGTTACACGTCTTGATCGAGTTTGTCACCGATATCATCTATAATTAATACACGTACGTGCACTTTATCATTCAAATACGTTTAGTATATATATACACTGTGCATGCACAAGTAGTTTAACTGAACAACTACGTTCATTGTAAGGTTTCAAATTTTGTGTACCAACCAAGTATTTCAAACACGAGTTATAATGAACGATTGAACATGCAGTTTCTTGTGTTCTAACGGACAGGAATAGAAAGACTAAGAAAATGAAATACACAACCGTGTTGCTAATTAGAAAAATATAGTATGTAATATATTTTAATTACAGGTTGGACTGGGTTCCACGGCCCAAACAAACATGATTCTTTCCATGAAAAAACGGTTCGGGTCAAACCTAACCGAACTAAATATATTGTCCGTACCCGCAATATTTGGTGGGAGAGCAGGCCGACCCGGATTTTGTACAATTCTATTCAATACCCAATTACCCATAGCATTTCTCATCCATTAGAACAAATCTCTTTCACCTAGTTCTCAATGAAGGATTTAGATATACACCGATTCACATACCTAGTGTACTTACTTTTCTGATGGAAAATAGAAACCGACTTGCTATATGTTATATTGAAAAGATTTGGTCTAGGTTGAATAAGGTTCAATTAGATAACCAGTCGTCATATAATTAACTATAGGATAACTGCCCAAAATTTTAACTAACCTCAATTTTGAAAATAGAAACCTAGTACTTGACAATCAATCTTTTGGATTTTTGTCCTTTAACAATATATATATATATATATATATATATATATATATATATATATATATATATATATATATATATATATATATATATATATATATATATATATATATATATATATATATATATATATATATATTACATAATCGTATTATCGGTTGTGGTTAAGGTTGGCCAACATCGTATGAGTTTATAAATACGAAACGAACCTATCGGCAACCAACCATAATTTGAATTGTTTATAAGCTGTTGGTTGAAATTTATTGGTTATCGGATTTCAGTTCAATCTAAATCCAAATTTCTTCGGTTTAAAATCAATACAAATATACTCCTATATAATTATTAGAAAACCTTTTAACTTAAATTCATTCCATTCTTAAAATTTTTTTGCCTCCACCCTTACATAGATCTATAATACAATATGTTGTTCTTTGTTGTGTAATTTATTTTCTTATCCAATAGGTGGTTTTGTAACTTTTTTTTCAATCTGGAATGTTTATTTATGTACAAGAGTTCAATTACTAAATTCAAGTATAATAATTCGGGAAATACAATTCGGATATCTGATTTTAAGAAATAAAATTAGAATATAAATATAATAATAAAGACATAATTATGTTATTGAAAACAATCATGAAATTCAATTTGTCAATAAGCAATAGGTGGGAAGATTTGAGCGCAAAAGCTACATAGGTTTAAAAAAAACATTATCCTAAAGTATCTAGGTGTCCTACGTTATTCTATAGGACGGATGAATTACGTCTACGGTCCCTTAATTTTTTATAAAAGTTCCAAACGAGCCCCTCAACTATTCTTTTTTTTTTTTCTACTAAAGTCCCTTGTGTATCTAATATGTTACATTTTAGTCTCTTTGTTGAACTCCATCGTTTCGTTTTGTGTTCATAAAATTTTTAGGAATCATTCTTTTTAATTTGAATTAATTGTAGTAAAAATTGATTAGTTTTGATACCGTATAGGATAATAAAATGGAGAAATGAAGTGCATTTTGCATGAAATCACATAAAATAATTCCATGAACAAGGTATTAATGTGGACTAGATTCATTTCCATTCTGTTTTCGGAGTTACAACCAAACGGGGGATAATTGTAACTTTTTAAATCAAAATATTCAAATAGAAAAATAAATAAATTAATATGTCTTAGTAAAAAGCTAGAAGAAACTAAATTTTCATCCTCTAAATTTTATATATCTTCATCCTCTACCATACTCATAATTATTTTATCTTTTAACAGTTTGTGCCAAGATGAGCTTATTTTCAAAACTAACATTAAAAATATGTATATTATTGCATTAACATATATCTAATAAAATTTAGCTTAATATCAAGTTGAGACCTAATTATCTTCAAATATGGTTGAATTATCATTGGTATGAAACAAACTTGTTTGAGAAGCCCCTGTTACAGTTGTGTTTCTATCGTAAGCTTGACTTGCTTGTAATACTCATGAGCTTATTTATTTATTTTTTTAAATAAAAAGCGGTTAAATTGATCTCCCTTCTAGAAGTAGTCAAACCCAAAACGTTCTTGCGAATGAGAACACGAAGTTTCGACAAATTGATATTGGGGTCGAAATTCTCAGATATCATGAGCATCCTTTTTACATACACCACTCAAACCCTTCATGAACCATTTTTTGTTGATTGTTAAAAAACATCTTCGCTTGATTGAATGTTTCTCACACAATCCTTTAATTGTTCAAACGTTCAAACGATGAGAAAATCATGCCTTTGAACATTAGATTCTCATTTATTGATCGTCAAAAGACATATTTGTTTCATTTACTTTTTATCTGTAAACATGTATGATCTGAAAAACTGGTATTGGATGCCGATATTTTTAAATGGTCAATCGGTCAGCAACACCGTTAATTTATCTGAAAACATGTATGATCTGGATTTCGTCAAAGAAACGAAGATACAGTTTGGAGTTTGGACATCTTTGCTTGAGTGAATACGTTCTATAATTATTCTTTATTAAACGGTGATTGGGTTCATTTAAAGAAATTTCCCATGCCTGGTTTTGACATAGAATGGGGGTTGTGTGCATACGAGAGCACATGCACGTTAAGTTCAAACCCAACACATAAACCCAATAGAGTTCTATTCTAAAATAAATTTGCAATAGGATAGCTAATTGACATTATATACTAGGTTTGAAATGTCTCCACTTTAGATGTGACAACTTATTATCTCCAACACACCTAACATATATAGGATACTAGAAGAGGGTTGTGCTTCCGGACCGAAATTTCCCAAACCGTGGACCGGACTGTTTTGGTACAATCCATTCTTTTCTATATATAATTCCATATTAGCTCCAAAAATGTCTATAATATTATTAACGTACAAGTACATCTCCAAAACACAAAAGGAAATTATCAAACTACAATGCAAATTTACACTAAATGTTCAAGAATTCGAAATGGATAAGAATGAGGGTTAAAAAGACGTTAAAATGGATGTATTAACTACTCGTTCATGTTTAACCTAAAACTACTCGTCCATGTTATGAATTGATTATATCGATAGGAATAAAACACAACTACCATAACAAAATTTTTTTTGTCTCGATTGTATAAAAAATACACAATTCGATTCATATAATGTATCTAATAGATATATTATCTTAAACGAATAATACAATGAATATATAATACATACAAGAATATATGGTTGATTTTATTAACACAATTAACATATAATAGAAAACAAATTTAGACCACATTCGATATTAGATCCCCATCAACCATGGTTCTATCGATATGAACAACAAAAACTTGTTATTTCTCTTCCCTTTGTTGAGTTGGACTTAAATAATCGGCCTTTTATTTCTTATATAGAGCTATTATCGTTTTTGCGATCTACTACGATTGAGTTACCTATTTGAAGGGCAACAACAAAGTCAAATTCATTAGTATTCACAACTATCATATAATAGAAATTAAAGTTGGACTACATTTGATATTAGATCTCTATGAACCATAGTTCTATCGATATAAACGATAAAAACGTGTCATAAACCTACACACATAAAAAAAATAAAAAAAAAACTCTAACCATTCAACTATCCTCGTCTTAATCTTTCTTTTCCCTTTGCCAAGTTGGCCTCAAAATGAATGTCCTTCTATTTTTTCTATGGAGCTATCATCGTATTTTGCAATCCACTACGAGTTACCTACTTACAAGGTAACAATAAAGTCAAATTCATTAAATTTCACAATTAGCATAATAATAGAAAACAAATTCGGGTTGCATTCGATATAAATCAGTTACCCGCCAACCATGGTTATATTGATATGAACAACAAAAGCGTGCTATATAAATCTATTAAAAAAAAACAACAACAAACAAACTCTAAAATCATTTATTTATCCTCGTCATATTATTTCTCTTCCCTTTGTCGAGATAGCCTTAAAATGAATGGTCTTTTATTTCTTCTATGGAGTTATTGTCGTTTTTACAATCTACTCTGAGTTACTTATTTGTAGGACAACAATAAAGTCTAATTTATTGCTTTCATGATTAACGTATAATGAAAATAAATTTGGACTACATTCGATATTAGATCTCCTTTAACTATGGTCATATTGATATGAACAACAAAAACGTGTTATAAATCTATTAAAAAAAATTAATAAATAAAAATACAACTTTAGAATCATTTCCCTATCCTTATCTTATATTTTTTTCCCTTTCCTTTTCCGACTTAGTCTTAAAATGATGATCAATTCAATCAAGCGTCAGTGGAAACCTCCTTGGGAGACAAACATGATCATATCAGACATTTCTGTAAGCATTTCAAGTTTTTCTCAAGCAAGCATCACACACATATTCAGGGAAATCAACACGGTTGCGGATAAGCTGGCAAGACATGAACTCTCTACCACTGATGACCGGAAAGACCTCCCTGATGATGTAGTTATTCTCATCCGTAAGAATGTTGTAGGTTGGTCAGTGTCGATAACATGACCCATCTATTACACTTACCATGTATCAAAAAAAAATGATGGCCTTTTATTTTTGCTATATAGCTATCGTCATTTGTAGAATATATTACGAGTTACCTATTTGCAAAGCAACAACAAAGTCAAATTCATCACTTTTCGCAATTAACATATAAAACAAAACAAATTTAGACTGCATTTGATATTAGATCTCCATCAACTATGATTCTATCAATATATATGAACAACAAAAATATACTATAAATCAACAAAAAAAAACCTCTAGCTAAAATCTTTCAATTAACATCTTGTTCTTTCCTTTCTTTTTACCGATTTGACCTTAAAATGAAAGGCCTTTTTATTTCCTGTATAGAGTTATCGTTGTTTTTGCGATCCAATACGATTTACTTGTAGGTAAACAACAAAATCAAATTCATTAGTTTTCAGAAGGACAATGCACTCATTCATGTATGAATTATGAAATCTTGGCAACAAATCTTTATGCTAGCTTAGACCCCTGCTAATTGTCCCCATCCTAAAGTATCATTACACTTCTTTTGACTTATCTTTTTCATTTATTTATCATTATATTTGTATATATATAGATCATTGTTTTTCTTAAAATATATACGAGGAAACATGATTATGAGTAAATGGTCCATATCAAGAAAATAGATGGGTCATGAAGCTTAATTGTGATTTTTTTTAAGAATATCTATTTATACTTTTATTTGATTCAAACACTATATTCTTAAGCATAGATTAGAAAAATCATACTCACGTTTTTTTTCAAAAAATGCTATCGATGAGGGATCATCCGTGTCTAAGTCTACCTTAATCGCATTGATGACCATTCTAACCCCTTTGGACATAGAGGATGTCCTATGTATACGTGGGACATTGTCATGTAAGAGCAAATTGCCATGAAGGAGGAGGAAGAAGAGGCACTTTATCCTGATTTGTAGATATGGAAGATTGAATATTTTATGGCATTTATATCATTACATGATATAATATGCAAGATTTTTTAATACCTTTAAGGCTCTTGAACAATTGAAGGATTTATTAGTATTTTTTTGATTAGTTTAATTACATTTTCATTTCTTTTTCTTTTGGAAAGAAAGATTTTAGACATAAATGTTAGACTCGAGATCTGGGACGTTGTCCCATACCAACCATGCTCGCGCAAAAACTTATCGAGTCATCCATCCTGAAATTGCTCCTACACGAGCACACTTAACTCCAAAGTTATATGTGGTCTTAGGAACTATGTTCTCATGCCAACCATGATCGCACATAAACTTCTCAAGAGATCACCTATCTTGAAATTGCTTTCACATGATCACACTTAACTCCAAAGTTATATGTTCTCACTCAACCACTAGAAGAAGAAAAAAAATCTTGTTGACATGGGTAGGAACCCATCCTTATAAGTTAATCACAAATCTCCCATTCAAATGATGCGGGAGACAATTTGTACGGGATGTTACGAAGAAAAAGTATTTCTTAGAAATTTGTTTTTTTTTTGAAATCAATGTTTACGTGTTAAAGAATAAATATAATGGAGAAATAGAGAGAGGTAGAGAAGAACAACAAAACAACAACAAGAGGGAGACAATCTAGTTGATACCATGGAAGGACATCCAGACGCGATTACGATTGTTGTTAGTGTTATTGGTCCAGGTAGCTTTTGCGGTAAGCTTGACATGAGAGAGGATCTTGAGAGTAGTGGTGGAGGCCTTGACAGTGATGCCATTGAAGATATGATCATCTCTTGCTTTCTAAACGTAATAGACGATGGTAGTGAAGGTAGCAGTGGTGGTTTGTGATTTGATGCAGTTATTGGAGTTGGAAGTGGAGAGCCAATCGAGCCAACCATTAAGAGAGTAGTGTCTCTGGGAGATATGGAGCCAATTGAGGAGATTTTAAGGATGGATAAGGATGTTGGACATTGGAAAAGGAGATGAGCAATGGTTTCTTCCGAGTTGTTGCATATGGGGCATCTGTTGGAAACTGCATCGTCCTAGAGATTTCGGTTGGTGTTAGCTAGCAGCAAGTTAGGTGGTGAAAGTACACCTAGGAGAGTTGAGATGGCCCCATATTGTTGTGTTCCAAGTGACGATAGGTCCAGGTGGCCCGAGGAGATTGTAGATGTTGGTGGAGTTGTAAGAATTATTTGAACTGGTAATAAGGGTGAGGATAGTCGGTAAGGTGGATTTGTTAAGAAGTGTATCACGGGTTTGAAGAATGGAGCGTCAAACCCAGGATTGAGAGGAAGAGATAGGTGCATTCCAGATTTGTGATTCCTGAGCGGAAACACCTTGACCCACTAGGTCCAAATGCTATTGGTTGTGTTGTTATGAAATTCGAATGTGAGTTTTGTAAGGCAAGTCTTATTCCAAGACAGAATTTCCTCGAGACCAAGCCACCTTTCTACTGAGAACGAAAAAGAGAGTTCAAAGAAACAAGGTTCGGCCTTCCAATAGAAGTTCCAAAACAAAGTAAAGAGCGAATAGGACTCGGATTTTGCATGCGACAGACAATGGAAAGAGAAAGGCGTTGCTCCAATAATTCTGAATGTTGTATAGGATGGATTGAATGAGTTGGTGCTCCATGAGTTGATTTTAGTAGAGATTTTGTGGAGGATTGGATTGAAGTTCGAGAGTTTGAGTTTGTTAAAACTCAAAAGAAAGGCCGATATAAGTCATGGGTAGATTTCCAATGGAAAAACCGGCAGTAGAGACAATGGTGCTTTGGTCATGGGCACTAATTACTCCAAAGAAAATAGAAGACTTGTCCCAATTTGTTTGGAGACTAGGTAACATACCTAACTCATCGATTGCATTTTTGAGGATTTGGATGGAAACAAGGTCTTGTCGACAGAAAAAGAGGATGTAATCGGCAAAAGCAAGGTGGATGATAAGGTTTCTACGCCATTTTGGATGGTAGTTGAAAATTGGGTTTTGAGTTTTGGATTGGATGATGCGAGATATGTACTCCGTAACATTTGAGAAAAGGTAAAGAAAGAGTGGGCATCCTTGTCTAAGGCCTTTTTCACCTTTAAAGAAACGTTCGTAGACCCTATTAACATTAACAAAGTGGTGGACGGTGGATATGCTAGCTTTGATCCAAGAAATGAAAGTTTGATTGAAACTAAAGCCTTTGAGGAGGGAGAGGAGGAAGTTATGGTCAACAATGACAAAAACTTTCCTGGGATCGACTTTCAAGGTGAATCCAGGGGAGATGGTAGATCGAGAATATTGTTTGAGAAATTTATTGCTTAGAAGGGTGTTGTGGCGGATTGAGCGACCAGCAATGAAATCTCCCTGTTGGGGTCCAATTATGGAGGAGAGGATGGATTTCAACCTCTTGGAAATAATCTTAGCAATAACCTTGTAAAGTATATAGCAACAAGAGATCTGTCGGAAATGGTGTGTGGTTGGCGGTTGGGAAATTTTGGAACAAGGGAGATGATTGAGTGGTTAATTTGGCGTAAGATTTTTCCAATAGAGAAGAAGTTGTTCGTAGCCAAGATGAGATCATTACCAATAGTATCTCAGGTTTGTTTGAAGAAAATCACGTCAGTTCGTTTGTTTTAATATACCTATATAGATAAGTCACAACTTCAAATTTCAAATTTCAAAAATCATAATTTAACTTTTTACCGATTTTGGCCCTCTTGCTATAATCTTTTGGCTTAGCCACGGGCTATTCAGCCTATGCATACACTTCTTGGTTGTTAACATATTGTTTTTATTTTTTAAATCTTTTGTATTGACATGTCATGTGTAAACGGTTACACATGTGTAAACGTTAACCTCCTCATATGAGCACCCAGTTTCGAGCTAACTTGATTTTTTTTTAAGTTACTTGAGTTAAACATACGAAAAGTGGTCATGTGACCTAGTAATTCCTAGTATGTTGTTTGGAAAGGGAATAAAATGATCATTTATCGTTCTGATTACATATTTATAATGTGAAATTTATATATCTTTAAGTATTTTTGGTATAATTTAAACTTTTTATATAATAACTTGTTATTGAAGTATCATATTTTATAATCGGGACACCCATATATAATATAATCTCAAATGATATAGTTAATTTCAATTAAAAGAAATAACTGATACAATAACTCGTGTATTCCACGGATACATTGCAAGAACATACGAGACATTATTTCAACTAATTAAAGTACTAGATCACGATTTACATTATCGTTTATTTAACAGTTATCTTTCACATAGATAAACAAAGACTAAATAAACTACTTCAGTTATAAAGATAGTTCTTCGATCAAAGTCCATTTAGATAGGCACGAAGATCGTCATAATATACAGTAAGCCATTTTTTCATGATCTTCACCTCCTTCATCCGCATGGCCTTTAGCCATTTCAGATCACTATCCGTAGCATAGTACAAATCTAAGCAATGAGATCCTACACTGGTTTATAAAACACGTAACACAATGTTAAAGATCAATCATTTAAACTTTGTTCTAAATTTGTTTCGCAAAAGAATTTAAACAATGAGTATTATGATCGATCAAAATGTAATACCGTGAGGAGCCTTAATAGCAATGAGTGTCTCGGATATGCTTTCCAACACACTGCATGTATGCATATCAAAAGACAATAAACTAGTTCTTGAATCCGGAAAATACAAAATATGAACACATGGAAACACGAATTCTTATGTGATTGTCTTACCCTTCTTGCCTATAAGGGTCTTTCAAACCGTTGGAGAATATGATGTTGTTGCCGAACCTTTTGAGAACCAATCTTAAGTCCTACAAATCGATAAATTTTGCTCGATATTAGGTTAATCATGTACTAGCTAAAGTTTTGTACGATCTGAAATGGTTGAATCGATACATACCCGAGATCCATAATATGTATTAAGCCAAGAAGGTCGAGTTGGGACCCCAAATGTATCATTACAATTTTGAATGAACGTTTGGAGATCAAAGGGATTTGCTGGAATCATTGTATTCTTGATGCTTGAGTTGAAGACTGTTCCCATTGGATTCATCATTTCATTGCAGCTCTGTAAATTGATAGAATGTACATTATTTATATGACTTATGGTTTGTACTAGCCCATCAAGACCGTTCTTATGATTTTCAGTAGCATTCGAGTTTCATATAATATGTTAGAGATATATTATCTTTACGTTATCTAATTTATCTTTAGCTAGATTTACTTTATCTTTAAAATAGTGCGCAGTTCATTTATTGTTTTAGTGGGTTGGTTAATTGAATAAAGAATTGGATGTAAAAATGTCCTTTTAAAATAGTGCGCAGTTCATTTATTAGTGAGCAAGATTGGGAATTTTCTTCGTATTAATAGAGTTATGGGACATAATTCATATGATATAAGTAAGTCTTGTGTGGACTGCTTTTGTAGTGGTAGTCTTTACATTTTCGTTTATTATTTTATATTGCCATTAATTTGTATACAAACCCCTCAAGTCAATGGAATAAATTAAGTTATTTGGTTATCAATCTCCAAGTAATAGCTCGTTAATTAGTCATTATGTATCCGAATCAACCGACTATATTTTGTACCTTTAATAATATAATCTTATTCCGTGAACACATATTGTGATAACCGAAAGTTTTTTTTTTTTATTTTCGAAACTGGCAGTGTTACTGTATTTTTTAATCAATTGAAACTAACTTAAATGGGGTATAATTAACTTTGGGCTGGGCAGTAACATTTAGCACCGGCCTGGTTTTCTTCCTTTCTGGGCCGGTCAGCGTTTCTTTCCTGGGCTGTCACCCTGCTTCTTCTTTCCTCTTTCTTTTCGGCTCCTTGCCCACTGCCCAGTACCCACTTCCTCTATCTCTTATCAGTTCCGGGATCTTCTGCAAATCCTAACTGCTACCTCCAGAGCATTTTGCAACGTCGTCCGCATCTTCTTCTCCTCGATTCCTCTCCCGACTCTCTCTCACATCTGGAGCAGCGCAGAGACGGGCTTACCTTCGTCTCCTGAAGCAGCGTAGCAGCGGAGTCGTACTCGTCTTCTCCAACAACGTACGGTCTCGCCTTCGTCTTCATCGAACGGTTGCTACCTAGGTAGCAGTGGCTTCACTCTTTCTTTCTCATTTTGGTTCTTTCTCTGCCTCTGGACAAGAATCACGTTCATGCTCATCTTTTTATTTCGACAATGGAGCAGCGGATTAAAGCGGGAACCTCCGGAACTTGCGTCTCCGGTATTGCAGTTTCAAGGGTAAGCTTGGCTCTCTTCTCCTCTCCTCCTCCCATGCTGCAGTAGCCACGGAGTAGTACAGCAGTAACGATGGTTCCTCATCTCCCTAATACCAACATTAACTTGTTTCCTTCCTTGCGGGCCTAGGTAACTACTTTGTTGTTCGTAGTCATGTATGATCTTTACAGTTGAATTGAAGTATTAATCCATGTAGTCTCAGTTGGCATCATGATAAGTTTAGGAGAGTGGTTAATTTGAGCGTTAAAGTTAGTAGTTGTGTTAGGAGATTGGGTATTTTAATATATATATCAACCAATTGAAGTGGATGATGCAAAAGGTGATCAGTGGGACTAAGAAAGGTTTAGATTGATCATTTAAGGGATAAGATTCAAATGGTGGTATTGTTGAATATAAGAGTGGTTGACGTGAAGTTGATGATTGTAGTCTCAGATATTGGTTTAATTAGTTAAGGTAGAATCATCCAGTTAGATTATGAAGAAGATTAAGTAAAATTATAGAATGTGAAGTTGATTTATTAAAGGTGGAGCATTTGATGGACTCGCTTGCTGATTTAGGTACCGTAAACAATTGTCTTACTTCGATCAAGTTTTGAGCGGGAGGCGATCGATTTTGGATGGATAGTTTGACTCGAGAGAATCATCTTTTTAGGGCTGAATTAATTAAAATAAAATAGTATATACCAGATAAAGGGAATGACCTTGATTAAATTTGGGATTATAGTTAATATAATAGGTTACTTAGCTGTTAGGTTTTTGGGTTAATATTGAGATGGGAGATGGTTCTATTATTAACTAATTATGGTATTGTTAATTGTTTAACCATGGATAACATGTAATAAGGTTGTGTTTGTTTGTTAAATTACTCATGGATAAGGTTAGACCTTAATAAAGATTATCGGATTATTTTAGGTGATCAGTTTGATCCGGGTACTTTTCGAAATTTTAGGAAAAGTTAGGGGCATTTTGATAATTTTCGCAAAAGTTGGGATTTCTCAATCTTTCTTTCCGGGAACTTACTCACTAGTCTAGGAACCTTCTAGAAGTCTTGTAAGCTTTAGAATTGTGATTCTAAGACGTACTATTTGATCAGGTAGTTGATAGTGATTGAACGAGCAGACGATAGTTCGTAATGGCTGGTCGTCGATCTGTTCAGGTAAGTCTTATGGACTTGCTTAGCTAATGATGCTATATGAGTGTATGTTATGTGGTGGTGTGTGTTTATTGTTTTAATGGAAATTGATTATAATAATGAGAAAATTTAACTAGACCCAAGTGTATGATAATGGGTCGTGGCATCGCTGCCCAGCATTGTAAGATGTTGGGAGGTTCTCTGCGACCAGTCCATACGGTATACGGTAGAGATGCATTGGAACCATTCCGATTGGTTTACGGGGAAAGAGGCGAGGTCGATGGGATTCTCGTGCCACAAATGAAGTTGAACTAATAAAAGTGAATCACTTAATGAAAAGATAATAATCGGTTTATGTGTGTTTTATGTGATGTGTTTATTATCCTTGATGTGTGTTTGTGCTACATGTATATGTTGATATAGTGATTGTTAGCTAACGGTGAAAACCGATGTTGTAGACCTTGCAGGTTAGCCGCTGTTGAGGGAGCCGGAGAGTGTGGTCACCCGGGGTTTTCATATTTGTTATTTTGAGTTTCATTTGGGATGTGGTGGGGATCTTTCCTTTCTTTTCTTAGTTGTTTGTTTCTTTTGGACGGCTGATGATGTTCTCCCTTTTTGAGTCATGCATAATAAAAATATTTTTCAGTTTTACCGGTTTCTTTCTGTGCCTTGTTGTAAGATTATAGTTAAGTTGTTGTTCAACTAAGGTCGGGACCCACTGTGAGGTCCTAACCAGTAGCATCCTGGGTTCTCAGAATTCGGGGTGTTACACATATATATAAACTTATGTGGTTGTTGTGGAGGATTATGGTTTTCACGTCGATAATATTGAGATAATAAGTCTAGTATATAAAGTTGGTGGGTTAACATGTACGTATGTTGGTTCTTGTTTATTTGATTATTTCGATATTTTTTCCAAGTTCGTTCTAACATGCATGGACGATTACATATGTTACATTATAATATATAAAGATCATTTCTACCTATGAGGCTCTATCCCTAACCCTGATAAAAGATATGTTAAAGGTAAAAAAAAAAAAGTTTACCTGCCATTGCCATCCCAAAGTAGTTTGATCAGAACTTGAATCAAGTTTAGTTGCAGCTGAAGAAGCAACCTCGAGGCAGTCGGCGGTATCAGGAAGTGAAACCAAGGCTGCAACTTTGTCGAGATCAGTGGCTCCCTTGGCAGCTTTGTCGATGGTTTGACAAATGCCGCTAAGTGGGTATTCCGGTGGTGCATCATATTGAGCTGCCTGACGGTAAAAGTCCAATAAGAAACTTCCGAGACCATCAGTGTTGTTTAGGGTGCTGCACCAAAGATTCAGAGATATCAATTGAACTTTTAGGTTAAACTCGATTCTAAACGAACATTTAACTTATCAAATTTTGGCTCATTTAGTTTTGATAACAACCAAAAAGATCACTAGAAGAAGCAACGTTCATCAGGGCTGTTACATGAGATCTAGCACTCGAGCTGGATTCGTTCACTTGACTAAACAAGTCAATGTTAAACATGAACATATTAAAATTCGACTCGTTTATTTTACCAGCGTTATGAATCCATTCATCGTCCGTCAAATATTGCTTCACCCACGTCAAACTCACCTTTTACTTTAAAAGTATTGGCAGAGTATGAACACATTTTTCGTAGATTGTACATTTATATACCTGCATGTATTGAACTTTTTGCTTAGGTGCAGGAGTCCTTTGGATGTTGAGCCCAGTTTGTCCATTTCTTCCCACGATCTCACAATGGTTTCATAACAACTTTTACTTGTATCCTACAATTCACATATGATCTGATTAATACAAACTATTGTACTTAAAAATACATACAATTTACAAGAAATATATTGCAAGTAAGCCAATATATATATATATATATATATATATATATATATATATATATATATATATATATATATATATATATATATATATATAGGGATAGGATCAGGTGAGAACCTAAGTTACGGTAAATTACGGTAAAAAATGAGAATAAATATCGGCCACATGATTCAACCAAATCAACGTTCAAGATTCAATTTTATTTTTGTATA
Organism: Fagopyrum tataricum; assembly: GCA_002319775.1. Lineage (NCBI taxonomy): Eukaryota > Viridiplantae > Streptophyta > Magnoliopsida > Caryophyllales > Polygonaceae > Fagopyrum > Fagopyrum tataricum. Next base: position 33,035,162 of record CM008281.1, on the reverse strand, counting down.
CTAATTAATACCTTTATATATTTGGATACTTATATATGGTTACCATTTAAAAATCAAAGACATTTATTACCAATTTAAATTCACACAATTAAACGATTACTTATCTCGTTTATTTTACCCGTTCCAGCCTCGTTAGAAATTCAAATTACCGCTATAGTAGAATGATATGTTTATTCGTGCAATGTTAACTACACGTTTATGTAATATTAATTTCATTATTCATTATACTAAATATAATTACACATAACTAAGATGAATATGTGCACGACTAGTTAAAGTGCAAATCAACATTAAAACTAATATAACCGACATAGGTTATAAAAGCCTTGAAGTGAGGTGCAAACTTATGGAGCAACCCGACATAGGTTACATCCGAGTCGATAGGTTCCTCGGCACCCAAGTAAACGAATATCGGAGCGTTGTTCTTGGCGCCACCCCAATAATCGTCCGTGATCACATACTTCTGACGAAACGTACGATAGCTCTCAGGTCTATAGTTGAAATGATCCATTGTTTGGTTGTACAAATGTTGTTTTGTGTTTAGCAACATTCTGCAACCGTTATTAGGACTCACACGAAATGGGTTACTAACCCTACGTTGAGTTATCGGTAAGGAATACGTAAATGAAACAAAAGTTGCAAAGGAAACCATAATAAGAAGCCATGCAAGGCAATTTTGAGAATACGATGCCATGTGTATGAAAATGGAACTGCTCTTTGGTGTTTGTAAGATTAAACGGAAGTTTTGGTGCCTAAGTAATGGATATATTTGATTGATCTAACTTTGGTTGTATTTATACACAAAGATGTTGGTGTATGATGTGAACTTATAAGTCCATATATGAACTTTCGTACCTAAGAACTTTAGGGTTACTTTTGTGTTTAATTTAATATCTCAAGCACTTCGTTGGTCGCTTATTCACTTTTTTTTTTAGGTATTGTTATTTTGAAGACTTTTGAAAAAGAAATTGACATGCGATTATATTGCGAATTTATATATAATATTGCTTGATATTAAAGTTGGGTAAAATCTACTTAAATAATGTTGAAGTGTCAATTTATATTATTTACATAGACTTGAGTGATATATTATTTAGTCAATAAGACCTAAGTTTGGATTTACTTTTATTAGTGATCGAAGTCATGACAATATGGATAGATTTTTTTTTTTTGGTTAGAAAGACGGGTGAAAATCCGGTTTATTAAAAAAGAAACTTAAATAGGAACGATTCTAGGAGTCGCGACTCCTCAAGCGTCATTGTTCAGCAAAGGCAATAAACACACAGGCGTCGTCAAGTACATAATAACTAAAGGGAAAATCAACAACGTACGAGGTAATAAAATCCGCCGAGAAATTAGCTTCGCGGAATATATGTCGAAATTGGCACGACCAATCTCTACGAATGAAGCCTTGGCATTTTGCAACCAGACTATAAAGAGGATGTGTACGAGGTAGATCCCTCTTAACCAGATTAACAACCAGTTCAGCATCAACCTCAAACTCAATGCAACGAAACCCAAGCTCCCATGCTAGTTTTAAACCAGCCAAAAGACCCCAGAGCTCCGCCGCAGGGACCGAGCAAAGACCAAAGTTGAGGCCGTAGCCTTTCACCCATTGGCCGTGCTGATCACGGATAACCCCCAGCAGTAGAGCAGTTTTTGGAGGAAAAAGTAGCTCCATCTAAATTAATTTAACATTGCCCGAAAAAAGGAAGGCGCCGAGCAACATGTACTAACTCCTTGGCACGGACATTTTGGACCGCACTGGCATTCTTCCAAGCTGATGAAAAATATTTGACAGTGTATGTAATATGAATTATCCTATTAGGCGGTGGAGAAACATTCCTGAATATGAATATGAGATCATTTCTTCAACGCCAACAAGACCAAAGGGTGGTGACGAACCAGCATGCCCAGCTACTCGATATTCGTAGCTGCTGAAGGGTTTTCATCGGTCTAGAATCGAACCGGATCAGACTAGTAAACTTGGTACGTTTAGGTCTAATTAATCCGTCGAAGCTAGATTCTAGATAATATGGACTCAAATTCTTAAGATACAAGTAAAAGTTGTTATGAAACAAATTTAGTCAAAAATTAAATTATTTGATATTATATGAACAATTTTAGTTGCAATTATTAGCAATTACTAGTTATTGTATGAACAATTTTCGTCAAAATTATCATGTTATATAATATAAATATTTATAAGATTATAAATGATATTACAAAACGTGAATGTTTTTAGGTTGTACTTACACTCGTATCAAAAGACTCGTTCATACCTAAGTTTTATACAATGGTATATTAAAAAAAATTTTTTACAGAAATATTTTAGAAAATAAACAATTTGCACATGATTTATACAGTCTAGTGCGATTTTTTCATATCAAAAATCGAAGCCCACTTTTTACCAATATGTAATGATTATGTATGACTACGCGGTTGAATCATTACATAATATATTTTTGTATATAAAGTAAGTATTTACCAATAGAGAGTTGTATGTTATTTTATCGTATAATCGGTATGGTTCAAGGCATCGTATAATTGGTCGTGTCGCTTGTTTTTTCTTTCTATAAATTAGGTTAACCTACCTCTGAGATAATTCGAGTATCCTTGCGAATGAATATACAAAGTTTGAGAATCCAAAGTATATTCATTCGCAAGGATACATAGAAGTATAAGGTTGTGGACTAGGCATACAATTTAAGGAAACGCTTTGCTCTTTTAAATCAAGTAATTAGGGGTGATTAGAGGGTTAAGTTAAGGAAAAGTCATTTATTAGAATGGGTTTAGACCAAGACTTATTTAGCTGTCTTTTTATTAACTAGTTAATTTGTGCTTTGATACTGGTGTATGTTGCTTGATTCGCTTGAGTTATTATTTATGAGCTTGGGTAGGACGACATTAGATTATTAAAGTTCAAATGATATATAGCGGGTCGTGTTATTATTGTCCCTCCATGTTACGGAGTTTCTCTACGACTAGCCCATTTAAGTATACTTTGAAATGCATAGCATCCACTTCTATTGGTACAAGGGACAAAGGTGATGGTCGGGGAAACCGCTCGTGCCACCAATAAGTCGAACATAATTTGTATGACCTAACAAACATAATAAATATTGTGTGAAAACATGTTGATGTGTTAACATTCATTAGATCTGTTTATGATATCTTAGAATTTACTTATATATGCGAATTAGGATCGTTAGCTAACGGTTTAACGTTTTTGTTGATTGTTTGCAAATGAGGTAAGAAATTATGGATTGATTCATAGCTAGTTGTCAGTCTAATTTGCGTAATTATTAGGATCGGATTGTAAAAAAATATATATCATCATATTGCATTCATTACGACTAGCATTATGCTAGATTGAGGTTGCTAGATTTCGGGTTTGAAATTCCGGGGTGTTACGAGTAGTGATGTTCTTGAGTATCAAAACTCAAACCTTTGTTCTAAAAAAAAAAAAAATTTTTTAAAACTCAAACCTTCTGCAACATTTTTTTCTAAGTTCATCAATGACGATGTTTGTAGAAGATCCTAAAAAGTATCCCTCTTCCTCAATGAGAACAACCCAAACCTCAACATCCCCTTTCGCCTCAATAACGCATGGACCTCCCATAATGACTTTCGCAAAACTGTTGAAGAATCTTAGAGCCTCATCATCCCGGAGAATCCTATGTACCGTCTCGTTCTTAAGTTGAAGAACCTTATGTCCAAACTTAAAAAGTTTCCAAGTGCCAACTTAGAAAAGATCATCGCCCTTCAAGAGATACGCAAGTCCAATTTTACTGAGATTCATTCTAGACTTCAAGCCAATCCCATAGATGCTAGCTTATTTGAGTTGGAAAGAGTTGCTTTCCATGAACTCAATGAAGTATCTTCTTCTCTACTTGCTACCACCACTCAACTTGTTAAGATCAAATGGTTCAAATTTTGAACCAACAAATGCTCCTTCAAAACTACTACATTGTCGAACCATACCACTCTCTCTCCTATGATCATGACCGTATCTCCTCCCTTTTAGTTGACTATTTTCAGGAACTTATCGGCCTTAACCACCTCTCACCCACTACCCAACATCATCCCTTACTCTTCTTAAAATTTTGGTTGACTCTAAACATACCCTTTCGGTCACCTCTCTTTGTGCCAAAAGACTCCGAATAACTAACTATCAACCCCTCGTCAACAATCTCACAAAAAAATACAATCCTGGAATGCAAGACTGCTTTCCCATGTTGGTCGTTCCCAATTGATTAAATCCATCCTTTTTGTCATCCAAGCCTACTGGAGTTGTATTTTTCTTCTTCCTACTTCTGTTATTGAGAGAACTGAAGGCATTCTTCGAGCTTGATACCAAAGCTGACAACACACCATCTAGAATTGTGTTCCTAAAAACTCTCATAGTTACATATGGAGATCTATCATTACAATCAGAGATGACTTGCTACTCATCGGCTCCCCTTCGTACATCAAAACATCGATAACCAACGCTTAGAGATCCTTCTCCTATTTCACGACCTACGGTCTTCTCCACCCTAACATCGCACCGAATCTCTAGAGTAATAGCATCTGGGAAGGTCTCAATATATCGAAATGCAGTTCTATCTCCTGACTTGCTATTACCGTAGGCTTCCTAGCCTCTCCAAACTTCAATTCTGGAATCTCGTCCTACTAGCACATAAAATATTAATATTGTTTAGGTCAAATGTTAGAAACATTCTAGACTATTCCTATCCGTTGGAGTATAGGACAAATCCTAGACATTATATATAGACCACTTGTATGCTAGACAAGGTAAGAGAGAGTACTACTAAACTCCTTTTCACAATTCAGCATTGTTCTATTCCTAGTTCTAGCATGGTATCAGAGCACCATTAAGGACCAATGTCAAAAACAAATCCTCCTCCATGGAGAAGCCTACAACCCACGAAAACAACTCACCACCACCTATTGCAACAGACCCACCACCACTTCCCCTAAACAACAACCCTCCACCACCAGTAACTTCAGCTCCCACACACATCCCGTTGCATCCTCAGTTCACACCCACCACCATAAATCCCACCCTTGGAAACCCCTTTTTTCCCTCTAGTTCAGCCATTGTCACAGTAAAGCTTTCACAAGTAAACTTTCTTCTGCGGAAAACACAAATCACTCCATATCTACGTGCTCTTTCTCTTTACCCTCTCCTTGATGGCTCATACCCACCACCTTCTCTCTCAGACCTTACCTATCGTGATTGGCTCATCAAAGACCAAATGGTCAAATACTCACTTCCTCACTCTCTGAATCTGTTCTAGTTCAAGTAATTGACTGCACCTCCTCAGCTGCTATTTGGGCAGTCCTCTATGAGCTATTTGCTGCACGTTCTAGTGCACAGGTAGTTCAAGCCCGCCTTCAACTGGCATCCATGAAGAAAGGAGTTGAAACCATCACTGAATTCTTCAACAAAGGGCGTCGTCTCGTCTCCACCCTCACTGTTGTTGGCCAAACTATTTCCGACTCAGAGTTTGTGGTCTACCTCCTAGCTGGTCTTAGCCCAGATTATGAATCATTGGTCATTGCTCTCTCCACTCAACCTATCCTTCCCACCTCAAACCAAGTTTTAGCCCACCTTCTGATCCATGAAACACAAACTTCTCCGGTGGCAGAATCTCCTCCCGCAGCGGCAGAGAGAGGGGTCATCAACCAGACAACCGAGGTCGAGGACAACCCCCATCCTATTTCACAAGGCAGCCAGACACCCACCCTCGTTGTCAACTCTGCTCCAAACCTGGCCATATTGTCCTCACATGTTGGCATAGGTTCGACCATGCCTTCCACCCCCCCCCCCCCCCCCCCCCCCCCCCCTTCCACGCTCCCTATCCAGTACACCCTCATCCACTCCACAAGCAAACATGACCTCTAACTCCTAGTACCCAGACACCGCCGCGACCAACCATTACACCCTTGACCTCGCCAACCTCCGCATCGATCATTTACCATACAATGGCTCTGAACAGGTCACCCTTGGCGATGGATCCTCTATCCTAATCCACAACCATGGAAGCTCATCTCTTCACTCATCCTCCCGTATTTTTTGTCTAAACAATCTTCTCTATACTCCCTCAATTACAAATAATATTCTCTCTGTTTCTCTATTTTATATAGATAACTCTGTTTTCTTTGAATTTCACTCCTCCTTTTTCATTGTGAAGTATATGACAACACAAACGCCTCTTCTTCAAGGTCCCGTGCGTGATGGCTTGTATGTCTTCCTGGCGTCGACTGTTTTACCACTGCAACTTCATCTTGCTGCTTTAGCGCTCCTTGAAACCTGGCACTCACCTTTGGACCATCCATCTCATAGGATCACGTCTTCCCTTTTGTGTAGCCTCAAGATTCACAACCCGAAGCGTCCAGTGGACCCCAGAAGTATCTTGTTCGTGGGCCAAGGACCACGCCTTACCACACCCTCCAAGCTCATCGAGATCTAAGTCATGTTTTGATTTACTGTTTTGTGATTTATGGGGCCCATCCCAATTTCTATCCATTAAATCAAGCAAGTATTACCTTTCTATTGTCGATGACGATTCAAAATTCATTTGGCTTTTTCCCTTCAACACCAAGTCACAAGTCTCGTCAATTCTCCAATACTTCATTAACCTTGTTACTAATTCTTTCTCCACTACCATTAAAGTCGTCCAAACCGATGGTGGAACGGAGTTTAAACCATTACGCCACACCCTCCAAGCCCTTGAATCCAACACCGAATCACTTGTCCCCACTCCCACCAACAAAACGGTAGCATCGAGTCCCGGCATCGTCGGATTGTGGATATGGGTATTACATACCTTCGTCATGCCTCTCTACCCTTCAAGTTTTCGGACTATGCTTTTGAAGCATCAACGTACCTCCTGAACCGACTTCCTACTCCCATCTTTGACCATCAAAGCCCACATGAAATCCTCTTCCACAAAACCCCCGATTACCATTTTCTCAAAAAATTTGGGTGCCTTTGCTTCCCAAGCCTCCGACCCTACAACCAATTCAATCTTTCGTTCCGCTCCACACCAACAATATTCTTTGGGGTATAGTAGCTCTCACAAAGGCTACATTTGCTTCGATTGGATTAACTCCAAAGCCTACATTTATCGGGATGTTATCTTCCGCGAAAATACATTCTCGTACTCCACATTATCCTCACCCTCTTCCACCGATCCACCTTGATCAGCATACACTACATTACCCCTTTGTGTTTCACCTGTCAACACCACTGGAATTTTACGGCCCAACCCAGGAAAGGCCCATCATTGAATCATCAAGCCCATTACCCCAATCTCCTAATCATACATCTCCAGCCCACATTTCCCAAGTTTCCCCCTCAAATAGCAACCCGTTATCTTCCCCATCCCACAATTCCTCAGCCCATAACTTAACAACTTTCACATGAGCTCCCTCAAATGAAGCTTGTAGCCTACCATCGAATAACCAACTTCCCCTCCCACTCCAGTTATACCTAGACATCCCATGATTACCCGTCTCCGAAATAATGTTTCCACGCCTCTTATCAGACAAGATGGCACCATTCCATGGCCACCCCATTGTCATTCCTCCTTCACCACAATCTCAGATGATCCGCCCAACTTCACAGGAGTCTCCAAACACTCCTCTTGGCGAAATGCCATGTCCAACGAGTTTAAAGCTCTGCTTTCCACAAACTTGGACCGTATTTCCTCCCCAACCCTCCACCAGTTAACGTCCTTGGGGTCAAGTGGGTCTACAAGACCAAGCGGCACTCTGACGGTTCACTCGAGCGTCGGAAAGCCCGCCTAGTAGAAAAAGGTACAATCAGCTTGAGGCAATTGACTATGTCGAAACATTCATCCTTGTAGCCAAGCCTTCAACCATATGATTATTGTTATCCCTTGCGGCCATGAATCAGTGGACCACCCGTCAGCTAGACATACACAATGCCTTCCTCCATGAGGACTTGAAGGAAGATGTGTACATTGAACAACCTCCAGGTTTTATTCATGAAAAATTCCCTCACTATATATATATATATATCTATGAATTGCATAAGTCCATGTATGGTTTAAAACAAGCTCCTAGAGCCTGGTTTGCAAAACTCAGTTATTCCCTTCTTACAATTGGATTCAAATCCTCCAAGGCCGATACATCCTTGTTCTACCATTGTCAAGGGTCCCTCGGAGTCTTTGTATTGGTCTATGTTGATGACATCTTACTTATTGCTTCTGATCCTAACCTTGCCAACAACTCTGTATCTCATCTGTCACAACTTTTTCTTGTCAAAGATCTTGGCCAATTGCACTACTTCCTCGGAATTGAAGTATAACACTCCCCAGATGGCTTATTACTTTCACATACAAAGTACATTAAAGACCTGGTGACCAAAAACAATATGACCAACTCGAAACCAGTCTCCACCCCTATTGTCATACCCTCCACAAACTCTACAAAGCCTACCCCAATCCCAGATCACCAACTCTACCGCAGCACTGTTGGAAGCCTCCAATACCTTGTCTTTACCCGCCCAGAATATCATTTGTTGTTAACAAAGTATGTCAACATATGCATATCCCCTTAGACACCCACTGGCAAATGGTTAAGCGAATACTTCGCTATCTTAATGCAACGGCAGATCTCCAATTCCTTATTTCTTCATCACCAAGCACACAGTTATCAGCATATATTCTCTGATGCTGACTGGCCGGGCAGGCGACTCGCTTGATAGGAGATCAACCGGAGCCTACTGTATTTATCTCGGGTCCAACCTTATCTCATGGTCATCAAAGAAACAAGACACTTTTGCTCGGTCATCAACGGAGGCAGAATACATAGCTTTGGTTCATGCCATATGTGAAACAATTTGACTTCAATCACTCCTCTCTGAAATTGGCACCTTCTTGCCAACTGCTCAAATCCTATGGTGTGAAAATCTTGGGGCCACCTACTTGGTTGTCAATCCCGTGCAATATCATTGAATCAAGCACATCTCTCTTGATTATCACTTTGTCCGAGAAAGGGTTCAGTCCAAAGCACTCCAAGTTTCATTCGTCTCATCTTAGGATCAGCGTGCAGATTCCCTAACAAAGACACTACCAACATCTCGCTACATCGACATGCGCTCCAAACTATGCCTCACCATGCTTGGAGCGAGGGGGGTACTAGCACATAAAATATTAATATTGTCTAGGTCAAATGTTAGAGACATTCTAGACTATTCCTAGCCGTTTGAGTATAGGACAAATCTTAGACATTATATATAGACCTCTTGTATGCTAGACAAGGTAAGAGAGAGTAATACAAAAACTCCTTTTCACAATTCAGCATTGTTCTATTGCTAGTTCTAGCACGTCCCTAACAACACTTGCAAGCTATGTCACTCTCAAGTTGCAAGCTATGTCACTCTCAAGTCGAAGATGAAGAGCATCTTTGAATTACTTCACTTGGAAAGAGATGAATGATGTCATTTTTAACAATTCCAGAAGCAATGCTATAGAATGTGCTCGTAAAGTCGAAGATGAAGGAGCGATCGCCGGCGACAATCTCTTGGACCGAGATCCTAGGGATCAATCTGATGTAGTTATCTTGTTTTTAATGCTTGATTCTTCATTTGTGTCAAGCCGACAACTGTACATTCCCCCTGTTTTCTATAAGACAAAACTTTTCAAAAAAAAAAAAAAAAACTAAATAGTATCCAAACTAAACTCTTGAGCAAACTCCGTCGATGAATAGGTTTTTTTTTGTTTGATTATTAAATTTAAAAGTTTAGGTATTAAAACGGTATAACTGTATAAGGGCATAAGGATTCATATTTGAAAAAAAAAAGGGCGTAACCCGACAAATCATAAGGCACCATCCTGACTTTTATAGGGCTATGGAAGTCCAATTGGATTACAGGATTTTGCTCCCTCTTGGCTTATTGTATCATTAATCGAACTCTTGACATCTCTAGTAGTAAGGTGTATCATGTTAGTTGTGGTTTGTCGGAATTTTTTGATAGCCTGTTGTTGTCTTTGAATGGTATCCTTAGTAATAGGCTTTGGCTCTGGTTATGTAAAACTCTTCACTTTGAACTTATGTATGGTATATATTATAGGCTTCTTCCTTTATTTTTTATGTTTAAAGATTGTTCCTTGTTCTCCGATATGGATGGCGTCGGCTGCCTGGAACCGTCCATCATCTGTGGAGGAAAAAAAATTGTATGAACTGTAAGTGGAACTCTAGGAACTTTGGTGAAGATATGATTGATTTATACCTCTTGGTCTGGTATGGTTCTTATCCCGTCTTAACTCTTCATCTGTCAAGGATTTGGTCACTCGTTTATCACCCCGGTTCTCATTTTTTGGTTCTGAAGTGGGTATCCGTGGATGCTGCTTGCTTCGGCTGTGTTCGTAGGTGTATAAACATGATCAATACTAATATAAAATGGACCTTTAGTATTAAGCGACTGTTTGATTATGTCGTACAGTGTTGGTATGTAATGTTTTTAATAATCACCTTAGGCCGGTCTTGTTTTAAAGCTCTTCCTAAGATATCAAAGATATCTATTGATCTGTTAATGATAAGAAAAATTAAATCGAAAAAGTATAGAAGTTTGTTGAGCGATTTATTACCCACCCATTATCCTTTAAATTGCCTAGGTTCTCTTTGCTTGCTCCTAGGTACGGAACAAACCAATTAAATGTAGTTATCAAATAAAGATTGCTTATTCAAACTGCAGAGGTATTTGGAAAAAGAATTTATGGACAGATCTTAAAATCACTATCCAAAATGAAAACATTGATATGATTATGTTAGCGGAAATTAAAACTGAAATTGAACCTAATGAACCACAGTGGCGTAATGCCGGTTTTGATTCCTTTCTTTTTATCCCATCTGTTGGACGTTCGGATGGTCTTTGCCTTCTTTGGAAAAACAACAAACTTGTGAACGAAAAAATCAAAATTGCTCACTCAGAAGAACGGTTTGTAATTCTAGAACATCATAATTTTAAGAATAATTTTTTATGTAATATTATACTAATTTATGCCCCCTCCAATGAAAATTTTCAAAAATGAATTCTGGAATAAAGTCATAAAGTGTATTATTGAATCGGATCTCCCCTCTGTTGTTATGAGGACTTTAATGATCTTATTTGCTATGCGGATAAGGTGGGAGGGATGTATCTTTCCAGTAATCGTTTTCAAAAAATGAATAATATCTTACAAGAGTGTAATATGATGGAAATAACATCAAAAGGAAATGAATTTACTTGGCAAAAGAGAAGAGAAGGTGACAACAATACATTTGAAAAACTTGATCGAGCTCTAGCTCACTTTGATATTATCAATAAATATAATCAAATACATATATGGAATCATGCATTCTCCTCATCTGATCATTGTATTAACCTAAATTGCGCAAAACAAAATTATAGAAACAAGCCTTTTAGGTATGAATCTATGTGGAATGATAGGGAAGACTATAAGAATTTAATAAAACAAGCATGGAGGATCCATATTCCAGGTACTAATATGTTCAAACTCGCGAAGAAATTAAATCTAGTTAAAGCTAAACTTAAAATTTGGAGTAAAGAAAATTTTGGAGTATTAATAAACAAGTGAAAAACGTGGACTTGGTTATTGAAATACTCCAATTGTTAATTATAGGAATTATAAGTAAAGCATAAATGATAAATTAATTAGACTTAACAGTAAAAGAGAATGTCTAGTTGAATTTCAATAGAAATAATGGAAACGGAGAGCTAAAGCTAAATCTATAGAAGATGGTGACAAGAATACGAAATACTTCCATCGAAAAGCAACTGGTAGAAGAAATAGAAAGATGATCAATGCAATTAAGAAAAATGATGGACAATGGATTAACACGGAAGATGATATAATACAAGAATTCACGAAGGAATATAAAAAGCGGTTTAGTACCTCTGTTGGTAGTCAATATACCTGTGAACAATTCATACAAGTTATCTCAAAAGAAAAATGATAATGCATTCCTGACTAGACCTTCATCAATAGTGATATTAAGAATGCGGCTTTTACCATTGGTTGGGATAAATCGCTTGGTCCTGATGGCATGTCTGCTAGTTTTTTCCATTGTCATTGGGAAATAGTAGGGCATGCGGTCTATAAGGCGGTTAAAAACTTCTATCACTCGGGGAAACTTTTAAGACAAGCAAACCACACTTTTATTACCCTTATTCCAAAAAATGATAACCCAATATCGACGAATGATTTTAGACCCATAAGTCTATGCTTAACATCTTACAAAATCATAGCAAAATTTTAGCATCTAGGCTAAAAACGATTCTCCCTAAAATTATTCACCCACTGCAAAGTGCATTTGTCCAAAAAAGAGCTATTCAGGACAATATCCTAATAGCTCATGAAGTTTTCCATGGATTTAAATCAAAAAAAGGAAATGAGGGGTATATGGCGATCAAGTTAGATATGAAAAAAGCATATGACAGAGTGGAATGACCCTTCATTCAAATTGTTCTTGAAAATTTTGGCTTTAATAGTAAATTTATTAACTGGATAATGAAATGTATATCTTATGTCTCCTATTCAATTTTAGTAAATGATTGGCGTGATATTATTGTACCTTTCAGAGGATTACGCTAGGGTGATCCTATTTCTCCTTTGATTTTTAATCTTGGAGCTGAGGTACTGGCTAGGAATATTCAATATGAGTGTAATCGAAATAAAAAGAACTTTGGATTTCCGATTACGAAAATGGGTACTCATATCCCTTTTCTTGCCTTTGCGGATGATACTATTATCTTCACTAAAGCCACGACTGGTGCTAGCTCGAAGATATTAGAAATCCTAAATGGATATGGCTTGATTTCAGGACAAAAAATCAATCTCCAAAAGTCGGTCTTCCAAACTTCCAAAAATATTGCAAATTCAACTAAAAGGCAAATTCAACTTTGCTTAGTTATTACTGCGTCTAACTGTTTGGAAAAGTATCTCGGATGTCCAATCATCAATGGTAGAGTAAACAAAAACGTTTTTGAAGATGTTATTACTAAATCCAGACAACAGCTAACGAAATGGAAGGCGTCTCCCCTGTCTCAAGAAGGCAGAGTTACTCTTATTAATGCTAACTTAAATGCTAAATCAAACTTCATTATGCAAAGTTTTATGCTCCCGACTAGTATTCACAACGAACTAGATAAAGTTAATAGAGATTTCTTCTGGAATAAAGGTCTTAAGTATCATCCTCTTATCAGTTGGGATAAAATATGTAGACCTAAAATATTTGGAGGAACTAGCATTAGGAAATCTGAGAAAATGAATAAAGCTCTCCAAATGAAACTTCTATGAAAAATTATGAATGAACCTGATAATATTTGGGTAAGAATCATTAATGAAAAATACTTTAAAGGTTCGCGTCTTTGAAATTATCTTCCTAAAGGAAACCTTTCATGGAAATGGAAAAATCTGATGAAATTGAGAACCGAATTCGAATCAGGATTCAGATGGAATATTGGAGATGGTAATACAGTTAAATTCTGGAAAGATTGTTGGATTAAAGAGGAACCGTTAATTAAGGTTTGTAATAACGCTGGATCTATTAATGAAGAAATTATTGTTAATTATTTTATTAAAGAAAATAAATGGGATCTGAACAAGATTGAGTCGGAATTAGGTCTTATCTTACCACTTGATGTAATTACTGCAATCAAATCATATCAACTCCCAAAATATTTTATCCAGGATCGTCTCTACTGGTCCCCGGCGGATAATGGTGACTATACAACTAAATCAACAATCTACTCTAGGTATTTGCGAAAGGGGCTTTAAAACTTTCCGAATGAATGGATTTGGAACATAGATATTATGCCTAAGGTGAAGAACAATCTATGTAAATTATCTATCAATGGTTTACCAACAAAGGAAAATTTAGAAAAACAAATGGTCCCGGTCCCGATGAACTGCTGCCTTTGCAATCATCCTTATGAATATGCTGATCATCTATTCTTCCAATGCTAGTTTACTTTAGATAGTATCATGATTGATATTCCTTCAATGGCTGTCAATTCTGTTAACCTAATCAGTAATAAGATTGAGTCGGAATTAGGTCTTATCTTACCACTTGATGTAATTACTGCAATCAAATCATATCAACTCCCAAAATCTTTTATCCAAGATCGTCTCTACGGGTCCCCGGCGTATAATGGTGACTATACAACTAAATCAGCAATCTACTCTGGGTATTTGCGAAAGGGGCTTCAAACCTTTCTGAATGAATGGATTTGGAACATAGATAGTATGCCTAAGGTGAAGAACAATCTGTGAAAATTATCTATCAATGGTTTACCAACAAAGGAAAATTTAGAAAAACAAAAGTTCCCGGTCCCGATGAACTGTTGCCTTTGCAATCATCCCTATGAACATGCTGATCATCTATTCTTCAAATGCCAGTTTACTTTAGATAGTATCCTGATTGATATTTCTTCAATGGCTGTTAAATTTGTTAACACTACTACAAAAAACACAATATACTATCTTAAAATACCCCGGGCGTCCCAATTATGACGTATTAAACCCTAGCCGAAAATTTGAAAAAAGAGTTGTGACTTTATATCCCGTATATTAGTATATCCGGGATATAAAGTTGAAAGAATTAACTATTTATAAGTCAAATTCCTCCCGCCCGGCGTATTTGTGTAAACTTTAAAGAATATACTGCGGTTTATCAACGCCCGGGGTATTTGACATCAACAATTATAGACTAAAATCCGGCATATTTAGCTTGATGCAGATATTACCAAATTGCCTATGCGGATTTCTCCTCAAACTCATCGTTTTGAAGGGTTAAATTTGTTCATGAACAAAACCCTAACTTTTTCTTTCCCCGGCAAGTACAAGTCATCTCTCGATTGAGCGAAGAAGATCTAAACACAAAACTTGCGGCAAGTACGAGTCATCGTTCTCGATTGAGCGAAGAAGATTGATTAAAACGTGCAGCGAACAACAAAATGTCTCTCAAGAACTACGAATTTCTCTAAGGTATTCTTCTATCGATATTCGTTGATTGTGTTTATTTTGAACAAGGTGCTTTGTGTTCTTTTTATTTCGATGTTTATGTTTATTTCACGCAAATTGATTTGTGTTCTACTTCCATCATACTCTATTTTCTAAATGTTCTTAATGTTTCTCATTCTTGTCTGATTATCTGACCTTAGAAACAAAGACAAAGGGTTTATAGTTTAGGGTTTAGGGTTTAGGGTTTGTTTAGTTGACTTTTTGGGGTCTGTACAACCACAAGTTAGGGTATGTTCTTCCACAAGTTGAGCGTCCCTGAGTTGTAGCGACAAGTTAGAGGAAAGTGTATATTTTTATGGTCTGTTTAGTCAATGAGTCTATTATGTGATAAGTCCAGCTATTGCAAAGCCTTTATCTGTCCAATTTTAATACGTGTTATTTGTGAGTCTTTGACTACCAAAAAGACAACTAATATGTGGTGGAAGAGGTTCTTATCACGCCATTCTTTGTTGTGCTTGGAGGTAAGAATGATGACATGTATCGTTTAGAATCATCTTCTGACCTCAAATGAAATGGTTAAATTGAGATAATATCTCGTACGTATTTTTGGAAATTTGCTGAATCTATTATATTGTTTACACGTCTTATGTATGGTGTTTGTAACAATCAAATTTTCATATAAGAATAGAGTGGATTGTGAGAGGGATTAATATCCGATCTTCTTATTTTTCTGTTTTAGCATGGATGGAAAGTACACATTGACTGGTAGTAAAGATGATCTAATTCAAGTCCGGAGCATGGAAGATCATAAAGTGGTGGCATGGGGCGAAGGGCATAACTCATGGGTAGTGTTCGAACATAACTGTCTACTTTCAAATGATATATCTCTATAGCTTATTGAATAAATATATGGTTGTCTCGCAATACCTTCCACTACTTGTAGCAGTACCTTGACCAACTCCCGGTCCAATGGAAGCAATAACTAGCAGTTGCAAGTCCAGTGTAAGTAATTTGTGATACTTCCTTTTTTCTACTCTTTAGCTACCCAAAATGCAGTGTATCTATCATAAACATTCCCTATGTGAACTTCCCACAAGTAATATTATCTAGTTGAGATGTTTTAAATTATATCTCTGCAAATTTCGCTCTTGAAAAATTAAAACTTTATCATCTTGTCCGATAGTAGTATTTAGATTTAAATTGTTAATCAAGAAATTCCTATACCATTTTTTTTGTAAATAGTGGGTGCGAGTACATTTTTTTGACTTTTAACACATCCCAAGATTCCAAATTCAAATACTATACAGGTAATTAAGTGAAGTATTCATGATACTAGGTATGGTATTGTTGCTTTATGCTTTCTTTTGACATATAGTGCCTCTCTTTCCTATGATTTTCTCTTACTTGTGAGGGTCTTTCATCTGCTATCATTTTCTTGCACTTTTTCCCCTTTCAGTTGTTTAAACTTAGTTCATATTTGTAGAGGTTGTCTTCTCCTCTGTCCATTTTTTAGTGTATGACTACCATAGGTTGTTTGTATTATTTTCCTCTTTTTTCTTTCTAAGAAGTATTCACTATTTTTACCATTTTATTCAATCTTATGCATCGATGATGCTTTGGAGTGCAACACGAGTATACTTAGAGTCAGCGTTTTTATGGTTATGATCATACTAAATCTAATTCGTTAAGAATCTTATAATCTCTGCATTGTTCACGTTTAAGTTCCAAATCAAAATGTTTTTTTGAAATTACTTCAAAAGCTTCAGCTTAGACAAGGATGCAATTTAAAATCTACAATTTTGACATGTTACAGCTTCAAATTGTCTAATGTTGTTGGTGGCATGATTATATATGCATGATGTTGCACTGGGTTTCTGAAAGGTTTTCTTTCAACAAATTGTACTGAGATTGATGCTCTCCTTAGTTTTTTCCCCGCAATATCTTTTTTGTTTGAAGGACGGTGCTTTGTCCTCGTATAATAAAGATTGCTTTCATTTACAATCAGTGTTGGAGCCTATAAAAATCAAAGGTAGATTTCAAGTATAACATGGTGGTTGTATGACTAAGATGACATTTTTATAAATTTTGCTATTTTGGAGGTTGTATTTATATAAAAAAAAATTGTTGTCTTTATCAGCAAATTTCTGTCTAGGAATCAGAAATGGCGTTCTTCTTCGGCCTTGTAATCAGGATTGGCTTCTTCGTCCATTTCGAAAATGCTCGGTCTAAGTCACATTCTGATCTAGTGTTTTTTATTTCTTTGTTCTATATACCTACTTTAGATTTTTAATTATTTTTGGAACAACTTTCTAAGGATTTGTGTTGTTACAAGTATTTTTTTAATTGTTGATTTTTCGGCTGAAAGCAACCTTTCTAAGGACTTGTGACGTAAATAAGCAAATATGTTATCAAGATTAATAGATTATTGGCTATCATATTCTAAGATTCACATATGATACCTTTTTGAGGTTAATTTTCACTTATTGTCAATGTTGATGCTGAAGACAATGAACGGTTCTTGTTCAGTCTAATGGAGAGAACTGATAGGTAACTCTCACATCTTTTTGAATATACTTGAGCACTTGATAACTTTAGGGTGTTAAATTGAACATTCACTCCACAATTGAAAATCTTACAGTTCAAGTAGAGGCTTACTTTGGAAGTAGAGCTTTGCCTACAGTCTTTAACTATGCACACAAGCTTGAGGTACAAGTTCTTACTTAATAAGATTATTAATCAACCAATCTTTTCAACTAGCTAGCTCAAGCTTCTTCTATTTTGAAGGTCATCCTAAAATTTCTTCACATTCTACCCAAAAACAAAAGATTTTTTTTGCCTTTTTAATTGCAGGTAATATTCTTTAGGACATTTAAATTTCAGGACCTTGTACATATTTTTTTATTTGGATAGATACCCATCTTTTATCTGTAGGCTGATTTATTATTATCAAAACATGCAAAAGTTGTGTAAAGAGATCTTTTCTCTAAATGTAGGTTTATTCATCTCAAAGAATGTAGTAGGCTAGGGTGATTTTTTTGCCTTTCCAATTTAGAATGAATAGTTATAGTAAAAGAAATATTTAACCTTGCAAATAGCTAGATATTAGTGATTCACTGCTTGATTAAGGCCAATCTTTGTCAACACACTTTTTATCTCTCAAATCCAATTCAAGCTCTTTACTAGTTTTCTCACAGGGCAAACTAATCAGTAACTCATATTTATCGTCATATCAGAGCATCAACATTGCTGGAAAGAGGGGAGCTAGTGGAATTGGTGGTTAACTTAGCACAACTATTGGTTTTCCAATAGGTTGAAAGAGAAGGCCGGTAAGCGTGTTAACACTTCAACATTGAGTCAAAGGTAATACTCTCACACTCCCTCAGGTCATTGTCATATTGTCAATACAAACTATATTAGAACTGGATCATTGTACCCCTCTGTTTAGCAATAAATTTTTTAAAATTTTATGGGCATAGATGATAGATCTTACACTTTTTGTTCCTGATGTTTAAAGTAGCCTAGTTGACTTTCATGTGTATTGATATTGTTATGTGTGGTCCCCGGTATTTTGTCATGCAAATAGCCTTGCTTATAATCAAGTTAATTTCAGATTGAGTAATAGCTTTCTCTTCTAAGTAGATTTCAGGTTGAGCAGTAGTTTTCACTTCCTGTTCTTTGTGGACAACTTATGGGTTTTAGGTGTAACACCCCAAATCCGTAGGACTAGGAGTGCTACTGGGCTAAGATCTCACAATGGATCTTGACCCTAGCCTGACAACAATTTCACCGATCTTACAACAAGGCACAGATAGATTAAAACAAAACATGAAACTGATATATATAAATCTCAAAAGGTTATACAGAGTACTGCTGAGTACAATCAAAATATACCAAATATGTGCAAGAGCAAAAGGTCCCAAACTCACGAGGACGACCTAGTGTACGAAGCCCTCAGCAGATCACCCTCTATGGATCACTCTGCAGTTCTTCTAACCTGCGAGGGATCTACAACACGGTATAAAACCGTTAGCTAACCATACACATATATAAGATGAACATAAGTACAATCACATATCAAGAATATTAAACACCTCATCATGATATCACGCATTTACACATTTTATAATCTTTATAAACATAGTCCAACACTCAAATCGTATATATAAGGATATCATATGAATATATGTGACACGAGGAATATAACCCTCGCCTCCCGGTGCTAATGCCAGCTGGAGTGGTGATGCGGTCACCGTCCCCGTATACCCTACGAGAGTGGAGAAAGCCCGCTCCACAATCCAGAACTGACCTGCCCGCAGAGAACCTCCAGTCTCCCAGCGGGGTGAAAGGATAGCTGTCACGCCCTACAATGGGCAGTCACTAAACCATAGGTCGGTAATAACAGTATCACATGCTAGCAAGCATAAACATGCACCACTCATGCAACATCCAATATAGAGATGGCAGCTAAGTAAGTCCTATGGACTTACCTCAGTCTCGGAAGTAATCTCAACTATGATCAACTCTCAGATATGTCTACTCCAATCTGAAGGACAACACGGCCTATACAAGGCATACATATATACATATCAATCTACTATCACACAAAGGGGTCACACCTAGACCCAAGGGATCCATAAGGATCATATCCAACTCGTAAACCTCAAAGCCGTAACCGGCATATCTATATCATACTCATCATAAACCGATACCTAGCATGGTACTAAGTCCCTCATACAAGGAAGGAAAGGAACTACCCAACTATGGGTAGTCCTGGGACAAGACGCACCTGCGTGATCAAGAGACGCATGAGCGGAGTAGACAACCCGCAGGCGCGGCAGGGATAAGCCGCAGGCGCGGTGACACGGAACGCAGGCAACGCAGGCAAGGCGCTGGCGCTGGCGTTGGCGCGGGCGCTGCGGCACGTCTTCCGCAGGGGTGGCGGCTTCCAGGCGCGGGGGCGGTGACAGTGCAGAACGTGATCCCGCGGCTTCTCTTCGTCTCTTCACGTGATCAAATCACGTCTTCTCTCAACCAAAACCACACACATGCAACAACACACATTCCATCATCACCCTATGATCAATACATCTAACCCTAAGCTAAAGAAGGAAGAACCAAGGAAAGAAAGAAGGAGAAGCAAGAACACTTACCACCTTTGTGGTCCTAGGCTGCAGGGAGAGATCACACCCTCAGTAGCTGGCTTCCAAGCTCAGCATACACATCAGCTCGTCAACCAGCATCAACCACACACACCAAAACTATTTCAAACTCAAGAGAGATCAAGAACAAGATCAAGAAGGGTGAAGGAGAAGCAAGGAGGACGTGAGCACAGAGGAAGAGAAGTGAAGATGAAACCCTTGATCGGCCAAGGAAAGAAAGAAGTAAGCAAAGGGTAAAGCACAGGTCAAAGAAGTCAACAAAACCGGTTGCAGCCGCCGGAAACCGCAGGGGCGGTTCCATGAGCCACAGGGGCGGAAACCCGCAGGGGCGGCAGTCATGCCCGCGGGTGCGGAAAGACCAAACTCGGCCAAAGCCAATCTCGGCTAAGGTCAAGTCTCGGTCCGAAAGACTAAGGCTCTTACATCAGGATCAATGGCTAGATGGCTAAATGTAGTTGACAGGATTGGGTGTGTCTACCACCATTTCCCTACTCTTTCCCTTGGCTCCACTATTTTAAACTAATTATCACACATCACATGATGTATAGGCTCTTCACTTACCAAGGTGTAGGAGGTTTTACCAAATGTTTAATTTATGGTGATCTTCATTTGAATAAAACATTTGTCTCAAAACTTTTAAAGATGTTGGGATACACGAGATTGCACCAGTGAGCTTAAATATAGGTAAATGTTCCTTTGATTTCTTAGTTTGTAAGAATCGTGAAGAAGCTTTGGGTTGTTTTTGAAAAGATTTACAGATGTTGTATTGTAGGTGGCAACATGTGCATGTTCTAAGTGGCATTAGAGATTGTGGATGATTGGAAGAATGCGGGCGAAGTTCATCAAAAAAAAGTATTTACAAGAACAAACATGTGCATATTGTAGGTGACATTAGGGATTGTGGATGATTGGAAGAATACAGAGAAGTTCATCAAACAAACATATTTACATCTATTGTATCACACTTAAAAGTACATGTTTTCATGTTGCATTGCTCCAATAGATTAGATAAGTTAATACAATAAGTTGTTGTTTTTTAATGGATTAGATTATCTGCATGAGGCCTTCTATTTGAAGTTAAGTCCTCATGGGTCAAGAAGGCAAAACTATTTGTCTTGTAATATTTTGAGTCCATGAAATACACGCCCTTTTTTAGAGTTCTTTTAATCTTGTTAATAAATATTTACAACAAGCCTGTGTTTGACCTTTATCGATAACTTTGAGCTATAACTCGTTCTTATTTGCTACATATAAAACATCAAATATGCCGGGCTATAACAACCTATATATGTCGTATGTACAGCCGTCGTATATCCTATCAAATAACCCAGATAAGTTACGGGAAAATATCCCGGATGTATATCCGGCGTATATTCGATCAAATACAACGGATATATCAAATACTTTTATACCCCGGATATATCTACACTGGCGTATATACTATAATACGCCGAATATCATATATCCAGGGTATATACTACCAAATACGCCGGATATTTAAACACACGAAAAATGCCTGGATTTTTGTCCGAAGTATATACGCCGGACATAAAAATTGAACGCCCGGGATATATACCTATAGACCTATTACGTCGCTGACTTTTATGCCGGTCCGGCGTATAAAGCCTCAAATATGCCGGATATGAAAAATTATGAATGAACCTGATAATATTTGGGTAAGAATCATTAATGAAAAATACCTTAAAGTTTCACGTCTTTGGAATTATCTTCCTAAAGGAAACCTTTCATGGCAATGGAAAAATCTGATGAAATTGAGAACCGAATTCGAATCAGGATTCAGATGGAATATTGGAGATGGTAATACAGTTAAATTCTGGAAAGATTGCTGGATTAAAGAGGAACCGTTAATTAAGGTTTGTAATAACACTGGATCTATTAATGAAGAAATTACTATTAATTATTTTATTAAAGAAAATAAATGGGATCTAAACAAGATTGAGTCGGAATTAGGTCTTATCTTACCACTTGATGTAGTTATTGCAATCAAATCATATCAACTCCCAAAATCTTTTATCCAAGATCGTCTCTACGGGTCCCCGGCGGATAATGGTGACTATACAACTGAATCAGCAATCTACTCTAGGTATTTGCGAAAGGGGCTTTAAACCTTTCCGAATTAATGGATTTGGAACATAGATAGTATACCTAAGGTGAAGAACAATCTGTGGAAATTATCTATCAATGGTTTACCAACAAAGGAAAATTTAGAAAAACAAAAGGTCCCGGTCCCGATGAACTGTTGCCTTTGCAATTATCCTTGTGAATCTGCTGATCATCTATTCTTCAAATGCCAGTTTACTTTAGATAGTATCATGATTGATATTCCTTCAATGTCTGTCAATTCTGTTAACCTAATCAGTAATAGGATTGAGTCGGAATTAGGTCTTATCTTACCACTTGATGTAATTACTGCAATCAAATCATATCAACTCCCAAAATCTTTTATCCAGGATCGTCTCTACTGGTCCCCGGCGGATAATGGTGACTATACAACTAAATCAGCAATCTACTCTGGGTATTTGCGAAAGGGGCTTCAAACCTTTCCGAATGAATGGATTTGGAACATAGATAGTATTCCTAAAGGTGAAGAACAATCTGTGAAAATTATCTATCAATGGTACGGTTTACCAACAAAAGAAAATTTTAGAAAAACAAAAGGTCCCGGTCCCGATGAACTGCTGCCTTTGCAATCATCCCTATGAACCTGCGGATCATCTATTCTTCAAATGCCAGTTTACTTTAGATAGTATCCTGATTGATATTCCTTCAATGGTTGTCAAATCTGTTAACCTAATCAGTAATAAGATTGCTGATAAAATCTTGTGGCTAAAAGAAAATCTTACTGAATCGGACTTCATCTATTTAACTCTCGTCTAGTGGAATGTTTGGTTTGCTAGAAACCAAAAAAAAATTAGCAATAAAAATCCCCAGGATATTGACTCGATATATAGTACGAAACCAAATTAATGGCTGGAACCAATAAAAAAGGGGGGAAAAAAATCAATCCATCTTAAGGATAAAACTAATAAGAATCTAAGGAAAACTAAAAAGATTCAATGGGATAAACCAAAAAAATATTTTATTAAACTAAACTTTGATGGTTCAAAAAAAGAATTTGGGAGCTCTGCTTATGGTTTCATACTCCGGAATCATGATGCTATGACAGTTTCTCTTGGATATGGGAGATGTGGAAACATATCTGCCCAACATGCCGAAGCATGTGCGCTAAGAGAAGGATTGGTTATAGCCTTTGATTTGGGGATCAAAAATATTGAAATTGAAGGAGATTTTCTTTTTGTTATTAACACGGTTAAACAGATTTGGAAACCTCCTTGGGAGTTAGATCTTATTATTTCAGATGTTTTTAATATTCTGGCTGGTTTTTGTCAGGTGAGGATCCGTCATGTGTTTAGGGAGGTTAATGGTGTGGCTGACTAGCTTGCAGTGTTGGGACACGATTGCCTTCTGCCGTCTTGTTCGTCTACGTCCTTGGTTGACGATCTCATCCGTAAGGATGCTCTAGGGTGGAAAGTCTTTAGGAGATGATGTACCCTAATTGCATATCTTATAGTATCAGAAAGAAAATAAGGCACCATCCTAAATTTCTTTTTTTTAATATATATTTTGTGTTGACTTGTCGTGTGTAAATGTTAATCTCCCCATACGAACACACATTTACGAGGTTACTTGAGTTTTCTCTTAAATATACGAAAAATAGTCCTTTAACTTAGTAACCCCTAGTATGTTGTTTGGAAATGGAGTAAAATGATCATCTATCGTTCGGATTAACATATTCATAACATGACATTTAAGTATGGTTAATATACTAACTGATGATTAAAATAATTCTGATGCAGAAGCATCCGGGAGCTTAATCTCAACATGTAGAATGGAGATGCCAGCAAAGAAGAGACGATTCGAGCATGAGGAAGGACAAGATTTTGAGGAAGAGACTAAGGAAAGCGAAGATCGAAGCGTGACATTGGGCAGCCGAGATACTAGCCAAGATACTAGCCGTGATCGAGCTAGTAATTCAACCAGATATGATAGTGAGTCTCAGGCCAGCCGTGATAAAGCTATTAAGTCAACCAGAAATTATAGTGAGTCTCAGGGAAATGAAGATGGATTGGATCAAGAATCTTTCAACCCATATCCACGTGAAAATGGACGAGATTGGGTAGATATGTTGGAAGAAGAGCTAGAGAAGGAAGCTCGTGAAGATGAGAGATCTCGGGCTGATTTAAGTGGCTAAATTAGGCCAGTTTCTTATTTTATTTTCAGTCCATTCTTGGACATCTTTTAATTAAAGATGGGCTTGCTTTTAATATTGTTTTGGGCATTTTAGACTTGTTTATTTTCAGCCCATAGTTGTTATTTTATTCTAGATGATCTTATTCTTAAATATTTGATCATATCCTTTTTGTTATAAGATCATATCTCTTAAAGATTTGATCTTATCTTTTATTATCTTCTTAGCTAGTTTGGGATCGATCTTGGATCAAGCCCATAGCCCGTTGTGGCTCAGACTCCACGCCCCCTCTGCCTATATAAGGCATGAGTTGGACGTGTTTTTGATTATTAGACTTTGAATATACAAATTTGAATACTTTTTAGTATTTTCTTCTCTCGTGTGATTCGAGAACGAATAGGAGCGATTACTATTCAAAACCCTGGACGGGTGAGAAGCACGCACGTCCAAACCCTAGTTTGGCAACATAAGAGAGCCGTCCATCTTGGTGAGATTCTAAGATTGATCTCTCTTCGATCTCCAAGTGACTTCTTGTGTTTTTGAGAACAATCGTGTCTTTCTCTTAAGCATATGATTATTGCGGAAGAGTTCCTTTCTAGGGATTCAACCAGTCTGTCTAGCTACGATTCATCCCCTTCATCGGATCATTCATCCACCATATCTACGTTTTCTACCCATCTCTACGTCTCATCCATATCTCTCTTCTATCTAAGTTCTTGGTGTTGAAAGATCGGACAACCACACGGCTAACCCCGTATCAAATTCTCAATAGCTATAAAAGCAAACCCTTAGCGAAATCACAAACTACGTTGTCCATGTGATATATTTTTCGGTTCAGTTTCGGTTTATTGGTATTGTACACCCACTAATAAATAGTTTACTTCCATTTGTTTTGTGTCAGAGTTTATTAATTACTTATCCACTATACATATTTTAGTATTTTTGGTAGAATTTATATCGTATAATAACTCGTTGTTGAATTATCATATTCTATAATATGAACACCAATTAATAAAATATATCTCAATTCATAAATATAGTTATTTTTATTAAAAATAATTGATACAATAACGTACCCGTACATTACACGGATATATTACACGAGCATGTAAACATATTTGCATCTAAACTAGATCACAATTTGCATTATTGCGTATATATCACTTTAACTTTCACATAGATAAACAAAGATCGGAAAATTTATTCAGTTATGAAGATAGTTCTTCGATTAATGTTCATTTAGATATGCACGAAGATCATCGTAATATACGGAAAGCCATTTTTTCATGATCTTGACCTCCTTCATCCGCATTGCCTTTAGCCATTTTGGATCACTATCCGTAGCATAGAGCAAATCTAAGCAATGAGATCCTACACCGATTATATAAAAAAATGTAACACATGTTAAAGATCGATCATTCAAACTTTGTTATAAGTTTATTTCACAAAAGACTTTAAGCAATGAGTATTATGATTGATCAAAATGTAATACCATGAGGAGCCTTGATAGCAATAAGTGTCTCTGATATGCTTTCCAACACACTGCATGTATACATATTAAAAGACAATGAGTTAATTCTTGAGTACAGAAAACTCGAAATATGAACACGCGGAAACACAAATTCTTATGTAATTGACGTACCCTTCTTGGCTAAAAGGGTCTTTCAAACCGTTGGAGAATATGATGTTGCTGCCGGATCTTTTGAGAACCAATCTTAAGTCCTGCATGTCGATTAATATTGCTTGATATTAGGTTAATCTAGTACTGGCCGGCTAATTTCTTATGTTCCGATATCCGAAATGAGATTAATTAATCACAAGATGGTACATACCCGAGAGCCATAATAAGTGTTAAGCCAAGAAGGTCGAGTTGGGACTCCAAATGAATCATTACAACTTTGAATGAACGTTTGAAGATCAAAGGGATTTACTGGAATCAGTGTATTGGTGATGCTTGAGTTGAAGATTGTTCCCATTGGATCCACCAATTCACTGCATACCTGTTTATGAATTGATAGAGAATATATGTTATGAATATATGACTTATAATCTATAAAGGTTTGTAGTTTTTGGAAATGCGATCAGTTGCTTACACAAGTCGATCATTCGCTTTCTATAAGTTATAGGCCGAGTTTGTTACTTACCCATCAAGACCGTTCTGTGGAGGATTATGGTTCCCACATCGATAATATTAAGATAAAAAAACCCTAGCTAGTTCTTTGTCATATTATCGTTGCTACTCGTCTTTGACGTTAACATATACGTTTGTTCTTGATTATTTGATTATTTCGATATTTTCCTAAGATCGTTCTAACATGGACGATTACATATGTTACGTTATAATTTATAAAGATCATTTTCACGTAGGAGCCTCTTAACCTGACCCTAATTAACAAAGAATTTACCTGCCATTGCCATCCCAAAGTAGATTGATCAGAACTTGAATCAGGTTTAGTTGCAGCCGAAGAAGCAACCGCAAGGCAACCGGCGTTATCAAGAAGAGAAACCACTGCCGCCGCAACTTTGTCGAGATCAGTGGCTCCGTTGCCGGCTCCGTCGATGGTTTGGCAAATGAGGCTAAGTGGGTATTGTGGTGGTGCATCGTATTGAGCTGCCTGACGGTAAAGGCCCACTAAGTAACTTCCGAGATCATCGGTGTTGTTTAAGGTACTGCATCAAAGATTAAGAGATAGAAACATAGCTATTAGAAACTCGAGTTTTGATCAGGCTCGCTTCGGGATAAAGTTCAATTCCGGGTCATCAATTAAACTTAAGGTTCAACTCGAATTTAAACGAGTTGAATGGATCATTCAACTCAAATAGCAGCCACAAGGAAGACTATGTGAATTAGGGTTGTTATTTGAGACCAAACACTTGAGTTTGGTTCAATTTTGTTTACTAAAGAATCTGAGTTTGAACACATTTTTAAGTCGGGATAAGTTTTAGGTTTTGTTTGAGCTCGACTGGTAATTTCTAAACTAGCTTAATACAAACATATCAAAGTTGGGATCGTTCAGTTGACCAACATGATCGACCCATTCATCATCCGTCAGTTGCTTCACCTACATCAAACTCACCTTCCACTTTTAAAGTAGATACTAGTTGAATATGAGCACATTCTTGGGAGAAAGTATTTGAAGTTAGTATGTATATACCTGCATGTGCTAAATTTTTTGCTTAGCTGCTGGAGTCCATTTGATGTTGAACCCAGTTTGGCCATTTCTTCCCAGGATCTCACAATGGTTTCATAACAATTTTTACTTGTATCCTACGATTCACATATTAATCTGATTAATACAAACTATTGTACTTAAAAATACTTAAATTGTACAAGAAATATCAAGTAAAACATAAAAGTATACTAAGAGAGATATAAGTCTTACTTGATAAACTTTGTTGACCCAATTATCGTAAGTGTCTGAAGGGACGGTAGACATGAAAATCGGGGCTGATGCGGCTAGAGCTCCCATCGCAACATGCGGATACTTGAGCCGAAACCAAGTCGCGAGCACTAATTAGACAAATAGAAGATCGGTTAATCAACCTATACGCGTTTTACTTATATGTTAATTGAATTGGTACATGAACAAAATACGCATGTGATATGTACTTACTTCCACCATAAGATCCTCCAAAGACGAAAACCGGAGAGTGTTGAGCTTTGTAATGTTCCTTGAGGAAGAGAATGATTTCTGCATAATCAGCTAAAGCTTGTGCCGAGCTGAAATACCCAGCACTCTCCGGATCATTAAGAGATTTTAGCATCGAACCTTTTGGGTTCGACATTCCGTAATACCTATGCTGTTTGTTTCAAAAAAAACAAACGATAAATAATGGTGAATCCGATAATATGGAATTTTGCATGTCTATATGAGTATACCGTATACAGGAGAAATAATTCATCAAAGTTCAAATCAGTAAATTATATAGATAATGTATGTATACCTCTATAAAAACAATAAGAGCCTTGAAGTGAGGAGCAAACTCATGGAGCAACCCCACATTCATCAAATCCGAGTCGATAGGTTCCTCGGCTCCCAAATACACGAATATCGGTGCATTATTCTTGGCGCCACCCCAATAATCGTCGGTGATCACATACTTCTGACGAAACATACGATAGCTCTCGGGTCTATAGTTGAAATGATCCATTGTTTGGTTGTACAAATGTTGCTTTGTGTTTAGCAACATTCTACGACCATTATTACTACTCACACGAAAAGGGTTACGAACCCTAGGTTGAGTTATCGGTAAGGAATACGTAAATGAAAGAAAAGATGCAAAGGAAACCATAATAAGAAGCCATGCAAGGCAATTTTGAGAATAGGTTGCCATATATGTATGAAAATGGAATTACTCTTCGGTGTTATTAAGGTTAACGAGAAGTTTTGGGTAAGTAAGTAATGGATATATTTGGTTGATCTAAGTTTGGTTGTATTTATACACAGATTTTGGTTCGTGGTGTGAATTAACTTATGTCAATATATGAAGTTTCGTACATCTTTAAGATTACTTTTGTGTTTAATATTTCAAGCACTACGTTGGTGGCTAATTCGCCTTGACTGAGTGTTGTTAATTTGAATACTTTTGTGGAAGATATTGACATGTGATTATATTTCGATTTTTTGTATAATATTGTTTGAGATTAAAGTTTGATAAAATCAACTTAAATAACGTTTAAGTGTTAGTTCATTTCTCTCAGTTCTAAGGGTCTAGAATGATATTATTTCATTCATATAGACTTGAGCTATATAATAACAGATAAGACCTCGTCAAGTTTGGATTTATTTTTTTGATAGTGAAGCTACGACAAAATGGATAGTTATTACTCGTAATTGCATACTTTTACATCGGTCTAGAACCGGACTAGATCATACTAGTAAACTTGGTTTAGGTATAATCGGTCCAATCTAGATTGTAGATAATTAAGATGGACTCAAAATCTTAATACACTTTATACTTTAATGAAAAAAATAAGGTGCGTGTTATTTTTGCGACGCTCGATCTACCATTGTTATGACGAAACGACGGCGGCATGGCGCAGGACGAGTGCTCGGCTGCTCGCAGGCTGCGCTGACGAAGGATTTTAACCGGTAAGATTTTGTGAACTAGCATAACAAGGTTTATATTGATATCCTATAAATTGAACACCGGCTAAATTGTTTATTTGTAAGAAAGTAATAATAGACGGCCGGATTTGGACATGGAATATTACTTATTAAACCATATAGTGATCTTTATCCTAATTTTTATAAAATAAATTTATTTGTATTGATTGTATATCGTTTTTCAAAAAAACATCTGTTTGTAAAATTAAAAAACGATTTTGTAAGCGATTACTTGATATTATATGAACAATTTTATTATTAATTATTATGTTGTATAAAATAAATGCTTATAAGATTATAAATTATTATATTACAAAATATAAATTATTTTAGCTCGTATACTTGTATCATATCACTTGTTTATACCGAAATTTTATTTATTATATTCAAGAATATTTTTCTAGAAATATCATTTTTTTTAGAAACTATAAATCCGTTTATTACATATAATATGTTTTATACAGATCTGTAGTGCGATTTTTTCATATTAAAAACCGAAGCCCGCCTTTTACAAATTTGTAATAATTATGTATGACTACGCGGTTGAATCATTAGATAACATTTTTGTAATTAAAGTAGTATTTACCAATAGAAAAGTCATATTATTCTTTCGTATGAATAATTAGGTTCAAGGTATGTGCATGTCATAAAAATGATGTACTCGTCGTCGCTGACTTATTTTATTAAGAGGGACTTTAAACGAATTCTTTTTTTTTTTAGCCATGTTCTTAATTTCGTCTCAAAGTGTAAAATTAGTAATTAATTCCGTGCGTAGAGTATAGAATGGGTTTAATTAATTCCGCACATAGAGTGCAGAATATAAATTAGGTTTACTTAAATTTGTACATGGAGTGCGGAACTGAGATTAAGTTTATGGAGTTCGGAACCGAAATTGAGTTTAATATATTCCACGCATGGTGTGCGGAACCGAAATAAATAAATCGCCTCCGGGATGCAAATTTGGATAATTTTATAAATTATTTATATGGTTCCTCTAACATTGGTCTTGACTAAATGATGTTTCTTCACGCAATTTATAAAATTAGTTATTTATTTTTTTGTTAGCATTCATCTTTTTTTATTTTAAAATAAAATTATTGTACATTTGTTTACATTGTCATATTTTAAATCTATGGTTTCATCTTGATCTACATTTTTTACATAGTGAAGCAGCCAAAAGCTATTGACTGTATTGTTTTTCAAAAAAATTATATATATATATATATATATATATATATATATATATATAAATGCAAATAATAATAATAATAATAATAATAATAATAATAATAATAATAATAATAATAATAATAATAATAATAATAATAATAATAATAATAATAATAATAATAATAATAATAATAATGGGCCACGGACCAATTATAAAACAAAAGAATCATCTTGCTATGCACTTTGTTGAATGTTGACCCACAACACCATGTAGAATTTGCCTAGGCAAAAAAGCAATGCCAACACACTTGTAATTGTAAGTGATCAATCAATATATATTCACATATCAAATAGCTCTATAGGAACAGATATTGCTCTTCTTCTACTAGCATGAGATCAGTTCTGATATACATCATCGAGTGGCGTTAGGCTTTCTTGTTGGAGTCGCTGTGATCCGTCTCTGAAGGCGAAGGGGCTAAGCTGAGAAGCCATACCAAGAGCACGCCGACAAGAGCGCCAGAGAGATGAGCAATATGATTCACATTTGACATTCTTACTAACCCATTTGACATTCCTGCTGATGCTTGTGCTGCTTCCATCACCTATCATCAATCACCATTCCAAACCATTATCAGATTCGAGACTTTTAACCCGGAAAGATAGAAATTTTGTTTCGAACAAAGTGAAAGACTACCATGAAAATGCCCTGGAGCTACACAAATAATAGCTAATACAGCATTTGACTGTGATATGTCTATATATGACTATATGAGGCTAGTAGCTAAGTTAGACACTAGAGGAACGAAAATAAGGGCAGTTAGAAAACCCGGACTCGTGCCGAGTCCATGATTCAGGCCTAAGGTCTTCTTGCCCATACCCACCTCTGAGTCAGGCTTCGGGTGGGTCCCATATTTTACTTGTTTTTTGGAAAAAGGAAAAATATTCATACTATATATAAAATAAATAAAAGTATTACACAATTCAAAATAGTCAGTAGTTGTGTACACTTGAACCTTACTTGAGGTCTCAGGTTCGAATTCTATAATCCACTTCTACATTTAACATATATCTTACATATTTAAATTTTGAAAAAGGGCTTTTGGACCAGGCTCAGCAGCTCAATCGGGCTTGTATAATTTGTCATACCCGCCCGCATTTGACTAGTCTGAAGGCTGCACATACGAAACTACTATGCCTACGGATTTGCATCTCATTTCCAACATACTTTTATCCTTACCTATACTGCAGCTATTCATGAATTGAGGGGAAGAGTATTTGTTTGCTTGTGTCAACTGAAGGCCAAATAGCTATGTGTTATCCATTGATAGATGTCAGGAGGATAGCAATTGCTTACCTTTTCTATCACAAATTGACCAAGTATAAGCACTTCAAGGATCTTCCTCCAGTCCCATGACATCTGAAGGACAAGTAAGTCAGAATTCCATCCAGGTTGATATTTTGTTTGAAACATGTAATAATTCATGATTACCTTTACAAGGACACTAATTGCAAATAAGCCAAAAACAGCACCAGAAGCTCCGACGGAAACTGCATTTCTTGAGAGTACAAGCCACGAAACGAGGTTTGCACCGGCTCCTGTTAGAATGTAAGAAAGCCAAAGTGCTAAGTTGCCTTCTTCTTCTTCCACAAGTTTCCCTGGATATAGAATGTGCAAAGGTGTAAGCAAATTGTAAGACACTGGGTACATTCAAAAAGTCTTCAGTAACTGAAAATGAAAATTTGACAGAAGAAATAAATTTTTTACCAAAAATATACAGGAAGAAAAGATTGCTGGAGAGATGATTCCTGCAGAGTGCAGAGAAGACAATGACATTTAGTTAAATTTCAAAAGAAAATGAAGATTTTTCATTTGTATAGAAGTAATTTTACCAATTTTTCACATGCAGGATAGTCTTTTAACTACTGTTTCATATTGCACATTTCAGAGTTAAAACAATAAAAAAAATCTTACCAATTTGCATGACAAAATGCAGCTGTGATGAACTGATACCAAACAGGATAATTGTGGTACAAATACAGGGCTTTGGTAGCTCGCACCTGAAGACCACATATTACACTCTTTAAATTGACATTTATATCAAGTCCCTAAAAGAAGTTACAGCTTTGTATGTTTAATGGTCTACAAAAGAGTGGATACCAAAAGTATGGAAGGTCCTGACCAAAAAACATGTTGTAAGTCAATAGCAATCTCGTGCCTTTTTTTCTCAAAACGAGAAAAGTATCATGCCATATCGCCAAATATGTATGTGCTGTGCTTAAGAAGTGAAAAGAATTCCAGTCAACTGCTCTTACTTATCTTGCTCAAATCTCTTGTCACTTATTTATTTACTTAAAGGTGAAGTGCAAGACACCTTCTATTTCCTAGACATGACAAGAGTTTTCAAACAAAAAGTTGCATTTCTTTTAGCACTGGATTACTTGTCAAGCATCGATGTATTATGCTGCTAGGACTTTGCAAAGGAGGTCTTAATGCACAAGTGCTTCTGTAGAACTTTCGTCAAAAACAAACAGTTCATTACCATATTAACAGGATGTCATACAAGAAGGGTATGGACACATATGAAAGTTGAAGCCAGTGGAACTGTTCTGAAAAGTTATCAAGAAAAGGAGCTCAAACGTATGATCTAATTTTTGCCACAAGCTGAAAACATAATACTCAAAATATCGGAATTTTTTATACGAAAAAACACTTATGTATGCATCTATAGTTAATCCGCTTAGACTATAGACACAAAGACTTGATTATTGTTTTCCATCCACCACTTTCCTAATACAAGACTATTTCAGATATTTCTAGATAATTTCTCAGGCAATTTCAAATGTATAATATATATAGAATCACAAACTATCAACATTTGGGACAACAATTTCCTTGCCTGGAGAATGTGATCGGCCACAAATATCCCAATATTCAAAAGAATAATCCAGAATACTCCATTCACACGCTTTTCAGGTTTGCGTCGTGGCTTCTCAAGTTCCAAATGTGGCATTATATCTTGGAAGGAAAATAAGTAGAGATTATTAAGAATAAACTGTATTTGTATCAGCCATGTGATAACAAGAGCCTCATGCTTGACAATGGGAGAACAGTCAGACATCAAAGATGATCATGTAAATCGTGATCCCAAAGGTGGCATCAGCACAGAAAAAACCCCAGAAGCCTCATGCTTCGTAATTGTGCCAAAGTTTAGTCAATTATCTGCAAATTTCACATTTGGTGTTGCTAGTGCCAAATTCTAAAACACGTTATCCCTTAAACCAGTGATCAAACTCAGTGTTTGAAAACAATCCAGGAAAAATGGAGTACTGAGGAAATAATTTATATCACATGTTGCAAGAACCAAGATTCAAATCCTAATTGCTCACAGATAATACCAATTTTTTCGGATGTGAATTAGCTAATTGTTACAATCTGGAATTCGTCTAATGAAGTAATATTGTAATATCAATCGTGAAAACCATTTCCACATAAACTTTACCTATTGTTCCCATGGTTTTGAAAGTACTCTCGCAAGAAGCACCAAGCAGATAAATCAGGCAAACAAGAACATACATCAGCAGACATATAAGCTCAGCCAACAACAACACATCAAAATCGAAGAACACCGTTTCACTGATGAACATTAACAAAAATCTCATCGTTGGAGGTACCTATCAAAACTAAATATATTCGTAACATCCGAAAATTAAGCACAAAAAATATAGAAAAAACGGGATACAAAACGAAGAAAAAATCAAACCTCAATCCTCCTTTCTCAGGGATTAATCAGCCAATAATTAATATCAAAAAAGAGAGAGAGTACCAGATTCATTGTACTTGCAGACGAAGGGGGGGAGAGAAATGGGAAACTGATGACGAAGTAGAGAATGATGAGAGAAACGCCTCTGCAAATGGAGAAACACTGATGAATCATTGGAACGAAGAAGATGAGGATCCGAGTGGTAACGAGCAAGATTGATAGGTTGAAGCGGCGAAGAAGAGTGTTTGAGCGCCGGAAGATGAAGGAGTTGCAGCGCCATGGCCACCCAGCTACCCCTTAGGCCCTTACCTCTTCGAAAGTGAGCAGGTAGAAACTGGAAGGGAAAACCTCAATAAAATTTATTTATTTTTAGGGGAAATTTCGGTTGGTACCGTATGGGTATTCTGGATTTACCCACAAGTTTTCAGAGTTCAGAAGCAAAATGGAGACTGAAAGAGGTGAAAATTTGGAAGATTGATCTAAAGTATGCAATTGCTTGAATTTGATGTAGCAAGTTTCAACCAATATGTATATGTTGTTGTCTTGTTGATTATGGTATTCGTTTTTCTGTGGAGAAAAAGCAACATTTTTGTTGCAAAAGAAGACAACATTAGGTGTAGCCAAATCCTTTTGCTTGCTGATATGTACAATTAGTACGTTAGAGATGGAAATTAGGTTGGTCTATAAAGATAGAAATTAAGGCTTATGTTCAATTGGATAAGAGAAATTTGAGGGATGAGAAACATAGAGAGGAGAAGTAATTTTAATCGAACTTGGATGGAGCGTAGTTCAGTTCTTCTTCTTCGAAAGTTGTCAAGGAGATAGATTGAGGAGAAGAACAAATAGGTCGATTTCTTTCTCCTTTCAGAGAAGCTCAAGCATGTCAATTTCCTTTTTAAATTTTTTTTTTTTTCCTTTTTTTATGTAAACTAACACATCACTTAACCATGGTTGAGGAGAAGGATAAATGTCGAAAAATTGTAAAACTGAGGGGTAAAATACGAACTCTAAAAAACTTGTGGTCAAAATCCGGAATACCCCATACCACAGGGGTACCAACCGGAATTTCTCTTATTTTAATAACGAAAAGACCAACTCCGTGACGGTAGTTTATACTAAAGTATTTGGTATGATCATAAAAATTAGGTTTTATGTGTCAAGATTTTTAAATTGGTTAATCGATAAAGAAAACAATTGATTTCTTCGACAACGTGCTTAACATGAATTTCGTCAAAGAAGTGAAAATTAAACATGAAGTCGGACCTCGTCCTATTTTCATCATATTTTCACTTCTGAGAGAGGTGGAAATCAGAGAGCACAACCGAGGATGTTGGCTAAGATTACCGATGTTGACAACAACTTATCGACGGCCCATGCACAATTGAGGAAGTAAGAAAGGTTGTCTTTGAAATGCACCCCATGAAGGCTCCTGGCCCAGATGGATACCGGCACTTTTCTTCCAAACTCATTGGACTTTGATAGGAGAGGAACTTAATAAACTAGTCAATGAACTCCTTGAAGGTGCTGATTTCCCTCCCTCTTTTAACTCCACTTTTATTTCACTTATTCCCAAGGTAAATAACTTGTGTCGTACGAGGGAGTTCATGCCTATCAGCTTATGCAATGTGGTGTATAAAATCTATGTTAAGGTCTCAGCGAGTAGATTAAAATAATGTTTGGAAAAGGCTATATATGTTAATCAAAGTGCTTTTGTTCCGGGAAGGTTAATCACTAATAATGTTTATCTGCTTTTGAGACGTTTTATTATATGAAGACTAGAGAAGGAAAGAAAGGTTATATGACACTTAAACTTGACATCTCTAAAGCGTATGATAGAGTAGAGTGGAATTACTTGAGAGGATGTATGGTGGCGATGGGGTTTTTTGGTAAAATGGACTGACACAATTATGAGGTGTGTGACTACGATTTCTTTTTCGGTTCTCTTTGAAGGAATCCCAACGACCAAGTTTGTTCCGTCTAGGGGTTTACGTCAAGGAGATCCGTTGTCCCCCTTTTAGTTTCTCATATGTGTGGAAGGCCTGTCTTGCCTTATTAGGGAGCGAGAGTCTATGGGAAAGATTACGGGAATTAAGATTGCTTATTTTGCTCCTACTATCTCACATCTTTTCTTTGTAGACTATAGTATCTTATTTGCAAAGGCATCTTGTCAACAAAGCTCGAAAATAGTTGATATGCTTTGTATTTATGGAGAAGATTCAAGACAACAGGTTAACTTTGCAAAGTTGGAGATCTCGTTTAGCAATAACGTGAATAGGGTGCACAAAAGAAAAATCCGGGAGAATGTTGGCATTACTGAGTTTGATAAGCATGAGCATTATCTTGGGCTTCCAACTATGGTGGGCAGATCAAAAAAGGTTATTTTTGACAATGTACGGAATAGGATTTGAAAGAAGTTGAAGGGATGGAAGTAAAAGACACTAAGCAGGGCTGGGAAAGAAGTGCTCTTAAAAGTAGTGGTGCAAGCAATACCCGCTTATATAATGTGGTGTTTTGAGATGCAGGAGGGAATTTGCTCAGATATTGAAAGACTTATGTGCAGATTTTGGTGGGAACCGGCTGAAGGTAAAGGAAAACTCATTGGATGGCATGGAGGAAATTATGTCGTTCAAAGGAATGTGGTGGTCTCGGCTTCCGATATATGAGAGCTTTTAATATTGTGTTGCTAGCAAAGCAATGTTGGAGATTAGTGGTTGAACCGGACTCTTTGGTTGCTTGTCTTTTAAAGGCAAAATATTTCCCCCATGGATCATTTCTGAAGGCGGAGGTAGAATATAGGCCTAGCTTCACTTGGCGGAGCATTTTGAAGGGAAGGGAGTTGTTGATGAAGGGTTTGTGTTGGAATGTCGGAAATGGGGCTACGCTTAGTGTGTGGGAGGACTAGTGGTTTCCCCGACCCTTCTCTTTCAGACCGATTGCAAGACCGGGGAATGTTGATCGGGAGCTGAGAGTCATCGATTTGATTGATTGAAATTCAGGCAAATGGAGATATGAGAAGATTTGTGATACATTTGTTGAGCCGGATGTGGAAATGATTCAAGATCTGCCTTTACTTTGTTGTGAAGTTCTTGACGAGCTTTACTGGATTCATTCAAAGAACGGGATTTTTTGGTGAGAACGGCCTATCACGTAGCTATGGATGATCGAGATAGAGAAACTGAGGGTTCTAGCTCATCATCAACTGAATGCCACTGGAATAAATTTTGGAAAATCAAGATGATACCTTCAATCAAAACCTGGCGTGGAGAGCATGTAAGGACATTATTCCATGCAAATCTAGGCTCATAATGAAAGGGGTAAAGGTTGATGTTTGGTGTGATATTTATGGAAAGATGGAAGATCATATGCATGTGTTTGCTCAATGCCCTTGCTTAAGGGATGTTTGGAAGAAAGTCCCTTCATTCACAAAGTTTAGGAGAACTGCGAGTTCGGTTTGAAACTGGTATGAATTGTCATGTAAAAAGGCTTCTACGATCGAGACTCGGCAATGGATGGTAATGATATGGAGTATCTGGGGCTTGAGAAATAAGAGAGTTATTTAAGGAGCCAAGAGAGATTTTTTAGGTATGTGGGACAGAGTTAGTGCAATGGTAACGAAGATCAATGGCAGCACAACTCAAACGCTACATAAGGAGACGGTGCCGGTCTCGAATATTAGGCGTTGGAGTCCACCACCGACAGGAGGATAAAGTTAAACGGTGATGTTGTTGTGAAGGTGAACGACCGAAATGGACTGGGAGTGATAGCAAGGAACAATCTGGGGACGGTTTGTCGACAACGGCAAGGCGGAGTACGAACAACAGAATGGTGGAATGGCATGAAGGGGAGGTTGTTATGTGGGTGTTACAAATTGCAATTGAGCATGGATGGGAAAGAGTTATTTGCGAGTCCGATTCGGCTAGTTTAGTCCAGAAACTGAATTCGGGTAAGGTGCACAGAGGTCCGACGGGAAGTATGGTTGGCCTTTTACTAAGGCAGGCTACAAAGTTTGTTGAGTGCATATGGGCGTATGTGAGACGAGAAGGAAATGTTGTTGCTCACTGGTTGGCAAGTTTCAAGCCTTTGGTTCCGGTTGATTTTAAACTTTGTTTTGTGTTTCCTGATGAACTATATAGCTTAATTGCGGATGATGATTATCCTGAATAAAGTTTGTTTTATCAAAAAAAAAACATGAAGTTAGATCTCCCTTCGTCAAAGAAGTGAAGGTTCAATATGAAGTCGACCTCCCACAATCAACTCCAAAAATCTTGTAGTGTCTTGTTGTCACCTCGATTTCGATCTTTTGATTTGCAATCTCATAGCTTCTTATAAGCCAACTTTAAGAGCAAAGGCTTCTCGCCTCGAATTAAAATGATGTTTTTTTCGCATCAACACTAATAACCCCTCAATTGTGGTTCCGGATAACAAAATTGATGGAGGTAGTCCCAAATCAACTTTCGAGTCATCGAAGTTAAGTTTGTGTCATTCAGACTTTGGTCTTTCTCATTTGATGTATTTTTTTTTCCGTTTGGTGTTGTTGTTTTTTTGGTGAGGACCTAACTTGTCTACGAATTTTACCCACACGTACATTGTGTGGCTCCGCCAGAATTTGCCACATAAGCTTCATTGGCAAGGCTTTGTTCATGATGTTAGATTTTTCTCAAACCAAGACCGCTATTCTTGTTTGGTTTACATATTTTGTCTCAACTAATGATAAGTATGTGTTGGTCTCTTTTATGTCAAATGGATTATTATAGGTTTTGTCAACTCCTCGATATTGTGCTTTAGAAGCATAAAATTTTGCATTTTAAAATAATCCATATGAAATAAAAGTAACTTACTAGAACGAATTCATTTGCATTGTATTTTTACATTCTATTTAGATGCAAGGAATAAAAACCATTTATAGTAAGATAATCTATACGAAATAAAAATAATTTACTCGTAAATTTAATGAGTCAAATATTCACTATGTCGTACGACTGCGTTCGAGTTCTTTTGGATGTTCTAAACCTCTTTCGAATTGTGTTTGGTGTGGTTTTGAATTGTGTTCGGTGTGGTTGTTTGAAGGGTAGTTGATTTGTGAAATCATGATCGACTTCTAGACGCTCTCTATTATATCGAAATATGAGGTGTCTACAACTGTTCTTTTTGTGTCCTTTCGTGCATTGTATATAGTCATCTCATTTCATACTACATTCTTTTGGATCTAACTATCATCCTCTTCATCAATTGTTCTCGTGTTTCAGTGTTTGTCACTGACCTGATGGGTTTTGAATTGTGTTTGGTTATGATTAGACCGTTTGTCATTTGATGATCTTTGATTCTTTATAACCATTGTATCTCCATTCTCTTTACTTTAAAACAAATGTCACCATATCATGTTTATCTTAACCTATGAATATTTTTCATCTAAGTTTGACACTTCAATTTATATTATACATTAAATATGAGGACAAACACAACTCCTAAAATGGAAAGATAACTCTTTTTCTCGAGAAGATAGAAACACACTCATAAAACACAACTTTACAATAAACCCAACTTTTACCATGCAAAGTTTTATGCTCTCAAGTCATAACTTGGAAGAGCTTGATAAAACTTACAAAAAAATTCTTTTGGGACTAAGGTGACCAACACAAACCCATTATTAGCTGGGAAACAATATGTAAATCAAAAAGCAAT
Organism: Fagopyrum tataricum; assembly: GCA_002319775.1. NCBI lineage: Eukaryota > Viridiplantae > Streptophyta > Magnoliopsida > Caryophyllales > Polygonaceae > Fagopyrum > Fagopyrum tataricum. The sequence continues at coordinate 32,995,010 of CM008281.1, read as the reverse complement.
GACGGTCTTGGATTAAGAAAATTTGTAGTCGCAAAAAAAAAGGCGATACAAATGAAACTCTTATGGAAAATTCTAGTAGACCAAATAATATATGGGTTAAAATTATCAATGAAAAATACTGAAAAAATAAGAACATTCTCCATTACCAAGTTAAAGATGGAGCTTCGTGGCAATGAAAAAGTCTTATGAAACTGAAAATTGAGTTTCAAAAAGGTATTATCTAGTAGATCGGAAATGGAAAAACCGTCAACTTTTGGCATGATAGTTGGGTTTCTGCGACCCACTAATAAAAATGGTCCAAAATACCAACCAAGTTGATACAAATATTAAAGCCAAATAACTTCATAAGTAACTCAAGAAATTGGGATAACAACAAAATTGATAATGAGCTTCAAAACATCTTAAACCCAATTACTAGGAGATTGCTTAAAGATTTAATCATCCCCATAAACGAGATCCATGATAGACTATATTAGAGATGTAGTAAAATGAATGGTTTTCTACAAAATCGGCTTCAGATATGATAGAAACGAAATTAAATATTCAACCAAACCATTTTTGTGATTAGTTTTGGAAACTGAACACCCAATCCAAAATTAAAAACTTGATTTGAAAAATCTCAATTAACGGACTACCGACAAAAACAAAACTCGACAAAAGAAAAATTGCCGTAACAAGACAATGTGAACTTTGCAATCATCATATGGAGGACTTGTTCCACCTGTTCCTTGATTGTCCTCGCACTAAACAAATTATAGCCAAAATCAATAGTACAATATCCACTGAACTTAACAAAATCAACATCTAGATAATAAAAAAAGCTCATGTCATCCTACAGGATATTAAAAACAAAACTGGTACAAACAAATTTGTATGTCTCGCAACGATATAGTTTAGGATCTAGTTCTTTAGGAACAAAATTATCTTTAATAATGAACTTATGGGCACTTATTTTAAGGTAATTACTTTCATCAAAAATCAAACTGGAAAACTAGCATAACTGACGAGGACGCTTATAACATAAAATTTCAACAAATGAACTATAACTCAAAAAAAGAAGAAAAAAAACACAATATTAAATGGGATAAACCAAAACCTGATTTCTTTAAAGTTAACTTTGATGGATCAAAACTCGATTCGGAAGTCACATCTGTTGGATATGTAATCCATAATCATAATGGTGATGTTGTTAACCTCGACGCAAAAAAGATAATTTCAATTTGGTTATAAAAGATGAAGTCTTTGCCCTCAAATCCGGTCTACATGAGGCTATCAGACTTCAGATTAAATATATCGAAATCGAAGGCGATAACTTGTTTGTTATTAAGACACTCAAAGGTTTGTGGAGTTGTATGTGGGAGATCGACATGATTATATCCGACTCTAGACTGGATCTTCGTTTTTTTGACGAAATACGTATTAGGCATATTTTCAGAGAAATCTACTGTGTTGCTAACCGTTCGACTCATCTGGAAAACTCGACCCTCAACAGCAATGTTTCTGAAGATCCTGAACTTCGTGTTCTCATCCAGATTGATACTTTAAGTTGGACTATCTCTAGAAGGTAGACCAATCTAACCGCTTTTCATTTTCAAAATAAATAATATATATATATATATATATATATATATATATATATATATATATATATATATATATATATATATAAAAAGAGGACAAACTGTATTTTTTATATGGGCTTGGGCTTGGGCTTGGGCTTATGTAGCCCATCAGGAGAAAAGAATATTGAGTTCCCGCTACTGAATTTTATAATGGGATTCCTACAAACCCATACATATTATGGGCCTCGGCCCTATTTCGTTACGTGGTCATTAGATTTGCTTCCCATTATTGCTCCGTAGTCAAGACTCAAGACCTTGGGAAAGAACCCTCGATCATATAGAAAGAAGCCTCGGAAAACAGCAATATAATCCATTATCCAGCTTTTTTTCCATGAATTTGAGCTTAAGGCTCGTTTCAGTCGTTTGGATGTAAAATAATAATAGGTTATAGTATAAATATCAAATATATGATATATCCTAAGTTGATCGATAAGGTTCAGGGATGTCGATATGAACACTAGGAAAATATTTCACCCAAAAAAATCATGGGAAATATCATCTATATTTAAAACACAATTTTAGAGATTTAAAAAAACAAAAACAGTAAAATAAAAAAAATAAATGATAATTTGAACTTTAAATTCTATATGTAACATACATAACATAATTTTTATGGAGCCAGTTAGAAAATTTTGGAATAAGGATATCATATTATCCAATTTTTAAGGAAATTTAATCGTTATCTTTCGGGAAAAAAAAATTTAAAAGTAACAACTGACAGAATGGAATATTACGCTTTAAATCACTATATTTAACATATTCCTTCTATAGAATAAGGTTCGTTATTTATTGGGGGGGAAAAAAATGAAATATGTCATTCTCCAATCTCAAGGATATTGAACAATTTATGCCTTCTAAATCTTTTGAAATTTGTTTTATAATGACATTGAGATAATATATGCATCATACAATTTTTAAATATTAAATTTCAATATTTTTAGAGCAACAAGGATTATTGTTTAAAATCTTAGACTTTAGAAGGAAATTTATAACCATACAACTTTTACATACGGTTCACTATTTTCGGAGCATGACAATACATTTAAAGGCCACAATGATATGTAATTTCTTAAATGCATGTTTGCAACAACAATTAGGGGTTATATGTAGGAGTGTGTAAATTTCGGTCCGGTTCGGGTTTTGGACTCGATCGAAATAGATTTGGTCCGGTCTTCGGTCTATTTATTTTGGTTCCAATCGATCTGGTCCGGTCCATAATCGGTCCGGTCGGGACCTGTTTTTTTTTAAAGTGTTTTTATAATATATATTAAAAAATTAAATTCTTTTTTCGAAAAAGTTAATGTTTCCGGTCCATCTGGTCCTAGTCCTATATATATATAATATATATATGACCGAAGATCTTGTACGCGCGACGCAGGTTGTGCAGTGTATAAACTCAAATTCAACGCATAAGTTAACTAGGTTATATGTATACTTTTGCTATCATCAACGTGGATGCACCGATGCACATCTCAACACTTACGTATATACACAAAAAATCTTATAAGTATTAAAGGAGAGCACTCTTTGCCACGTGTCAGCACCAGATTTAACGCAGGCTAAAAAAATATTTTAAAATGTAACGTTCGAAAATTTATTAATTTTATTCCGGACTTAGAGCACCTTGTAGTTATCCCGTAATCCCGAGATGCCGAGAGCCGGGATTTATTCATAAGAAAATCTCGAGCTGACTCGTCGTTTTTCCTCTTTTTCCGCGTTCCGACCCTTCGTTCCGGGTTAAAAGTGACAAGGGGTCATTTCCGACCCTCGTTCCGAGCAAGCTGACAAAACAATTGTTGTCCCCTCTCCCTTTTGGCAGCCTTGTCCCCTCACTCTCTCTCCTCTTTTGCTCATTCACGTTAGTTTCTTTCCCTCTTTCTCCCATGGCTCCATTTTTGCTCTCTTCTCTTCTCTTCTCTTCTTCCATCTTGTTGAGGATCTTTGTGTATGGACTGCAGCAAATGGATTTCAGGTTGTTGGTAAGCTCCTTCCCCTCCCTCCCCTCTCTTCCTTGTTGTTCTTTCCCTTCTTCTTCCTTCCTCCTTCCCCTCCCTCCCCTAAGACCAGTGATGGGTGTTTGGAGAAGATCCAGCAAGAGAAGAAGGATTTTGGAGCCAAGGATCCACGATCGAAGGCGAAGAAGACGACGTTCTGCACCACGACCGCGGGGGCGGATCATCACGGCCGCGGGAGCGGCACAGCACCACCGCGGGTGCGGCTCGGCATGGCCGCGGGGCGGCGGCAGGCTCACGGCCCAACACAGCCACGGGGGCAGCGGCAGGCTCGCGGCCCGGCACGGCCGCGGGCGCGGCTCGGCACGGCCGCGGGCGCGGCTCGGCACGGCCGCGGGCCGGCGGGGGGCGCGGCTCGGCACGGCCGCGGGCGCGGCTCGGCACGGCCGCGGGCCGGCCGCGGGCGCGGCTCGGCACGGCGGGGCGGCTCGGCACGGCCGCGGCGCGGCTCGGCACGGCCGGCGCGGCTCGGCACGGCCGCGGGCGCGCTCGCACGGCCGCGGGGCGCGGCTCGGCACGGCCGCGGCCGCGGCTGCGGCAACGGCAGCGCTCGGCACGGCCGCGGTCGGCACGGCGCGGGGGCAGCGCTCGGCACGGCCGCGGGCGCGGCTCGGCACGCCGCGGCGCGCTCGGCACGGGCCGCGGCCGCGGCTCGGCAACGGCCGGGGCCGGCGGGGCGGCGCTCGGCACGGCCGGGGGCGGGCTCAGGGCGGACACGACGGCTGCGGGGGCGGCTCCTTTCCGCCGCGGGTGCGGCCGGCAGCTCCGTTGGGGTGGCTCTGGTTCCGCAGGGGCGGTTCCTGCTCCGCCGGGGCGCCAGCTTGACTCCGCGACTGCGTTTCTGCAACAGTAGGCTTCTCCTCTCTTCTCTTCGTTCCTTCCTTAGTATTGATGTTGGATCATGTTAGTAGCATACCTAGGATGGATCCAGAGTAGCTTGGAATGCCACTTAGTGGTTGTGAACCTAGGAGCCCTTAAGGCTCGATGTAAGTGATGGATATGAGCATGTGAGCATGATGGACCTTCTAGACTAGCTTGTGCCTCTTTGGTTGAGGATTACTCTTGTGGAATTATGAACTGTTGTGGGCTGTTTCATGTGTGTGATGAGTACTTGGGACCTAGGATGCATTCCTAGCTTGAGGGTGGGTGGTCTTGCTTAGATCACTAGAGTGAAGTCTAAGACTTCTTGAGAGTGAGTATGTATTGATATGCATATCTCTTGTGAGTAGGTTGTGGGCTTCCGCCTTAAGGAAGCAAGAGTGTGATGACTTGAGTGTGGTGACGAGGTAAGTCTCCGGGTTTACTTAGCTCGTATTTTATGTATTAGCATTGATGTGTGTTTGGTGGTGTGTGTTTATGTTATGTTGTAACAATTAAACCGGTAATTAGGACCACCGACCTTATATGTATATGTTGGCCCAAGTGTATAATAACGGGCGGTGACATCACTGCCTACGACCGAGTGAGTCTAGGAGGTTCTCGGCGACTAGCCCGGCGGGTCAGATGGTCGGGTGCATCCGTACCATTCTTTGCCGGTAAGTAGGGACTGAGGCGAGACCACGGTGGTCTCGTGTCACAAACCGAAGTTGAATTAGAACGGGATACGACTTAATAATATAAAGATAATAAACGGACTTGTGTGTTTTATGTTATGTGATATGTATGTGTTTGTGCCTTCACCGCTTTTCTAATGCTTAGAATATGAGCTAACGGTTTTAAACCTTTTTGTGTAGATGACTTGCAGGTTAGGGATGCCGCCGAGTGAGGTGGAGGAGTGGACAACCGGGGTCTCCGTACATTATAGGACGGGGATGTTTTTGGGTTATGTTTTTGTATTAGAGTTGTGTTATTTTGAGGACTCGGCTGAGTTTTCAAGTTGTAGTTTATTACTTTTCGGTTTCCCCATACTTTAAAAACGTTTTGAGTTTTCGCCTTTATTTGTGTTGTTGGAAGGTCCGGTGAAATTGTTGTCAAGCTAAGGGTCGGGACCCATTGTGAGGTCTCGCCCCGTAGCATCCCGAGTCCCGCGGATTTGAGGTCTTACATAAAAAGTTAATTATTTTAAGTTGTAAATATAAACTATTGTCGAAAGCCAACAAAATCTTTTTTAAAAAGTTATTTATCTAAATTATTTAAAAAATCAGATTTTTGAAATTAAAAATCAGTAAGCTAAAATTTAATTTAAATATATTTATTGAAAATAAGAGATTCAAAAAAAATTGTAATATATATTAATTACGTTAACTATGGATTCAAATTTATCAAAAAAATATTAAAGTTCCCATAACAAAAGCACTTAATCCCCATTTTAAAAATCTGAAATACACTTCAAAATCATGAATGCAGCCGTAACAAATTACTATATATTTTGAATGCCATTTTAAAAAATCTTCAATTAATCTATAGCTATGTTGATTTATCAAATCTAAAGTTAACAATTTATTTAAATATTCAATATCATCTACTATTATATTTTACAAACTGAAATTTAAAAGTAAATTTGAAAAAGAGTTGTAATTTGTATATGTAATTTTAAATTAGAAGCCCGCACAAGGTACGGATATTACACTAGTATATATTATAAGAGTAGCACTCCTTGACACGTGTCACGGAGAAAAATACTCACTGTCACGTGTCATTTTAACATTTAATCACAACCCACCAAAATATTAATTAAGTTTATTCATTACAAAATTATTTAACGAAATATTAAAACCAAATTTTAATTAAATTCATCCCTTCCAATCACCTTTTTGTTACCTCGGATTGTATATAACAATTAATTTAAGACCATATGCTACCAATGTACTATTTCTATTAATATTTGAATCAGTGTAATAAGGGGGAGAAAAATCAAAATATGAAATATTATACAGTTAAATATTTTATTAATGTATTATATAATATTATAGGTAAAGTGTACAAATATTTATTGCTTATTATCTACTCTATCTAATGACAAAAAAATAGTTTACATATAATCTCTTAAATAAATATATAACAAATAATATTTTTATCAAAATCTCGTGCAAGACACGGGTAATATACTAGTATTTAATTGTAAGATGACTAACGTTTCATTCACGTATTTTAATGTTTGTAATTCGACCGTTTGTCCGTGTACCATACAAAAAGCCACCACCAACGTACATATGAATACAAAGTGATAAGATAAGGAAGAATGAAGATAGCCTTACACTTTTCGCAGCCATCGACAAAAGAGGGGCCTCAAATTAATGTCTTATTCATTTAATGTTTTATGCGTGGCGCTAGAAAAGCATTATTTACAGCAAATAAATAATATAGTACGAACACCAAAATAGAGAGAGAGGAAAATGTTTTATATAATTGTCATTTTCTGATATGTTCATTTGGATATCATAATTCATAGCGGTATTCATACAAGGTAGACTCGTCGATCAATCATAGCCGTTGAATGAATCGTCAATTATTGGTCGATATTCAACGAAGCCGATTGCTATTATTGACTATATGTTATTTCACGAAAGGCGTCTATATATCAAAGAATTGCATTTTATCGCCAATATATATGGAAAATCACACCCATACCCAATAATAAATATTTTAACCATCGTTTTTTTTATACATAAAGTTTGTTAACTAAGTCTGTTATATTTCTTTATAGTAATACATATAAAAAGACAATATTAAAGAAATCTCTTTTTAAACGAGTAATAAATTCACAATATATAAAATGATATTTAATTACAACGAAAAAATAAAAATAAAAACCTAAGTTTAATCAAACATGCAGCTTTTAAATTATTAATGACTTACACGTCAACTTAATACATAAATTGGATTATAATAAATTCACAAAATATGATTCGGGTTGATATTCGGCCAAATTTTATATTTTGTGAATTTACGACTTGTTTAAAATACTCAAACAACAAACTAATTAAGGTTGTTATACTAACTGAACATGTAAAACATTTAAACGAGCTTTACAAATGTGTGTTCGTGTTCGGTAAATCCAGCTGTTTGAGTGAACTTTAATTTTCCCGAACGTTATGGAGTACTCCAACTAATATAATAAGTTTATAGTGCTATTTTGGTAAAACGAGCCAAAATTTAACATGTTTAAACTAGATTCGTTTAAAAAGTGAATGGCTGAACCGAACCAATATATTTGAGCTTATATCTAAGTTTCAAAATCGATAATTTTGGTCCAAATAAAAGATGGGGGCGAAGATAGAGTCGTGAATCCCCGGATCATTTCCTACGTACGTTGTTGTTTATAAATCATCGTAATTAAGATAATAATGAACTTTGTCGGCATCCAATTGATATTATCATACTCAAAAATAACATCATTAATTAGAGTGCTTATCAAAGAATTGTCAAATGATTACTACTTTCAAGTTAAACTATATTACTGGAGTATATAAAAATAATAATAATAATAATTTTTGTTGGCATCCAATTGAATAATTGATTGCAGTCGTTGAAGCAACGTGGACAGATAAGCTTCAATTTCTCTTTCATAATGATGCTAATGAGTGGCTACTATAAGTCAAGTCAACTTCAACTTCTCCTTTAAAGAATATATATACAGACTATTACAGAGAGACGCCTTCGATATATATAAGTCGATAATCGGACAATCTCGTCAGATTCTTATTATTAACTTTTTTTTTTAAAAAAAAATCATTACTTGTCGTAGTTGCTTATTCAACATGAGTTAAGAGTCCAGTCTAACTTATAAGTATCGGGAAGCATCCTCTTATAATCAATTGACTATAAGAGTAGTAAACCGAAAAATTATATTAGGTTACAGATTTGTTTACCGATGTGAGACAATTTAATAAGTGTAACTCATCGACTCGGTTGACACCTACGAGATGTCTTAAGGTCCGTTGTCCAATTGAACGGGATAATTTAGCCAGATTCGATCTGATACTATGTGAAATTTTTTTTAATCTATATACTTATACTAAAAGAGCCGTCACTTGTGTTGACGTGGCGCTTCCAAAATTTTTTGGGCGATTAATTTTTTTTTTTTAAGTCACAAAATCTTCGTTACTAAAATGAAAATTTAAATATATTAATTGTTTAACAAATTTGAACGTAAAATACTTTAAATCTGAAAATAACGGTTTGTTGAAATCAGTATAAAAAATCTAATCAGATCGGTATACCCACTAATCTTCTCCAACAGCTTAACGTGAATCTTTTATTTTTTTAAAAAAAAACTTTTATTTTACGAATTTTGTTCAATTCGTTAATTTCGAACTTATTACAAATCTTTTTAAAATCAACAATTTTTTTTTTTCAAAAAAAATCTTATACTTTTCGATACAGATTGTTAGGTTACATGACTTTTACGAATTTTGTTTCAATTCGGTAATTTCAATGTTTGATTTGTTTGATTCTATCGAACCAGAATTATCAAAAATCTCTTTACAAATAATCTTTAATTTATAAGTTAAAAAAATTTAGTTTACTAAAAAAATCTCATCGGTTATACCGAGAAAATCACGCCAAATAAATTGTGCAGATACGCTAAATATTTTGATTGAGCTGCTATAAAAACTACGTTCTCAACACCAGTTGATGTATCCACTGCATTGTTATTCTCCCTAAAGCTATTATCGATTTGCATCTTTGTTTCGTACTATTGGAGATAAATTTCCTACATTGATTCCATACTAGGGAGGTTTCAATATCAACATTCTCCCATAATTTGGTTTATAATTTACAGGTATTGTCGACCCTGCCTCTTTGTTTCGTAGTATTGGAGGTAATTTTTTCCTATATCCTCTTTGTTTCATAGTATTGGAGGTAATTTTTCCTATATCGGTTCCCTCTTTGTTTAACCTATGTTCAATATCGATAACATTTTAACATAATATTGTTTTCAACAATCCATTCCTGCGTTACAGGTTTCGATTAGCTAAGCTAACATATTATTGTTTCGAATTTGATTCCAGTGTTGTTTACAATTCACAGGTTTCTATTAGGCTAATTATCTATACCACTGATTTCCTTGCAGGTTTCATACTACCGGACGTTTCAGTATTAGTATCTAATTAGGCTAATTTTTATATACTAAGCCCTCTTTTTCCCTTTACTCCAGTTGTGTGTCCTATTCCGACCTCCATTGAGAGAAAGTGCGAAGAGAAGAAAAGGTGAGCAAGTAGCGGAACTCAACCCTCTCCGATTCCAATATTTTTGAATCCTTGAAATTTAAGAGTTATTATTTATAATACATTCATATTTTGTTTTTTGTTAATATGTAGGTGGAGAGCATGTGACATTACACCATCAAAGCTGAAACTCAACCGTATATATTTATGAATATGACAACAATTCGTTAGATCGTGTTCTTGAGGATAATAATGAAAAACGCAAATTATTCGAGGATGATGATGAGACAATCAATCTTGAAAAAGAATTAGATCGTGAAGTTAGCCACCCCATAAATTTATCACCGTGAAGAAGGAGAATTCAGCTATATGTTTAGAGAAGCAATTTTTTACATTTAAAATGTTGTGTTCGTTTTAAATCAATAATAGTGTTTGACACTTTCTTAATTTATATATCTACAAAAAATATATATATTTTTTTTAATTATTAATAAATGCTTATAATATCTTACTCAAATCTCATATTTAAATCTTCCCTCACAACTTTAATCGCATTACTTACTAACAATGTTTTTTTTCTTCTGGAAATCTACTCACTAACAGTGTTGCATGACATAATTAGGCTTATTTATTTATAACCTTGAAAAAGTGGTGTGATGTATAGGAAATAAATTAAAGTCGAAATAATGAGATGTTCTTTGTTCGTAAATATTTTATCATCGTGAAAATAATTAAAGATAAATGGATATTATAACGTTACTCAAAAATATCAATACATAAATATAACCGCACAAGGTCGGATTATGAACTAGTATGATATAACGCTAAGAATTTCGTTACACTTGAGAACGCATATGACACATGAAATTTGAGTTTAACCCATAAACTTAGTGAAATTTGATGATAAAATCAATTAATAATAATAATAATGAGTAATTCGCCTTGTTGTATAATAAATTACAGTTTATTAATCATCAACAACGTGAGAAGCTTTGGTATATATCCACAACGACTTATCCTACACTAATCGACATATATAATATATATATTCTAAACTTGTGATAAAGTTACATTTTTCATCGGAGATGACTAGCTACCAAACACTCCTTTCACATCGGTCATAACTCATTTAAAATATTTTTATTATTGCATTTATAATTTCTTTATCTAAAGTTGTGGCCTAACATTATTTTCGTAAATAGTAGGACATTAATAGGTCACTTTTTTAAGACTAATTTCATAACCCTTATTCTTTTTTTTTCTATTATATAAAATATCAGAGAGAATTGGGTTAAAATTTACTAGATTATTGTTGAACTTCTTCTATGATAAAGATTTTTAAAAATAACAAGAGATTTAATTACTTCACCATTTAAACCTTTTTATTTCGATTCACCCATTTGTGTTTTTAGTTTTTATTTTTGGGTTGAAATTTATCTATTTAAGTATGTTCATATACCTAAAAAAATGATAAACAAAGTTATATTAGATCGACGAGACGAAATCTACATAAATATAAATAACTAGAAGCAAAAAATTTCAGAAATAACTTAAATTTTAAATTACTAGACAAGTCAAATTAATCCAACTAAAATGAGACGACTCCGGTTAGAATACATTACGTCTCAAAACGAGTTCGACAAACAAGTTGTTAAACACAAACATTTTTATAACAAAAAACATAGTATTAAATTGTCTCTCGAAGAACGAAAAACTTAATTGATACCAGAAACAAAACAAAGCATATTGAGTCTTACTGAGCCGACGAAACTGATTTGATTGGTTTTAAAATAACCCAAATCCACTTATTTTCGACTCTAAACGAACCGAAAAATCCATATAAACCGATCTGAAGTAACCCATACTCGATCTGAAGTAATCCATACTCGAAGTATATATAACAAATTCTCTGTCCAATCCAAACCACTAGAATAAACCGAGTTGTCATTAGTTCAGCATTCACCAATTAAAAATGAACCGAAAACAATTGACAACGTAGGTAGAGGAGTAAGACAAAGTATATTTATTGAGAGTAATTAGTGACCATACACTCAATACATATATACATCAATGGGGTGTCATTCTGAGAGCCACGTAAACACTAATGGAGTATCGTATATCAAAATCAATACAAGTCGCATATTTTTTTTTTCTTGCAGACCTATGGTCATGAAAAATTGATAATACAACACGTTTAAATTAATGTGAAGAGATTGTTTTACAGCCGGGGACCCTACAACAACCGAGAATATATATATATATATAGGTTTGAGTTTAAGTAGGTCATAATTTACTATAAATCGTTCAAATATCAATAATAAGTTAATTATTTAACTATATTTAAAATTATAAAATTATATAATAATTATTTAACTATGTTCGAAAAATCATATGACAATTTATTTAAGCAATCATATGACAATTTATTTAAGTGTTAATTTATGTGTCCATTGTTCAAATATAAAATGTACTTGTTCAACTAAAAATTGTTTAAATATGTCAATTATTCAGCTATATTTAAAATTATTTACTATATAACCAATTTATTTGTATAACAATTTTTAGTTGAACAAATACATGTTATATTCGAACAATTATTATTTTTATCTAATAGTACACGATTTGTTTAATCTTGGTTCCTGATATCGATTTGTTAACCGTAAATTGTGTCGTACAATCGAATTATCCGATCTTAAAATATTTCGTTGGACTTTAGTTATTGCATTTAAGGGTGGGTTGTGAAAAATGGAATGTTCCCAAGATAACAAAACAAACTTAGAACCAAATATATATAATTAATGGATATATTAGTTAATCATTATGATATGTCATAATTTCCGGTCCCAGTCCGGACCGGTGGATCGAAATTTTCAAAACTTAGACCGGAGACCGAACCGGACTCGGACCGGTTTGGACCAGAATAAAATAAAATAAATTAAAAAAATATATATTTTTGCAAAAAACTAAAAAAATATTTAAAAAAATATATATTTTATTAAATATGTACAAAATATATATGATTTTTTAATATACATAAATCTAAATTAAAAAAAATAAATTCAGGTCTGAGCCGGTCTTTTTTCGGTCCGGACCGAAATTGAACCGGGACCGAAATTTCCTAAAATTCTGAAACGGGGACCGGACCGGATTTAGTCCGGTTTTCCAGTCCGGATCAATTTTAAACAGCCTAGAACCGCTCATAAACCTTATATATTATACAATATTTCCTTATTATTGACGTAAAACATTAAATTATCCACAATTACCTATTTGTGACCCCCATTACTCGAAGATCATCCTCGCTCATCTTAACATCCGTGTTTCATTCGGCTTTGTTTGATTTGGATAAGCGATTAGTTATCCATTAGATTTCGAATAAGACATTATGATGATTATGACCGGTAGCTAAATCTATTTTCACTGTCACTTCGTTCTTATTTTGTACTGTACATTTGTACTAATCTTATTCACCTTTCAATCATAGACATGTGACATGTACACCAAATAATTTGGTAGTCAATACAATCGTGCTCGTAATGTGTACGTGGGCAGATGGTGTATAGAGGCTTTGATAAGTACGACTAAGCATCAACGATAACTCCACATTTCCAAACAAAGGCTATGTATTTACATAAATTTAGGTCTTTTCTTAAAACTACCATAAAAACTAAAACATAGACAAACCATCTCGAATTATGTTTGAATAGACCCGGTTCGAGCGAAAAATAGATTCTTTCCTAACCTTAACTAAAATTAACTTCAAATTAAAAGTAAAACCTAATGAATTGGTAACATTATATGTTGTTATATAACTTATATTAGCCGACGAGTAGAATACAAGTATGTTAAAACTAGGGTTGTGCATCTGGTCTAGACTGGACCGGAATTTCCGAACCGGTGTACCGGTATTTTCAAAAACTTGGACCGGATATTGGTCTGGACCGGAATAAAATAAAATAAATTTAACAAATATATTTTTGCAAACAAAACAAAAATAATATTTAAAAAATATTTTTTTTATATTAATTATGTAAAAAAGATATATAATTTTTAATATATATAAATTTAAATTAATAAAAAAAAGTTTCGGACCGGACTGAAAAAACCGGTCCGGTTTTTTCCGGTCCGGGTCAATTTTGCACGGTTAAAACTATGTTTCATATTTATAAAATACATGCTATTATTTTTTATATTTACGCAATTATAAGACGAGTCATTAAAATATATTGTTTTTTAAAGTTTTTTTTTAAATATATCACTTATAACTATATTTCCTATAAATAATAAATAAGTCATTAAAATTTACATAAAATTGAAATTCTTAGATCATACAAATATACAAAACGTATAACTACATAACTATATAACTTTTAATTACTTTTTTTTTCAATACACATGACGTAGTGTATAGTTATTGTACTTTATAAACATATAAGTTTATAATAGAGTCGTAAAACGACCCTTATATAATTATATGAGAGTACTATGAATGTATATATTTTGGTTGGTCCATATTCAACCTCTTTAAATCTTGATTCTTGATTTAAATAATTTCATTTTGAAGTCGAGGGTGGTGACTGTCAACCAATCTTCTTCGTCCCCAATCCATATAAGTGGATCTCATAATGAGCATTAATATATTGATTTAGTAATTATCTATACCATTAGTTTCTTTAATTATTAATTACTTTTGGTTTGTACTATAGAAGTAGAATAATATATTTGTTGTGGATGATTATCATTATAAATCTTGATTCTGTAAAATTCCCTAAGCTTAGTTATTTTTAAAATAAAACATTGTCATAAAATATATCCTTAAATTTTTATATTTTTCTATAAACTTTAATTTATAATGATTTATATTTATTATAGGTGAAAATTTTGAAAATGACACTTTATCTTATGGTCCAAGAATCAGTTTATATTTATAACATGATAATATGTCATCTTTAATAGTAAAATGTATTGTAGTGTATCGTGTGGATTTGATGAATATACAATTTAAAAAAGTTATATATTAAATCTATTTTTAGATGGCCATGTATGTAATATAATCTATTCTAAAACTAGCAGAGCTGACCACTTCTATTATTTTCGATTATTTTTCGGTAATAAATTATCTTAGCTTGATTGAATTACCTTTATCACTGTTAGTTACTTATTCAAGATTTTTAGCTTTTTTTTTTGCAAACAAAAGATACTTTAAATTATTAACAGGTAAAATTTTTTTTAAAAAAATAGTACTTTAAAACTGTTGATAAAATAAAAAACAATATTTCGGTCAATATGTTGGAATATGACGAAAAGATAATAGATGGCTGAATTTGGAACAATAATTTTGACAAGAAGGTTTTATTTTATAATAAATAAATAAAATTAATTTAATAAAAAAATAATAATTATAATTAACGTATGATTTGAATTTTGCACATGGGGCTGCTCTCTCAGATCTACATAATATAAGGATTATAAGCTGCGAGAGCGATACCTTATTTGATTTTATCCTCATAATTATTATAACTTTTATCACATTATTATGCGGTCCTTATAGGTATATTCTACTTTGAAAATGTCGTATAGTTTAAGTAATAAATAAAAATTGAGATTTTATGTGATTCTAAATCTGGAATTGTCGTGTATTTATTAGGATCAAGACAAAGCACCAGGAAATGACAAACCCTTAAAAAATTCAATTTTTTTATAATAGAAAACGGTTCGAAACACTAGATGACGAATCGAAAGGCCGAAAAAGATTGACATACGAGCTAACCGTAATGAAAAACCACAAAAAAAAAAAAAGAAACACACGTTAATACATCTAGAAACCCGAAAACAAAGAGATCTTCAAAGAAAGTAGTATGATCTAGTCAAAACGGAAGCGGCGTGTAAAACGTTCATCTTTGAAGAAAGAACACAAGTAAGAAGCGTGAGGAACAATTGTAACACCTCATATTTGGACCCGCAACAAAACCATCAAGAGTCGATAAAAAATCATGTCCCTCCTAAACAAATCACTAAAAACGCCACATAAAACAACACCAAACTAAGAAGATGACGATGTCAAACATGGAGATAGTGAGATATAAAAATGTATAACTTTGATGGATAAAAAAAAAATTAAGAAGAAAAATGTTCATAACAAGTTTGATGGTTGATGACTCAAGGTTAAGTTGACAACCTTTTTTATTTTATTTTTTGATAGGTCTCCCAAGATAGAAAGCCTTTTAATTCTACTTTTTTTAATATTTAAATAAAGTACTTCCTTTGTTAAAAAATAATTGTCGTCTTAGCCTTTCAATTTTGTTAAACAATAACTGTTGTTTTAGCTATTTTGGTCTTCACTTTACATATTTGACCTTTTAATCATTATTACTTAGTTGTGATTTTCAATAAAGCAAAAAGATATATTTCATAGTCTTTAATAAGTGTGCAAAATGCTAAAACGACAATTATTTATGAACGGGGGATATATATTTCCATTATTATTATTTTTTTTGAAAGGCATTAACTTCAAGGTTGGCGTAATATGTTTGGCTTGAAAGGGAAAAGAATGGAAAGGCAAAGAGGTTCAACACTTCTAAAACATGATTGTCATTAACTTCCAAACCTCACAAAAAAACGCGTCAGGAATGCGCCCGCAAATGAGAAACTCTACCTCTACTACTACGAAACCCTAATTAGCCTCCCAAGAGCCGCCACTCTTTTCTGCCGTAAAATGGAAACAAAGGCTAAATCTATCATCGAAAACACCACCACTCCACCTCCACAAAACCCGTCACCTACTAAAGCCTAACCTCGACAATGACAAAACTTTTCCGTCATCAACTTCGAAACGACAAAAGAGATTCCTCAAGGAGAGAGAAGACAAATCAAGGCAACCTAAACTGGGCAACGAAATCAAAATGGTGGAGAAAGAAGGTAAGATTGAAGCAAATTTGGGAGCAAATGGGTCAAGGAGAAAGGGCCCAAACTTTTCCAAGGTCCGGAAGAAGCGATTGCTACAATCGAAGCAAAATAAGCCGGATGACGAAGCTTGGAAGAGAGGAGTCTCTTTCACCGTTAGACATGGGGATGAAGCTTGAATGATCCCCAAGCTGTATGCAGAGGAGACCTTTCATGTTTAAGACATGCAAAACAAGCCTGGATGCTCAGAGCCATGTGCTATTGATTACCAAGAAAGGTATGAACTCTAATAACCCTAAAATTAAATCAATCAATTCTAGTTTTAATTGTCTTGCTTGCTGATTGTGACATGAGAAAACATGACTACTATGTTTTATAGCTACTCTAGACCCATTGTGACGTAGGTAGTCCATACTTACTCGAATAGAGATTTGATTCCTCTATATAAGAACCGTAAACTAATAGTATCCCCTCTATATGTACTATGAAGCCTTGACTTCAAATTTTCAATTATTGTTGCATTTTGGATGATGAAAATTTGTTATCATGTTACTCTAATGTTTAATATTGGCTTGCATACCTCTGTTTTGACTAATCTTTTACATACAAAATAGTTGATTTATCACTTTCCATTACAAATAACTAATGTTAATACTTCCTGTTTTGCTCATGATGAAGTTAATAACGACAAAAGATTACAGTTACTAATGAATTTGTTATTCTCTATGATATGTAGGGCAACCGTGAATTGGAACAGTTTGATACCTCTATCCAAGGAAGGAAAAAATCATAGACAAGCTCAATTACATGGTACCCTGGTTCCCAAGCAGAACTCAGCCTTGAACAACTGGAAGCAAACCTGCAACTTAGAGACTAGAAAATTAGAATCAAAGAAAACATGTAAACATTGCAAATGTTTGAAACATACGATCACTGTCGAGACCTACTGTATGTACACAATTATACTAATCGGGGAACATACAGATTTTCTCATTTCATTCACATTGTAATCTATTGCTACATGACACCAACATTCATGTACAAGACAGGCCGAACCCTTTGAATAACAATATACAATACAACAACAAAGGAATAAGTCGTGGCCAATTTTAGAAAAAACATTTGACATAGTAAACTCACACAAAATTATCAAGGAACTAAACACCAAATTAAACATAAAGAACAAGTACCAAAGAGAATCATATCTTACCAAAAGGGAGTGGATACAACAGGAAGACTATCACCCGAACCAATATATAAGACGTTAAAATGAAGATAGCCTTCTGGAATTGTAGGGCATGCGTGAGAAGAATTTTTGGATTAACCTAAATATCGTATGCAAAAACGAAAACATACAAGTTATAATACTAGCGAAACCAAAACAAACACTGAACCTGATGAATCCTTATGGAAGAGCGGATGCATGTTTCGATAAAATCCACTTCATCCCAACAGTGGGCTTTTCGGGAGACCTATGAGTATTATTATGGAAGGAATATCAACTCCGGCATGAAAATAGAAATAATCAGTAATCATAGCAGGATCATCACCATTTCTATACGAATTTAGATTCGGATTTTGAAACAAGGATCTTTGGTATATATGCTCCGCTAAACGAACAAAACAAAAAATCAACAAGTAATGTATAATAACAAACCTTTTCGTTTCAAATCTATGTGGTTGTCACAACCAGACTGTGAAAATCTAATGAAACGGAAATAGAAAAATCAATTCCAGGAACATATGTTCAATCTTGTAAAAAAAAACTCATCTTCTAATACAAAAATTGAAATCATGGAGTCGCGTGAAATTTGGCAATATCAATACACAACAAAAGTATGTAGACTAACAAATAAAAGACCTCCAAGTAAAACTACATTCCTCTTTTAACCAACAACTGAACGATAAAATTACTAGGCTAAATAAGAAAGAGAGTGTTTATTGGAATATAACACAAATAGTGGATGCAGCGAGCTAAAACAGTGAACCTGCGACTAGGGGACAAAAACACCAAATTTCACCATATGAAAGCGACAAGTAGAAGAAACAAGAAGATAATCGCAACTATAACAAGAAACGATGGAACAATTTTATACAAAGATGTGATATAACAGACGAGTTCCTAAAAGACTATAATGTACGCTTCCAAGCTTCAACGATCAATAACGAAAAACTTAGCAAACTACTGGAAGTAATACAACCAGAAATCACCGTTGAAGATAACTCTGAACTGGACAACCCTTCTCCACTGGTGGAATCAAAACGCGTTGTTCGATATTGTATTGAGAAATCATCAGGGCCTGATGGTATTACACCGGTTTCTACCAGAAATACTAGCACATTATCGACCCAACAATCATCACGACAGTGAAAAGTTTCTATAGAACCGGAAAAATCCTTAAACAACTAAACCATACATTTATTGCTTTATTACCAAAAACGGATAACCCAACAACAATTGCTAACTATAGACCAATAAGTCTCTGCTCGACGGTCTGTAAAATAATAGCCAATATCCTAGAAAAAAGATTAGGATCATTATTTTCTAAACTAATTCATCCTCTTCAAAGCGCGTTCACAAAAAAATAGAGCAATCCACGATAACGTTCTTACAGCTCATGAAATATTTAGGGCCTGAGCAAAACTCGGTCGTTTAGGTGAACCGAACCGAAACCGAAAATTTTGGGTCCAACCGAACCGTAAACGATTATTTCGGTTCGGTTAGCGGTTCGTATAATTTAGGTTTCGGTTTGAACCGTTTTATTCAAAAAAAAAACGAAATATGTCCTTTAGGGTTTAATAAAAACGCAGCTTCTCAATTCTCTCGACTTATATTTCAAAAGTGATAAGAAAAGGATGGAGAGGGGGCGTCGGCTCGTGCGAGGGCTGGAGAAGGAGGCTCCTGCAAGGGCTGGAGGAAGTGACGACTCCTGCGATGGATAGAGGAGGAGGCTCCTGCGAGGGCTAGAGGAAGCGACGACTCTTGCGAGGGCTAGAGGCAGCGGCGGCTCCTACAAGGGCTGGAGGGCAGCGGTGGTTCCTGCGAGGGCTGGAGGAGAAGGCTCTTGCGAGGACTGAAGGAGGAGGCTCCTGCGAGGGCTAGAGGAAGCGACGGCTCTTGCGAGGGCTGAAGGAGGCAGCGGCTCCTGCGACTCTGCGAGGGCTGGAGGAGGCAGCGGCGGCTCCTACGACGACCGGAGGCAGCGGCTCTTGTGATGACAGGAGACGGCTGTAGGAGGCGACTCTTGCTAGGGTTTTGCGATTGCAGCGTCGATTCAAATCCCGTTAGGGCCGAGCGTCCGGAGGTCATCGTCTTCTCTTCTGTTACTTATTCTTCTTTCTCTTCTTCAATTCCTCACTACCTCACTCGTTTGGAGGCTCTTGTCTACATATTTGAGATTTCTTACTTCTTGATTTCTCATGAATCTCATTCGATTGCCTTCACTTCCCAAGTGAACCTGGCAAGTTTGATTTGTGATAGATATCGACTCGAGCAAACAATTCTGATCTAGTCTCTTCTAATCTTTTGTACATTTCGTTTTGTTTGTATTAACTAGTCTCTTCTTCTCTTCTATAAATTTGGTTTGTTAGTACATGTTCATATTTATTGTCCAGACAAATGAAGCAATCAAATACATGTTTTGAGAGGCAGATCCTGTCATTTTCATTTTCGGTTCTAACCTAAACCGAACCGAAAAAAATCGGTTCAAACCGCAACCGAACCGAGATTTTCGGTTTAGGTTTTCGTTTGGGTTTTATCAAGTTTCAGTTTTCGGTTCGGTTCGGTTTTGGTCGATTCGGTTCGGTTTTAAGCCGATGCTCAGCCCTAGAAATATTCCATGGTTTAGATCAAAAAAAGAAGAAGAGGGGTACATGACAATTAAATTAGACATGAAAAAGCATATGACAAACTAGAATGAAGTTCCTTAATCTAGTACTCCAAAACTTTGGATTTAGAAAAATTTAGGAATTGGATAAATGAATGCATAACAACCATTTCATATTCCTTACTTATTAATGACTCGCCAACAACTATCTTTGTCCCACAAAGAGGAATTAGACAAGGAGCTAAAATCCTAACAAGAATCATCCAAAAAGTAAGTAATGAATATCCACGATCAATAGGTTTCCCTATAACAAGACACTAGTGTAATACCCGTGCCTTGCACGGGATTTTCTATAAATATTATTTTTAGGTATAGAATTATTGTTAAAGTATTTGATACAATAATTACAATGATAAATATAGAAAAATAAAAGTAAATTATGTTATAAAAATATTTTTAATTTTCATAAACATATTCTATTTTTGTGAAGAAAAAAATTTAAACAATAATATAAATTTGATTTTAATTTCTTTTTGCTTTTGTAAATAATTAAAAAAAAATACTATATTATTATATATATAGTTAATTTTGCAATATTATTCCGGCATTCAATTCGATTATCTTATTTATACGTAGTAAGCTTAACTATAAGTATCATTTTATATATTTTGGTATGTTATTATCACTATTTATTGTATTATCCCGTCATAATCATACAACTTATCAATAAATTTGTTGTAGATTTTGTAAGTTTTTAAAATAAGTAGTTATAATTAAAATAGGGTATTAAAATTGATTAACAAAACTAACGTGATTGGAAACAATATTAAAAGAAAGATTTTATGAGATTTTATCATCAATTTATCTTTTTCGATTAGCTTTTTTAATTCATGTTGTAATATTATTGATTTTTAAAAAAAAAAATTTTAAAATACAATATTTAAATATTATTTCGGATTTGTTTTTGTAAAAATTGAAATCAAAAACAAAATTTATTTAAATCTACCGGCTAGTTATGAATTATAATTATTTTTTAAATAGCTAAAATTACAAATTCAGTTATTTTTAAATAATTAATATGAAACCACGTTAAGAATTCCGATTACAAAATCTTCATAAAACTCGGATTTAAATTTTTTTTATTTAAATTGGATTGCAAATGGGTGAAATGGCATGTAGGCCCTTTACTACATAATGAGCATTAATAAGGCCCATATAATTATGGATGGACTTAGTAGGCCCAAGAAATTACAAGAAAATAAGAAAATAGGAAAAAGGGTTTTAGGGTTGACGATTTTATCCCTAAAAAATCCAATTGGCTTCTCCTTCCTTACTGTTACATTGCCAGCCGATTTCAGCCTCCACCGATTACGATTTTCAAATCGAAAGGAAGCGCCATCCATTACCATTAAGCCAACCGTCAATCTTCTGAAAATCGTTACCCATTTCAGTGAATTTCTTTCGGCCGAAAGCCTTCCAGAATTCAAGACGAATCGTTTCCAGAATTCTCGATCTGCAACGATTTTCGATTCAAACAAAAATCAAAAATCTCTTGCTTCCATATGATAATGTCTAGATTCAAAGGCTCGATGAAAGTCGTCCATTGAGGAAAAGTTTCACTTCCTGAACATTTTCCATCAATGAAACAGTAATAACGAAATATTCTGCAAATTCTGGTACGTTCTACAATTTATGTGTCGAAATTATGTATTCATAGAAATGAAGACAATCGTTATGTTGCTGTTGGAGTAAATGAAGACAATCGTTATGTTCTGTTCTGTTGCTAAAAATCATGGTATATGATAGCTAATGTTGAACTGTAAATATGTAGATGTGATGACATTGCTTTGTATAACAACATATGGTGGGGGATACTGGATAGTGGAAGAAGGTTTATGGAAATATAGTGGAAATGTATCGAGTAAGCCTTTGTTGATTGATGTAGCATGCACGTTTGATGAGTTGAAAGGAATGGTTGCTTCTACATTTGGAATTTGTGTTTCAGAATTTGCCATAGAGTTATCGTACCAGAATATTTTTAATCCAACACTGATGCCATTTGATGTCAAGGGAGGATTTTGAAACATATATTCACATAAATGAAATGGATAAGTACTGCTGGAGTATTCCTTTATGTGTAATCAAAAAAGTTACATACTGATGATAGAATACATAATGATGGGAAGGAGATACATATTGAACATGGAGAGAGTTCATCAACTACTGTACAAACAGAGCAGTTTGAAGATACATCCGGATATTCTATAGCATTATTCCTCAAATAACAGGTTGTGTACCAACGGAGACAGATATGTATCTTGAAGTTGGGAAAACATATTGTACGAAAAATGATGTGAAGAACGCATTGTGTCTACACGCCATCTCAGAATGTTCACAATACAAAATTGTCAAGTCAAAAGCAAAGGCACTAACAGCAGTGTGTGTTGACAAAGAATGTAAATGGAGGGTGCGCTTCACTATGCTTGGACAGTCAAGTTACTTTACAACAACAAAGTATAACTCCACGCACACATGTTCTTTTCAATTAAGGAGATCGGTCAAAAGGGAAGCTTCTTATCATTTAATAGCTGAGAAGGTTAAATCAATGTAAGTGTGTTTATTTTAATAGAGAGATGTAAAAGTGAAACATTACATAACTTCCAACAAGTTATATAAATGTGTGTTTTTGATTATGTAGGTATTATAACTCAAAGAAGCTACCTACAGTGGACCAAATCAGCACAGTTATGAAGAGCTTACATAACATTGATGCTAGTTACTGGAAGTGTTGGAAGGCCACAAGAAGAAGTAAAGGACATGATAAGAGGTACACCGGAGGATAATTTTATGTTGATACCTTCATATTTGTATGTGTTGGGACAGATCAATGAAGGAACCATTGTTACTCTAAAGCTTGATGATGATAGACGATTCAAGTATGTGTTTGTTGCCTATGGACAATCAATAAGGGGATTTAAAGTAATGAGAAAGGTAATAGCTTTTGTACACTCCTCTGTTCACGCTTTATGTACTAATAATTATTGAAGTTAACAATTATGTACATGAACTTGTGTATCTGATACAACTTGTGTACTGACTACTCTATTCACGCTTTATATACTTGAAATATACATGACCTTGTGTATCGGATATATCTTGTGTACTGAGTCCTCTGTCCAAGCTTTATGTACTTGATATCTACATGAAATTATGTATCAGATATAACTTGTGTACCGACTCCTCTGTTCACGCTTTATGTACTTGATTTGTGTGTATAAGTGTGTAACTAATAGAACTTATGTAGTGAATCCTCTGATCATGCTTTATGTACTTGACGTGTGTGTGTGTTTAAATCATTATGTATGTGTAGGTAATCACAGTAGATGGAACTCACTTGAAGGGAAAGTATGGGGAGTCTTGTTTGTAGCAACTGCACAAGATGCAAATCAACAGATTTACCCAATAGCGTTTGCTGTCGTTGA
The DNA here is from genome assembly GCA_002319775.1 of Fagopyrum tataricum. Taxonomy (NCBI): domain Eukaryota; kingdom Viridiplantae; phylum Streptophyta; class Magnoliopsida; order Caryophyllales; family Polygonaceae; genus Fagopyrum; species Fagopyrum tataricum. The sequence continues at coordinate 32,971,054 of CM008281.1, read as the reverse complement.
TAGTGAAAATGATGCATCTTGGGATTGGTTCTTCAAGAACCTCAAACGGTTTGTACCAAACAACAATGAACTTTTGTTCATATCAGATCGGCATAGCTCCATTAAAAAGGAATAGCATCAAACTATGAGATGACATTCCATGGATATTGCAATTGGCATCTTAAAGGAAATTTGAGGAAAAAACGAGATCCGACAGAATACTTGAAATGTTCATGGATTGTGCCCGAAAATATAAGAGGACAGATTGCATGAGAATTCTGACAAATCTCAGGGGTATGTACATTAATGCATCTTATTACACAGATTGCGTGTTTTGTTGACAATAATTATTCATAATTTGTTTGTATTTTGACAAACAGGAGAAGCCAATGTAGGGGAGATGCTTAAGGAAATTGGAATTCCAACATGGGCACGTTCGTTTAGTCCGGTGAAAAGGTACAACATTACTAGCAACAACGCAGAGTGTGTAAATGGTTTAATGAAAGAAGGTAGGGAGTATCCGGTTCTAGCAATGCTTGAGGAAATAAGACAATTCATGACTAGGTGGTTTGCGGAGCGTCGAAGCAAGTCTACATCTTGTGTAGAGAAATGTCCACCGAAAATAGAAGCAATAATCCAGAAAAAATACAAAGAATGTGGTAGTTACTTTGTTTATGTACTAGATGCAGAAAAACTAGAGTTTGAAGTGAAGAAGGGAGATGAACAAGTTACTGTTTGTTTGCTAATGAAGAGTTGTGACTGCAAGGAGTTTGATATTGAAGAGATACCTTGTGTACATGCCATGGCTGCAGCTAAACACATGGGTGTGAATGCATCTGATCTAATCGGTAAGTATTACACATGTGAGAGTTGGAGGACAGGTTATGTAGAGACAATTTATCCAATTCCTAACAAGTCAGAGTGGAATGTTCCTCCGTCAGTATCACAAATCTCATGTGAGCCTCCAAAAGAAGCGTAAGAGGTCTGGTCGTCTGCCAAAAGCTAGGAAACGTGCTGCATGGGAATTAAAGAGTAAACGGAAATGCAGCTGTTGTGGAATGAGTGGGCACAACAAGAAGACATGTCTTAATCAACCGAAATAGGAAATTTTAATTGCTTTAAATCTATATTGGACTGTTGCGTATTAGTATACATTAATGACACACAAACTAGGGAATAATTGTAAGACTATATTCAGGTACAGACAAAAATGGGACAAACAGATAGTTTTGGGTTACATAATATACCTACAGAAAGTCATTACATTTCTTTGTTGTAAACAGGACAATGTTATGTACACACACTGCGTCTACATAAATATAAACATATATGTACAAATGCATATAAACATATATGTACAAATACACGACAGGTATAAAACAAGTAAAATATAAAGAGTACACAAAGTTAAGTCATCCATTGACAGCAAACTGTTTGAGTACACAAAACAACCTTACAATAACACCAAACTGTTTGAGTACACAAAACAATAAGTGGAAGGATATGAGTAGCAGTTACATCATCTTAAAAACAACATAGGACTAAATCTCTTCGAACCATATTGGCCAGTCCCTATCATATACAGCAAATGCAAGTTGCTCTCTGTACAACGGAGAGAAGCATCGCTAATGTTTGATAAGTCGCTGCGTCAGATGCCAAATATTGAATATATTTAATGGTATAAATACCACAGCTTCCTCTGCAATATGGTATGTATACATAAGGACAATACAAAGTACATAAGACAAAGGAAGTCAGGACAAAGTCAGTACATAAGGACAATACAAAGTCAGTACATAAGGACAATACATAGTCAGTACATAAGGATACAATACATAAGGAATACATAGTTAGTACATAAGACAAAGTCAGTACATAAGTAAAATACAAAGTCAGTAGAAACAGTACATAAACACAATATAAATAAACCAACTTAATGTATAAACAGTTATCATGAAAGATACATAAATAAAGACAATACAAAGTCAGGACATAAGGCAAATGAGAAAGTCAATAGAAACCAGTACATAAGAAATGTATATGTAGTAACATAATTATGATATTTATATGCATAAGAATAATATGTGTAGACATTTAGCATGCATATGCAATACATATGAATGTACATAAGTATAATTTGAATAAACATAAGAAGTGTAAAGAGATACACATACCCGTCTAAATTGAATTAAGTACATCCTTTCTCACAATTTTGAATGGCATCTGCAATTATCTCCCAATCTTATGGTGACCATGAATTCTCAACACGTGAGGAAACAAAACAGCAAGAGGCTCTAAATAGAACTGAAGCTTGTCTTCCTTGACATACACCACTTGAGGATCATATACGTATATGCACCAGTCGATGAAATTGATTTCAACAGCCACCCATGTGAGTCAATAAGATTGAATGGAGCATATATAAAATTGACATCATATAATTCTTTCCTGAAAAGCCTTGGTATGTCTCCTTTGAGTACATCAAAAAAAGTATCTTCAAACTCAAAGGAATCTGGGCCGACAGCAGAAAACTTGTCAAGGGTTGTCCTATTGTATGCACGAGCAAAGCTACAATCCAGTACAGTAGTAAGTGCAAACAAATCTTTGAACTCCATAATTGACTTCCTCATAAGCATTATGATTTCATCAATTTCCTGCAAAAACAGGAGCAGAAAAAAAATATATTAACAAAATGAGGAATGTCAGTGCACAAGCATGTGTACGGATATGACATAACCTGTACATAATATAAGCAGAATGGAGGGTGATCAAAAGAGATGTACATAACCTATACATAATATAAGTAGTAGAGGAATGGGAAAGTTACCTCATTCTTCAACCAGCCTCCTTTTTGCAAAATACTTTGAATAGAAGTCCTGGTGTGTACCCCGTAATGGATCCTTTGTTTCTTTGGCTTCAACCCAATTATAAAATTTTTGACGATCACTTCGCTTTATAGTACAACCAGAAGGAGCTTTTGGAACCTTCACGTTATTTCTATATGGGTCCTCTTCCATCTGCTCTCTTGACGGACCCTCATACCCATACGACGTGAAGGCTGGGCCTCCTCAGTATCAGCATCTTCTTTTTCAGTTTCCTTCATAACAAATGTGTTAACTTATCATACACAAAGAACTCATACAAATTCATATAATAATATGAATACATATTTAAATACAGCAATTGGAAAATGAACATAAAACTAATAATTATACCTCACTCAAGTCATCATTTTTGTCGTCACATAAATCTTCAACATCATTGACTTCCTGAGAAGGTGCAGCTTTATCACCAGTAGCAGTTGCAGAGGAGGCAAGCTCTTTGATCATCTTCTTGATATTTTTTTTCAGTTCTCTTGGATGATAGATAAATTGTTGAATCGAGTTTTTCATACACAGTCCCCAAATCTTTAGAGTAGGACACCCACTCATCAATCAATGATTGTTGCTCCTCAACTTTATGATTTATCTCAGTTTGATCCTTCTGAAGTTGAACAAGCATTTCAATGATTGTAGAAACCCAAACGGGTTTAGTGTCCTCACCACTAAAACAGAAGACAGAAAATAAACATATATTAGCAAGGCATAAAAATAATTGAATAATAAAGGTACATAAGACAGTGCAAAAACATATGAAAATAAATACATAAACTCACTACATAACACATATAGTAGCAAGTAAGAACATAAGTCAATAATAATGGTAAAGATAGATACAGAAACTCACTGCAAATTAGAACCACTCTTGTCAGCTGACTTATCTGCTTCTTCTTCAGCATGACAGGGAGGGGTCAGTGGTTCTTTCCCCTTGGCACTCTTCTTCTTCTTCTTCTTCTTAGAACTACAAAAATAACAAAAAAAATATAAGTTGAACTGAATTGAAAATGTACAATACATAAATTAAGGTTACAAACATTGGAGATGTGCAGCAGGAACTGTCTTAGAAAACTTTCTCTTCCCCAACTTGGATACTTCCTTTTGAAGAGGTTCTTGAATTTTAATAGACTTGGACCTTGTCTTGGGGGATTGACAAAGTCATCGCCACTAGACTGTTCTTCAAGAACTTTTTTGGAAGTATCCTTTTTGAGATTTTCGACTAAATAATAATAGAATATTAAGTGAAAAAAAACAATGTTTTAATAAAAGATAAACAGTACATAAGCCAAATGACAGATACAATATAAATTAGTTGAAAAAACAATATAAAGAAGGGCACATAAGGTGTATACATAAGGACAATAAAAAATCAGTACATAAGACAAATGAGAAAGCAATAGAAAGGAATACATAAAAACAGTATACATAAATCAAATCAATGTATAAACAGTTATCATGAAAGATCAAATACAAGTCAGTACATAAACACAATGTACATAAACAACGTAATATGTAAACAGTTATCATGAAAGACCAATACATAAGGACAATATGAAGTCATACATAAGACAAATGAGAAAAATAGAATAAAAACCTATGTAGGAACATAAGTATGATATGAATATGCATAAATATAATATGTTTAGACATTTAGCATGCATATGCAATACATATGAATATGCATAAATTTAAGTTGAATAAACATAAGCAGTGTAATGCACACATAAGAATAATCATGCATGCAGAATACATAAAGACAATAGAAACAAGTACATAAGGCAAATATAAACAAGGTACATAAAATAAAATCAGTCATAATTACCCTGTTTGTCCTTTTTTCTTCTTGTCCTGATAAACAGGACGATGTACCTGAATATTACATTTTTCAAATCCGTAGAAAAATAAAAAGTCTAATCTGTCATCATCACACTCATCCTCCCACAAATCAGAATCATCATTTTCATAATGGCCTGGACAGTCTTGATATCTTCCTTTGTAAAGCTATCAACCAAGACTTTGATGTCAGAATATCCAGGATAGGGTTTGACCTTCAATGACTTCGACACCCACTTTGTTACAGAGGTGATCTGTAGGAGTATCTGAAAGAGTTGCAAATTCCATTGCAAGCTTCGGCATACAATGGAATGCAAGTATCTAAAACAAGAAAATGAGTTAGACAGCAGTAGAAAAAACATTTTAACATAAACAAAAAAAAATAAATTTCATGTAAATACACAATGTACCTGAAGGGCAAGAGGAAAACCACCAATATTATAGCCACGACTACATCTTTCTTTACCAGCCTCACAGGACTGGAAGAGTTTCTTAGAATGCAGGAAAGACTGACGACCCCATGGGTAGGCATCAAAAATAGACAAGTCACTAACAAGATTGATGATTTGCTGGCTAACCATCGTCTTCTTGTCTTTGGAGGATAGAACTCCTTCAACAAAATATTATAAGAGCCATCTTATACTTAAATTCAGATTCTTTAGGCTCCTTTTCAAATAGTTGTTCTAGTTCACCATTAGTACATCTGTCGCAGCCAACGACAGTACGCATATCAACATAATCAATATTGTCTCCCTCTTTTAAGCCTTCATCACCACAATGAAGACCTGTAATCTCTTGAAATTCATTCAAACTAAAACGAAGAAGAACATTGTTAATGGCAAAGTACATTGAATAGTTTCTTGAAGTTACAACTTCCCTCATGAGCAGGAAGTGTATAATCTGATTGCACAACTTCAAACTTGCCCATTTTGATAATAGACCGGAAAACACCGGACTGAAATCTATCTTTATCAGCATCGGAAAGTTGTTCCAAAATATGTGGGATTAGAGACATCCTACTATAACAATTAAGTCTGGCAGAGACATTTGAATCTGTCTCGGGCCACCTATATGTGAACTTCAAAATACAAGAACATATGAAAATTAGAAGTCAACTACACATAGATGGAAAGTCAATACACAATCAGTACATAAACACAATGTACATAAAACAAGTTAATGTATAGACAAGCAGTACATAAACAGAATGTACATAAAAGAACATATGAACATACAAAGTCAGTACATAATGTAAAACAGACAGAGAACATAGATAAGACTACATAAAGTGCAGACACATAATAACACATAATATACATGCAGACACAAGCAGAAACCAACAATACAATACAAAAATATACCTTTTGTGGTGTACTAGGAACCTTAACATCCTTTGATGGCTTGAACGACCTAACTTTTGGACGGCCATTTTGAAAATATACTACATATTACAAAATGAAATACATAAAGTTAACGTAATCTGTGTAAACTTGAGCATAATCAGTGTAAAATTTGAAATCCACAAACAGCAAAACAATGTACACAAAAATGAAGCTCAATATAACAACATTCAGTAATAACTTAACCTAATAACCTAACAAGTGAACCTAAAATGAAAAATTCGAAACGACATTATGAAAAAAATGAAAACCTAATATGTGAAATGAAATACAAGGAAAACACAGCAACAAAAGTATAAAATAGTGTAAAATAAGAAGGATTGGGAGAAGGCATTACCAGTTAGTACTGGAAAAGATGGAAGAAGATGACTGTGGAAGACGATGTCGAACAAAATGTCGATAGTGAAGGAAACAGTGAGCGAAAAAGATGAAGGAACAACGAACGAAGATGAAGGAAGAACGAAGACGACGAAACGAGATGAAAGCAAGAGGTTGGGGAGAAGATGAAGGAAGAACGAAGACGAAAACGAAGACGATGAAGAGAGAAGTTGTGGAGAAGACGAAGGAAACAACGAAGAGTAAGATGAAAAGTGAAGAGTCCCGTCGGCTCCTCCTTTTTGCCGCCTAGAAGATACAAAATACCCGTTTTGTCCCTTAGTGTAATAAAAATTACTACACTCAACCAACCCAAAATAGCCCTTTTTTAAATTAAAAAATGAAGGGCCCAATTGGTACCGGGAAAACAAAAAGGGCTTTATAGCTCATTTTTCTCATTGCAAATTCGTTTACATAATTTTATTTGTTTTTAATATTTGTATAAATCTTGATTTTAATTCCTTAATTAAACAATGCTTTTTTAATTATTGGATTTCAGAATAAACTATTAATTATTGGATTTTTAGAATAAACGACGGGAGGACAAGTGGCAAAGAAGGGTTCCCCTTTAATACATATATAAGATGGAACAATAACTCCTTCTTAGCATTTTCGGATGACATTCTAATTTTCTCTAAAGCAACTGCCGAAGCAAGCAGCAAGATCCTTTCGGTACTAAAAGACTACTGCGAAACGTCAGGCCAAGTAATCAACTACCATAAATCATCCTTTCAAACCTCAAGTAATGTAAACTCGATCATCAAAAGAAGAATCCCAAAGCAACTTGGCATATCCTCATCAACAAATTTGGAAATGTAACCGGGATGTCTATTATTAACGGAAAAGCTAATACAGAGATTTTTAATGCAATTATCGAGAAATCCAAACAACAACTCACCAAGTGGAAAAACATCATCCTCTTACAAGAGGGCATAACAACTTTAATCAAAGCAAACCTTAATGCTAAGCCGAGTTACCTCATGCAAGCCTTTATGTTGCCTACAAGTATCCATAATGAATTGGACAAGATCTAGAAATTTCTTTGAAATAAAGGACAAAAATACCACCCATTAATCAGATGGGATAAGATTTGTAGGCAAAATCCCTAGGAGGCACTGGCATAGAAAGACGGAAGACATGATCAAAGCATTACAGATGAAACTCTTACGAAAGATTATGGTGGAACCAGATAACATATGGGTCAGAGTTGTAGAAGAAAAATATCTTTGTGGAAAGTGTCTTAAATATGAATGTGGGAAAAATACCTCTTGGCAATGGAAAAAGTTGATTAAGCTTAACGGAGAATTTAACAAAGGCCTACGATGGCGGGTGGGAGATGGTAAGACAATTAAATTCTGGGATGATAGGTGGCTCATGGAAGAACCACTAAGTTCCAAAGTGTTCGTACAAACCTAAAAAAATCAAACTGAAAACGTCTCCACTTTCATGTCCGACAAAAAATGGAATGAACCACTCCTTGACTAACTGGTAGGTACCCTCCCAGTAAACATTATTAAAAACATCAAGAATTATAACCTGTCCACAAATGATATTAAAGATAGAGTATACTAGTCATATAATGAAGAAGGCTGGTATTCCACTAAATCCTCCATGGTAATGATCCAACAACGGAAAGTTGGAGTTTCCGAAGACAAATCTTGGATATGGAACATGAATATAATGTCCAAAGTAAAAAACTTCCTATGGAAACTATCTATGAATGGTCTCCCAACTAAAGAAAATCTTGATAAACAAAATATCCGATAGTAATGCACTACGTGTTTTTGCAACCACCATACAAAAAGCGCTCGACTCCTCTTCTTTGACTGTAAATTTACACACGATTCCCTGGATGATGCGAAAATTTCTAATATCTTGTAAAATATGGATACATACAACCAATCAACATATACCACTAATGCAACTAAAGGAACAAATATCACCATTAGATCTGAGGAAAATTACATGCTCTGGTGGAATATATGTAGACAAAAATCAAATTATCATTAGTAATAAAAAACCAACCCAAACCTAAAATAATTGTTCAAAAGCAATTAGAGGAATGGGAACAAGCCAATATTAAACACAAGAAGAATAATCAAACAAGAACAAGAATGAAACTAAGAATATCAGATGGCAAAACCAAATGTAAATGTTGTTAAATAAACTTGACGCATCAACAAAGAACTACAACCAATTTGCTTATGGGTTCATTATTTGTGATAATCAGAGACCACCCCTTGGTACATGAATAGGTAAGTGCAAAGAGGAATCAGTGCTTAAAGCAGAAGCCTTCGCTATGCGAAAAGGGCATACAAAAGACCATACATTTAGGGTTTTCAACCATCGAGATCGAGGGGGGCAATCTAATGCTCGCCAATTCGATTAACAAAGACTTGGAAGCCACCATGGGAGACGGACATGATCATTTCAGATATATCCGCCATGATCCCGAACATCCCTTTTTCAAGCATCAATCATGTCTTTAGAGAAGTCAATACGGTGGCAAATAAACTTGCCATGTACAGACATTGTGAGCAAGAAGATGACGGTGCTATTCTAGAGGATGTGGAGCTTCTCATCCGAAAGGATGCAGTAGGTCGATCGGTCTCCAGAAACTTATCCACCTACTTTGCTTACCTTGTACCAAAAAAACAAAAAAAACTTCTGGAAAAAAAAAATCAACTCACATTTTTTCCATTATGGAAATGAAAAATAGTTAGTTTTAGGAGATTTCACTCCGTATAAATGCCTCTACAATAGATTTGAAGTCAGTAAGTTATGTATTAACTTCAAAGAGGAAGTTAGACAGTCTCGGTATAGGAGGTGGTGTCTAGATTTGGTGGTGGTGAGGAAAACTTCATATCTTGTAAATAAAAGTTAAGTAAGGTCTTAGGGGATTTTCGGTAAGGAGAAGTAGGTAATCAAGAGATTTGGAGATGAAATCAAGTTCCGACATGGTGGCGAAATAGTTGGTGTACATGTTTTCATTCTTGATTTTTTGGCCATTCTAGAGGTCCTAGGAAAGCTTTTACAAGAAAACAAGGAAGCCGACAGGGAGATGCGGAGGGCGATTAGGGGTTTGAGAAAATGACGGTGGTCATATCCGGGAAAGATGAGTGCTTGGGGATTTAGTGGTGGTGGACGGGCGGTGGAGAGTGTTTGTGTAGATGTAGATGGAGATTATTTAGGTTATGACTGGTGAAAGCTTAAATCTGAGAATATTTTATTGCAAAAAAATTGTTGGTCGGTAGGTCGAGATGGGTGGCAGGTTGTGTGCGACGGGTAAGCTGGTAATAGGTGGGTTATTGGGTTTCAACTCTCACTCTTTTCGAATCCTAATTAATTATTGAAAATAGCGTATATTTTTTGTATTTTTTTCAAAGTAGTAATAGTAGTGTGTTTTTTATTTTTTTTATTTTATTTTATTTTGATAAAGGAAAGCGGTTCGAAAACACTAGACGACACGCCGTCTAGTGGATCGAAAGGCCGAAAAAAATCGGCAGACGGACTAACCGTCATGAAGAGCCACAATAAAAGAAAAGGAAAAACACAAAATACAACATAAAAACCCGAAAGCAAAGGAGGTCTTCAGGGGAAAGTAGAATGATGATGCAGTCAGCAGGAAGCGGCAAGTATAAAGCTTGTCTTCGAAGGAAGTACACAGGTAATCAAGAAGCTTGGGGAACAACTGTGGACACCTCAGATTTGGACTCGCATAAGAGCCGTCAGGAGTCGATCACAAATCCACGCCTCCTCCTCGACAAACCACTCGAAGTGCCACCAAAACAACAACGTCAAACTAAGAAGACGACATTGCAGAATACGGGTGTCATGCCATATAAAAGTGTATAACCTTGAAAGATAGAGAAAAATAGATTTAGTAGAAGAAAATGCGGGTTTCGGATCAATGATTTATGTTTTTTCAGTGTCAGACTGGATTGATTTACTATCTTAAGAACCCTTAACTCTTTGTTGTTTTTCCTACTCTTTTTTTTAAAAAAATTTATTATTTTTTTTTATTGAGGTTTCAAAGTTTCTTTGTTAAATTGTGTCTTGAAACACTTTCATCTTGAACCATGTGCAACAAGAAGATAAAACAAGGGGTCAATCATATCTATTAATATGACGTGCAAGCAGTAAAAAAATTCAAGCAGTTTGAAGTTGTTTATATCAAACACTAGAAAGGTGGGGAGAGTTGTTTGAAAAAACCTTTTTTTTAAAAAATATTTATTTCACTTCATTGCTTTAGAAATTATGACAGCCTTGATGTGATCTTGCAAGGGTAAGAGGACAGATGGCCCCACATGCTTTTGCATTTCTTTTCCTCATAAACAAAGATGGATAGAAAATCACACTTGATTTCATCTCCAAAATCAAGAATGAAAACACACTTTTATCTCCCGAACAAAGGCACATGCTTTTGCTTGAGAGCATAGGAAATCCGATTGAATAGATCAAAACAAGGAATAAAGTTATAAATTGAAAAATTTTGATGAATATAAATCTGGATTGAAAGATTAGGAGATGAGCATCAGCCGAAACTTTATCGCCGGAGATGGAACCGAGAAGCACGAAAGGTCGTGAGCTAGAGAGAAGTCCGGGAGTCCAGAATGGTGGTTACAAGAAGCAGGGGATCTCTAATCCCAACCTTATTGGTTACGACAAGCGAAAAAGCCTTTAGGCCGACAAAGGAGGTCGGTAAGCCGAGAATGGTGGTTGGTGGTGAAGATCGTTACCAGTTGGGAGAAGAAAGACCACATCCGTACCCTTTACTACATCTGGAGGTTGTATGCAAAAAAATTGCCAAGGAACCTGGTGTGCGCTGGTGGCGTTAGCCATGGATTGAGAGTTTTGTTTTAAAAGGTTTTCCATTTACAGTTGATAGTCATGTTAGGTATTGAAAATGTTTTTGGGAGGTCATCCCTTGCTCTCAAAAAGAGAGCGTTTTTTCCCAAATGTAATGAATTAATACAGTACCAGATAGTAGGTGTTTTTTATTGGTTTAGAGTTGTTAAGGTATATTACTATTCACTAATGAATAGTATTTGTTAAAATTAATTAAAAAAAATCCTACTTTATTTAATCTAAATAAATAAACGTTAAAGCTTGAATTGTAAAATATAAATTTAGAAAAAACTTTACGTTTTCACCGTTCTAAATTTTTCCGATTAGCTACTTAAAAGTTGATTCTTAAATTCATTGTGAAATTGAATAAATATGAACCCTAAGATATAAGTTAAGGGTTAAGATTCATTTTTGTAAACCAAATTCATTAATATTTTTGAATTAAAATTAAATTATTATAACAAGATCTCTCAAATCTAGACCCTTAATTTATATCTAAGAGTCTAAATTTGTCCAATTTCACAAAATTAAGAATCAACTTCACTAGATCCAAACACATGTATAAAATAACATTGTATAGAGCATCTTCGATTCCTTAAATTATCAGAAAAGTACAAATTAGGAACCTAAATAGTAAATACATCCAAAATTTTTTTTTCCTTTTTCTTTTTCTGGATGTCCTAGTTGTAAAATAGAAGATCATGCATTTGTTCTTTTTGTTTGGATCTTAACATTTCCTCCTCCACATGAAATTCATCTCCCATAAAAAAAATAAAATAAAATAAAAATAAAATCATAATTGGTAATAATAAGAGGATTTGAACACCCAAACTCTGCGCCAACTCCAACCACTTATCATATTCATGATATTTGCACTTCGTGAACAAAATTTACACTTATCATCTATGTAGTTAGGTAGAAGACAAAAAAAAAAAAATGATAAAATAAAGATACTTAATTATTTTCAGATAATTGTTTAAATTATTATTTTTTATTATTATTATTTTACTAAATAGTCGATCTAATCTGAAAGATAAGAAGCAACGTCTCTGATATAATATATGATATTATTTCTAATAAGTATTTTCAATTAAAATTAAAATTAAAATAAATGAGAGACATGTTTCTGATAAATTCCGTCTTGATTTAATTTTTGAATGAGAATATATATTTTGGTGATTTATCAAAAATGAAGTTATAATCAATGACCTAATGAAGTTTGTTTGTTTTTATTTTCACATTAAATATTCCAAAGTAATTAAATGTTTAAAGTAAAAATTTATTAGAGATTACCATATCGATTCCCTACATAAGAAGAAGCAAATAAATGGTCAAAAGAGTAATAAAATAATCATTAAGAAAAGGACATGGAAAGCGTCCAATTATTAAGAAGTAAATTTGGATGCGTTTTGTAATAATCAGAACTTTTATTCCAATATCGGTCGAGTTATCGGATTCTTAATCGATTAAAAATTTGTAAATTTTTTGTTTTATAGTATAAGGTGGCTCTTGAACTGCTTAATTATATCCTTCCCTTAGCCATTTTCTTTTATAACTAGTGTAATTCCCGTGCCAGTTGTCTTCTTCTCAACTTCTGGATCATCCATGCATGCTTATGCCGTTTTATGTGAACCTCAATCGAGTCACCGGAGTCCTTGATAGCGCACCCAAGTCGAGCCATGTCCAGGACCACGTGCACCGGGGTGAGGCTCCTTCCTATATGTTACTTTCATGTTTAGCATGAGATGCCAAATCTCCCTTATTGTTGCTTACATGGTTCGAACTCAAGACCTTGTGTCTTGTTGCAGCTTTTCCATTTTTGTCGCCCTTAGAAATCGAACTCAAGATCTGTCGGTAGTACTAGTTTTCAGAATTTCCAGCCTAGCTTGAGCAGTAACTTGGGGACCAAGTTTAGGTAACTTAAAATAATCTTTTAGCATTGAATTTTTGATATGTAATAGATGGAAGTATGTAGTTTATCGTATTAAAATTTGGAAACAATCCAACAGTTGGATTTGAAATTATGATGTTTGTTGGACAATAGTGAGAGTATTAGACCCGTTTTGGACACTTTTCGGAATTTTAGGAAAGTTAGGGATGTTTTTGTAACTTCCGCAAAAGTTAGAGTTTCTTATTATTTCTTTATTTCTTAGATCTTAGATAGTCTATTCTAGAAGCTTCATATATGATGGAGTTACCTAATTGAAGATAATAATATGATTGAGTATGAGCATGTTGTTTATTTAATTTCTGCATTGTGTGTGTGTTTGTGCTAGTTAATTCTAACTGATATGTAGATTTGTTAGCTAACGGTGTATACCGTGTTAATAGACTTGTAGGGTAGGCAATTGTTGATGATTCCGGAGAGAGGTGGTCAACCAGGTTTCTGTACGAGTCGTTTTGGGTTTTGATATTCTTTTAGTGACGAGATTCATTTCTTTTTCCTTTAGATTATGTCACGTTTATTTTGATGGCTGATTATCGTTCTTTTCTTTCAATTTTTATAAAGGCTTGTTTTATTTATTTGTGTCTTGTTGTAAGATCTGGTAAAGTTGTTGTCAAACTAGGGTCGGAAACTATTATGAGATCCTAACCTGTAGCATCCGAGTTCCCATAATTTGGGGTGTTACACGTTTGGTAAACCAAATCATTGTTTAGGATTTATCAGGATAAAATTTATAGAAAATTCATGAAATTTATTTAATCTCGTTCTAGTAATTTAGTAAATATATGGTAAATATGAAAAATTATGAGGCGTCAAGGATTTATATGAATCTCTACATATTTTTCGAAGTGGCGAACACGTCCTATGTGAATGCCTGATGTTTTTTTGTTAGAAGAGTATGTGGTCTCCGCACGTCTAGTCGCGTTTATTATAAATGGAAAAAGGTCAAATAGTCAACAAACGGGAGATAGTCTGATCCCTTACATCATGATAGAACCAGTTTATAACACCATCGGAGGGTTAGGCTATACATCATCACCCGTAGAAAACCAAAAGCAAAGCTAGCTAGGAATTTTGTGACATAATCGTGATGTAGGAGCATCTCAGGTCCTAGCCCAAATGGAGATCATGAGCATGGAAGCTAGGAAGCACGGAGTGTTAATCACTCTAAGGAGAAAGAGATGAAGAATTAAGGACATTCCTCAACATGTTAAGGAGATTATTCATGAAAGTGATGAGAAGACCATTTCCGGAGATACATTGAAGACCTTTGATTGGAGATGGAAGATGACATGCATGATCACATATGCATGGGCAAGGAGGAGGATTCGATGTCAAGAAGCATGTCTGTCTAAGGAGTTGGACGTTTTATTTAGAGCTAATTGGGCTTATTTTATTATAAAATAAGGTCTTAATTATATCTATTATTTTAAAGCCCATTCTTGGACACCTTTTAAATAAAAGATGGGCTTGCTTTTAATTAGTTTATTTTTCTTTTAGTTTGATATTATCTCTTAAAGATTTGACCTTATCTCTTTAAGCTAGATTGGCTCGATCTTGAATCAAGCCCATAGCCCATAAGAAACCCTAGAGGACGTCCAAATGCCTATATAAGGCCTTTTAGGACGTCATTCTCTGTTAGATTTGATTGAAATTAAACACAAGTACTTTCGAGTATTTTTCTCTTCTATCCCATATTCTTCTCGTGGAATCGAGACACCTTACTGTGTGAGCGGAATCCGTTTGCCCATCAACTTTGGCGCTGTTTTGAGTTGTGTCACTTGGATTGGCAAGTTGGTGCTCTCAATCATCTCCGGGTGACTTCTCGTGCTTTGGGGACAATCGATTTTCCCTCTGTGTGAGATTATAGCGGAAGGGCTTCAAGTCATTCCAAGTTGTGTGTTAGGGCATTTGTTTCCCTATCGTGCTCTTGGTTGCCTTAAGGGTTCGACCAGATCTATCCATCTATCGATCCTTCACAATCATTGGATCATTCCTCCCATTTTATTTCAATTTTTCATCTTTTTATCCATTTTCTTCATTTTGAGTCTTGGTGTTGAAAGATCGGGCCAACTGACGGCTAACCCCGTATCAAATCGTCTCGCGGTAGACACGTCGGAATTGGATACCCAATCCCTTTTTCAAAAAAGTCTTGTCATCTAAGCACAAGACTAGCGTTGAATGACAACGGTGGATGTCTTTGGTTAAGAGAATGTAGATCAGTTGGAATCTGTATCCAGTTCCACTGATCGGTACCCACACTCCCAAACTAACCTTAATCCGTACAACACTCCCCATAACTCTGCCATGAGAACCGTACACACACTAATATTCACAACAAACTCCACCATGATCCCCAATGACACCCATCACGAAAAATTCTATCCCTTCTCTCACCGAACCATTTGTGTTGATCTTCATGTAGCCTTAATGAGAGCAACACCAATACACGTATACTCAGACTTAGTTGGCCTTGTCATCTTCTCATCCCTGCTTAGCCAAGGTTTAACATACTCCTTTGCCATGAAGATAATTAATTAAGATAAGCAAATAACTCAATAAGATAAGTAAATAATGACCCTTAATTAATTACACGGAGAAAAATAAGATTTTTTTAATAAATACTTTTATTTAAAATAGTTAATTTAATTTAATTATTATTTTACATATAAAGTAATATTTTTATCAAATAAATGAGTTCTTTTAACATCGTTGTAATTATTTATTCAATTTTTGTTAGAATAAATGGGTTTATTTTCAATCGATCAAAATCGACAAGACTTCCCTGGGCGTTGAAAAAAAATTGGGGAATTTTTTGCTAGTTTATATTGCCGGTTTGCCGTGTTCGTCTTTTGGATATTGTAATCTCTTATGTGACATTCAATTTGAGATAAAACATGGTTACAAATGAGTTGATGAACACCAATTCGTAAAATTCGATGAGGAAAGAGTCATGGAAATAGCAACATGTCTACCTCATGGTGATCTTTGACGCAAGTCGAAATTAACCGATCCAATTACTTATATATCTCTTTTATACAGTTGGTCTTTTGGGTACGGTGATGTCAAATGTCTCGTAGGAGATCAAAGTAAACCACGATAATAAAAACTAAGTAAATTTAAATGTTACTCCATATTTATCATTAAAAAACAATTATAGAATATTGAAATTTAAAATAAAACTATATTATTGGACTAAAATATAACATGAAGTGTACAATTTATAATTGAGTATTACAAATACAAAGATACAATACATCTAAGTATATGAAATACAACTTTTATAAAACCGTAATGATATTGATAACCATAATCGTTTGTTTATAAACATAATTACTATTCGGGCGGACAAAAATCACTAACCGTAATACGGAACGCAATTTGCATCCGTCCCAACTTGGGGCGGATGCAGATTGCGTTCCCGTCCCAGATTGCGTCTATTTGAGGAAAGTGGATATCATGTATAGATTTGTATATTTGTGAATTATTTAATAAAATTTAAATTATTTTAAATAAATTGAACCCAAAATAAATTTAAATTTAAAAAAAAAAAGTCATATAGTGTGGATTTTAGTGAAGATTTTAAATTGAAATTGTTATGCAAAATTCTTTACAACATTAAGTAGATAATTAGGTAAATTTAAATAGTTATAATGATTAAAAATAAAATAAAAATAAAAAGCTTATATTACCTTAATAAACATATGTCATAAGTTGTTTTCCCTTAATTTTACACATGTTTTAGAGTAGAGATCCAAAATTGTCGAACTTACACTTTACGTTATTTTAATTTAATTATGATGCTTTGGAATATTCACGTGCAATTGATACCGATTTTCGTCCAAGTTTGAGCTCCGTGGATATTTTTCAGATAGAGAAAACTTATTGGGTTGAGCTCGGTATATGACCAACTCAATGAATTTTGTGTTGATCATAAAAAAATCATGGTTGGATAGAAGGGGGTTTCGTATCTTACAATTGCATGTGATAGACACGGAGATGTTAGAAAGTTGAAAGATGTTGATCCGATCATGTTCCAAGTTCTAGTCGGAAGAAGAATTCGAAGAAGTGTAAGTGCAAGTTTGAACTTGAGGGGGCATAACTTGAAGAAGAGAAATGGTCATTGAGGGTTGTATGTGGAGTCCACAACCACGTAATTCCATCGGTTCTAAGAGGTCATACATATCCAGGACTATTGACCCACATGCAGCCAAAAAGATAGAGCGTGAATTGAGTGCCGGGTTAAAACCGTGTGTTTATCCGTACAACTTGAAGATGAGAAATGGTCATTATCCTGCTGCTGCTCCTGTGGAACATGTATCTCCTCATTTTCACCACCTACAATGTCGTCTAGGTGTGGCTCGTCATCAGCGGAGCCCTCCGTAGTATAACCCGGGTGTAGTGATGATGGTGCCCAACATCCCCTAATAGGCTCCTCCTCTGCAACTCCATCAACGGGCACCTCGACCGATGTGAAGGCAAGTCTATCCCGTCGAGCTTTAGCAGCTCGACGGACAGATATGATGCAGTGACAACTCTACTATCCCGCTTCTTCTTGTCTCTAATGTTTTGCATGGCCATTTTTTTTTTTTTCAGAAATTTTTTTTTCATTTTTAAATTTACATATTTATATAATTTTTAGATATATTTTGTAAAAAATTATCTTGCCGGAATACACAATTACAACCTAATGTTCATATAAGATCCAATTCCAATTCTTCTTATACTAACCGAATCGTCCTAAACTAATGTTCATATAAGATCCATTTCAATTTTCCTAAACTAACCCAATCGTCCTAAAAATGTTCATAAAAGATCAAATTCCAATTATTCCTAAACTAACCAAATTTTCCTAAACTAATGATTTTCGAGCCTAAAATTAAAAAATAAACAACAAAAAGTAGATAAAAACGTACCTTAAACCGTTCTTTGAGTGTTCTTCTAGTTCTAGGGGAGAATCCGAACCCGCCATGTGTATACGATTATACGGTATAAGAGAAGAAAAAAAAGATGAAAAAAGTTGTTCGCGGAGACGGGCGGCGGCGGCGACGACAGCAGGGAAAGGGGGCGGCACCGGCAATCTGCATCCGCCCCAAGCTGGGGCGGATGCAGATTCAGAATCCGCCCCAACTTGGGGCGGATGCGGATTCAGAATCCGCCCCAACTTGGTGCGGATTCTGAATATTCTTCCGCCCCACCTTGGGGCGGATACAGATTGCGTTCCGTCGCCGCCTCGTAAGTAAAATATTTGGATGCGAATAACATCAATCTTTATAAAACATGTATTACGAATTCAAACACACGATAGTATTACACATTTACAGTTTACACAATAACCTCAGTCGTATCTTGAATCCACCCCCATAACCTATCATTTTCTTAGATTCTAAACGTGTTCTAATTCTAAAACTTAAAGTTGAAGTCTTTACGAGATAATAGGGAAAAACATTATACATGTTCATAATGTATTCTATCGAGTGTATTGTAAGCAATCATATGTGGCTCATATGAGCCCTATAACCTATTGTATAACACTAATAAAGATAACGCAATTTCCTTCGCGAGACAAAATGTTTGAAATTTCCAACTTTTACAAACAAAATGTACGTATAAATCCCCTTACATTATAATGATACACGAAGTGTAAATTATATGCTAATTTTAAGCTATATATAATCAAACATAAATTAATAAATTTGAAAAAATTCAATAATAAATAGATAGATTTAGAGATTCTGTTTAAATTAGGATTAAAAAAAAATTCAATTAGTTAGGAAAATCAATTTTCTAAACGTAAAACTTATGAGTTATTCCGATAAAAATTGACATTTTATGAAGCCAAATCTAAATCTGTACGGTTTACTGTAATTTTCAAAAGTTCATGCTGACAATTGCAATTACATAAAACCTGAGTCCCATTAAAAAAAAATGTCTTTCCATAGAGATTCATAGAAGTCAATGATTTTGGCCTCTACCACATAAATCACGGATCTCTTCCCTCCCAACCGGCCAATACCTCTCTCATTCCCCATTTATATAAACAAGGTCCCATGAAAGAAATTTCTCCCACAAGCCCACTATTGTGTAAACTGTGGTTTTGTGTGTGAAAGAAGGTGAAGGGTTTCACCATTTTCAGTATCAAAAAAAGTTTGCTAACTTGTAGTTGGCATTTAAAGAGATTTCATCTTTCTTGGCTCTTTCCATATTATTATTCCATTTCTGTGGGAAAAAAAGAGAAGAGAATTCCTTTTGAATATTCTTCATTTAATTTCGTCTCTTATAAAAGGGAAAAAAGAGAGGCTTTTGATTCATCCCCTCTATCAAAGAAAGGAAATTTTCGATTCCTTCGGGATAGTACTTTGAAGATTTCATCTGGGTTTGGGTTATTTTTGTGGGTTGAAATGGGTTCAATAACAAGAGGTCAAATATGGCAGATTATCAGACCAATTGGAAGGATCTCTTTCAGTTTTCTCTTGGCCGCTTTGCTTGTTTCTGCAGAAAGAGGCCTAAAATTTGATGCCTCAAAGGCTAGCAATGTATCTGAACCGGTTCATCTTGGTGTTCTTTCAAAAGCTCTCAACTTTCTATGGCAAGCTGATGGATCTGGGTACCAACATGTTTGGCCGGTAAAATAAACAAATACCCAGAAACAAATTCATACTTTTTGAGTTGATTTCGTTTTTGTAATCTTTTGTTGGTTCTATAATTGTTCTTTTATGCAGCTTTTTAAATCCTTCACATGTGAATAGTTTAAGTTTTGTTGTGGCTTGATTCACGTCTGTTGGATCCAAAGGATCATCAGAAAGGGAGATGAGGTCTACATACTTTTTTATGATTAGCTTTAGTGTATGATTAAAGGGTTATGCTGCCCAAGTTAATTATTCTTCAAAGAAAATGGAGAAATAAATTGTTTTTGTGGACCACTTGCTTTAATCAGTAACTTTATGCTGGATTAACCATTTGTTTAAGATGTGTTTACCAGATATCCCCAGGAAAATTACAGTTTTCTATAATAACACTATTGTATTAGCTTAATCATCTTGGTTTTTATGTGATGAGATATTCTTTGTATAACTTAAAACATGAAAATGGAAAAATATTCATTGAAATTAACTGGACAAGTTTTAAAGGATTAATGAGATAAAATCAGCTAATTATGTGAATTGTATTTGTTTGTAATTTGTAAATTAGACTTGAAGTGCCAGATCTACAAGTATGCTTACAGTGATGCTGTGTTACAGGAGATGAAATTCGGATGGGAAATCATTTTAGGTTCATTCATCGGATTTTGTGGAGCTGCATTTGGAGTGTTGGTGGTGTTTGGTGCGTGGTATTTACGTGCCCATGCTGTCCTTGATTGTTGGATTTGATCCTAAATCAGCAACTGCTATATCAAAGTGTAAGAAGCTGACTGATCTTGTTAGGTTTCCAGTAAAGTGAAGACATGAATGCTTGATAAGTTGATTACAGTTTTAGCGAGGCTAATACATTGATACATAAACTGGTAAATGTAGGCCACGTAACAGGCTAATACGAACCTGCTAATTATAAACAAATCATCATTCTTGTAATTTTACCATATTAGTTTGTAAAATGTCTAAAACTGAAAGTTTGATTTAGTTGTGTTTGTCAGTAATGAGAAAACTCTTTTGTGGTTCAGGTATGATCATGGGAGCAGCTGCTTCAACTGTATACTATAACTTGAAGCTAAGGCATCCTACACTCGACATGCCCATCATTGATTATGACTTGGCTCTTCTCTTTCAGCCTATGCTTATGTTGGGTATTAGTATTGGAGTTGCATTCAATGTAATATTTGCTGATTGGATGGTGACAGTTCTGCTGATTATCCTTTTCATAGGTACTTTATATGCCAATATAGCATTACAATTCTTAACATTATGATCTTAGGAAGTGTTTTGACAAGTCTATACGAATATGGTTTCACAGGGACATCAACCAAAGCATTCATGAGGGGAGTGGATACCTGGAAAAAAGAAACCATAATGAAAAAGGTAAATCCTTGATCTAGAATTTTGCATAAAGTTGTAAGATTTAAATCTCGGCTCCTGAACTATGATTTTTTTGGTTTTAGGAGGCCGCTAAGCGTCTGGAGTCTGACAGTGATGATGTGGAGTACAAGGCACTCCCTAGCGGTCCAGCCAAGGCCCTCCAAAATGCAGACCGTGAAGTGAGTAGAATAGTAGATCATCTATGAATTCGGTTGTGTATTGAATATTGTCATTTGTAACTGAAATTTACTGTCATTACAACAGGTCCCTATTCTTGAGAATGTTTACTGGAAAGAATGTGGTCTCCTTACCTTCGTTTGGGTTGCTTTCCTCGTGTTGCAGATTGTCAAGGTTGGTTAATCCATTATTGTACATTGTACTTGCTTCAATATATCAACTAACAAAATTTCATTACTAACTGTCAAAATTTGCTCTATAACAGAATGGCACCACTAGTTGTTCAGTGGAATACTGGGTCCTGAATTTGTTGCAGGTATTTTTTTATACAGTTTATAAATACGGTCTAGAAACTCGTAATACAAAACTATACTAATACACAACCTTAATGTTAAATATTTAAGGTTCCTGTGGCTGTGGAGTATCTATGTATGAAGCAGTGAGCTTATACAGGGGGAATAGAGTCATTTCTTCGAAAGGGGACTCAAGCACTAACTTTAAGGTACACCAGCTTGTTTTGTACTGTGCTTGTGGTGTTCTGGCCGGTGTAGTTGGTGGTTTACTTGGCCTTGGTGCGGCTTCATTCTCGGTCCATTGTTCTTGGAGCTTGGAGTTCCTCCTCAGGTGAGAGCTTGCTGTCTTTTAAATTTAATAATGAACCAACTCATAATTATTTGTTTAGATAAAAGGAAATTCTATGGCTCAAATATTATGATAGTTCAGTCATCAATTAAACATGCACCTCAGCATGTTTTGCATGATGCTCATGGAGAATCTTGATGCTTTGTATAGTTTAAAAAAAAAAATTTTATTTCTTAATTATACATAAATATTTTGAGACGCTTTATATACTTGATGAGAGGGAGTAGTAGGTTGAGGTAGGTAGGCATGATGATTTCTTCTTTTCGAGTGACTCATAAAATTTGAATTGAAGGTCTCGAGTGCAACGGCCACCTTTGCAATGACCTTCTCTTCGTCTATGTCGGTTGTGGAATACTACCTCCTAAAACGTTTCCCAGTTCCATACGGTAAGAGAATGATTTCGGGTTTGTTTGGCAGGCAAATGCTGATTCAAAATTGTTTTGCTTACTTTGTTTTTTTTTTTTCCAAACAGCACTCTACTTCGTAGCTGTGGCAACAATTGCGGCTTTTGTAGGACAGCATGTTGTCCGAAGGCTGATTATAGTAATGGGGAGAGCTTCTCTCATTATCTTCATTCTTGCATCAACCATTCTTGTCAGCGCAATTTCACTTGGTACGTCGAATCCAAAATGGTCACTAATTATCATATGAATGATTTTAAATCTGAATGTGAATGTGCAAAAAATCTTGATTGTTGCTTGTTGATGTTGTCATAGGTGGAGTTGGCATTTCAAACATGATTGGAAAGATTCAACGAGGTGAATACATGGATTCGAGAACCTTTGCAAGTACGACGCTTGATTCTTCCGAGAAACAAAGATTCCTCGAGACCCTATTTGAGACTTGGTGATTGATTCTTTGTTGTGCAATTCCGACTTCATAGGGTTGGATCTTGTGTCAATATTGTCCTTCTGTTTCGTTACCGTAAGCAAACTTTTACTTCCATTTGTTTGAAGGCGAAAAATTGTTGCCTTCGAAAATGTCGGCGTCCGGATCAAGTGAAGAGCGTCAAAATCTCTTGTGATCCATCAAGTGCTGTTGGAGATTAGTTTGTTTCTTGGTGAATTCATTATGATTTGAAGAAGCTTCTTTGTAGACATTTTTTTGCCCATTTAGTGTTGAATCTACTAATCAAGAACCAAGCAAATTTTTTCAAAGAGGTGATGGGTGAATATGTGTTTGAAGATTTAAGTCATTTTTTTTTGGATCAAATCGCCTTTGTTTAGTGTAAAAAGGGCCATAGTAAATTAATGAAAGAAGTTCAATACGTTGGAGCGGATCAAATAACCAAAAATCAAGTTTAACAACGTTTTTGGGAAAACTACTTAACAAAGGCACAAGAAAAAGCAACAAAATGATTAATATTACATACAATTGGAAATTATGACACAAATGTTTCTATGTATTGTTAAAATGAGCTATAATATTACATACAATTGGAAATTATGACACAAATGAAATTATGACACAAATGTTTCTGTGTATAGTTAAACTGATCAGTAACCATTGTCATTTTGTTTAAGAAATTAATTGAACTATACGAATTGCGACAAAAAGAGTGAAAATAACCCGAACGCATTCTCGGACTTTTGATACCTTACATACTCTTCGCTCTTAATTTAACAAATTTTTAATTAATTTTCTTACAGAATTTTTTTCCAAATCGTCCAGCGGCATGTATGGAAAAATTGATATTGGGAGGGTATCCCCAGTAATGGGCCACAACTTTCTACCCGATCCGACGTAGAGCGGCTAAGCCGATCGAACCGGTGGTCTCCGAATTTACCACGTTACCAACAAAAAAAAAAAAAAAACACTATATCTAACCTTGGCTAAGTGTATGCTTTTCTAGAAATAGTAAAGATACGCTTCAATCTATCGTATAATATTGGGTTGGATCACATGTAGTCTGTACTCGTACAGAGTGTTTGTTTAGTCAAGTTACAGTCCAATTTCAAACGTAAAAGAGCAATAGTCCTTTTCAATTTGCGGCGTCGACCTTAATTTTTATAGGCGCACGAAAATGGCAGAAGACGTTGAGAGTGATACACCATGTTCCTCTATCGCCGTCGAATACATCCTCCGCCTCGGAACTGTACACTCCTCCATTTTCCAATCGGATTTTAAAGAATATTTTTTTCCAAATCATACAGAGATTATTGTTTTGAAGTATCGAAACCCTAGTGGGTTTTGTTTCTGCTTGCAAGATCTTCATCTTTCTTTGTCCAATTTCAGGCCGGAGTACTGTGGGGATTGTGTAGCGGCCCCTACGACGCAACAAAATTAGGTATTTGCAAAGTCAAGATTGGTTCTTTGTGACGGACTGTTTGATGTGTTGAATTGAATGTGTGTTTTTCTAATCTAGGGCTCACTGGTTTGGCTCGTACTTCCTTCGTGGTAAGAATGTAGTTTAATGTAAGATGATTTGCGATTTCTCTTTGATTAAGAGAAGCTTCTTAAAATTGCTTAGTGATGGGGTTTGTAATGTCTCTACTCTCTACTGCAGGCTAAATCAATGGGTAGCTTCGGGGTGCAATGTGGTGAGTGTATATATTGTTCATTCGTTAATCTAGCCTGTGAAGCATTTTGCTGATTACTGTTTTATATGACATGCTTTTATGTACTTGAGAGTTACTTTCAGATGTTTTTAGTTGAAATTTGTCTACTCTCCATTCTTGAAACCATTTTGGTTTGACTGGTCCAGCTGATTCCTTAGGTGTTTCTAGCTCCTTATACATTGACTAATTGCAACCTGTTTACCTTATATGTTACTCATTGAGGAAGAGTTCTCAACGGTTTGAATTGTAACTACCGAGATTGATAGTAGATTATAAGGATGAAGTCAGATGAATTTCTTAGAAGTTCTTCTTATGGGTATAAGCGAGGACAGCATAGCCGAGAGGGTACTTTCTTATGGGGTAGTGAACTGTGAACGGTTTTATGGTCTCCTAATTATAGTTTATTTAGCCTGTATATTCTCTTCATATATGGCTTAACCGATCCTAGTTTCCTCTTACTCCTAGGATTTTTTGCTGGAGTCTTTTCTATTATTCGCTGTGGGACAAGGCCTGTGAGATTTAATCCCAAAGCAGTCCAACCCAATTTCTCCAAAGCCCACAATATACGAGGCTTCCATTCACTTCATGCATTCCCATCCTCAGTTCCACGCCAATATCCCATGCCTCAGTACCCAAATTTCACATCAGCTGAAACCCAGATCCTCAATTGTCTTGCAAATGGCAATGTCTGGTATGCACGCAAGCTGCTTGACCAAGTGCCTCAGAAAACAGGCAGATCTCCTGTCATTGCTTGGACTTCATTGCTCTCCAGGTTTTTGAAAGAAGAGCTTATTAATGAGGCTCAGATCCTTTTTGACATAATTCCAGAGAGGAATTTGGTAACCTACAATGCAATGCTATCAGGTTATATTCGGTTGGGCAATTTGACTGAGGCATTGAGGTTCTTTGAAGGCATGCAAGAAAAGAATGTAGTGTCTTGGACTTCAATGCTACATGGATTGATGAGTTTTGGAATGGTTGAGGACGGTAGAAGGTTGTTTGAGGCAATGCGTGAGAGGAATGTTGTTACTTGGAACACCATGCTTGCTGGCTTGGCTAAGAATGGGGATTTGGAGGGTGCAAGGCGTATTTTTGATATGATGCCGGTTAGGGATTTGGTTTCTTGGAACTCTATGCTGGTTGGGTATGTGGAGAATGGTAGGGTGGAGGAGGCCAGGGCTCTGTTTGATGGTATGACTGATAAGGATGTAACAACATGGATTATATTGATATCTGGATACTCGAGATTAGCATGTGTGGGTGAGGCTTATGACTTATTTAAACAAATGCACGTAAAGAATGCGGTTTGTTGGACAGCCATGATAGCTGGATTTGTTTGGAATGGCTTTCATGAACAAGCTCTATTTTTGTTTCTTGATATGAGAAAGTGCTGTGATGTAAATCCAAACAATGAAATCTTTGTTCCATTAGCTTATGCTTGTGCTGGTTTGGGATTTCATCGTCTTGGTATGCAGTTACATGCACAGTTGATTGTTAATGGTTGGGAATCTCATTACTATGACTGGAGGCTTGTTGATGGCATAATTTACATGTATTCAAAACTTTTAATGATGGATTATGCACATTCTATATTCTTTAGTAACTCGAGGAACTGGACTCTTCAGTCATGTAATTTTCTGATAAATGGAAATGTTCGGGAGGGTAATTTAGAGAAGGCACAATGTATATTTGACATTGCACCTTCTCGTGATAAAATTTCATGGACTTCTATGGTCAGCGGGTATCTTAGTGTAGGAGAGGTTGCAAAAGCGTGTGTATTATTTGAGAAAATGCCTGAAAAGGATGCCATTGCTTGGACCGCAATGATATCAGGACATGTACATAATGAATTGTTTCTGGAAGCTAAGTCTTTGTTCTCCCGTATGAGGATTGAAGGGGTTTCCCCTTTACATGCTACATATTCATGTCTCCTAGGAGCTGCTGGTGCTACTTCTGATATCGATCACGGAAAGCAATTGCACGGTTTGATGCTAAAATCTCAACATTCTATGGATCTGATACTTGAAAATGCCCTCATAGCAATGTATGCCAAATGTGGTAATGTAGATGATGCTTATGGTATTTTCTCAAACATGAACTGTCTAGATTTGGTCTCATGGAACTCCATGATTATGGTTTATTCAAACCACGGGATGGCTCACGAGGCTCTGGAGCTCTTTGAAGCAATGATAAAATCAGGAGCCAATCCAGATTCTGTTACCTTTCTTGGTCTTCTTTCTGCTTGCAGCCATGCGGGATTGCTCCATCAAGGGTCAATATTGTTCAAAACTATGTTTGATATTTATGGTATCAAGCCAGACTATCAACACTGTGTTTGCATAATTAATCTTTTGGGAAGGGCAGGAAAAGTCGAGGAAGCTGAACAGTTCGTGTTGAATTTACAATCCCAGCAAGGGGTTGCTACTTGGGGAGCTTTGCTTGGTATTTGTGGATTGGTTGATATCAATGCCGAGATTAGTGCTAAGGTTGCTAAGCGCTCGGGCAATCAGCTGCTTCAGCTAGACCCTACTAATACACCAGCTCATGTTGTGCTCTGCAACATACATGCATCAACTGGCCGTTATGGAGATGAGGGAATGTTTAGAAAGGAGATGAGAGTGAAAGGGGCGAAAAAAGTTCCAGGATGTAGTTGGGTTTCGCATAGGGGCAAAATGCACTCATTCTTCTCGGGAGATAAAGCGGACCTAGATGAAGATGATGGGCTATGAGGATAATTCTGAGTTAGATACAGCTTGTAACTTCTTTAAACTCAAGTTTGTGGGCCTTGATGACGGTGAGGAAGAAGAATGAACTATAACTTAAGCATGCAACGTGTTTAAGAATCTAGACAATTCCCGAATTCCACATTTTAAAATTTTTCAGAGACCCAACTATATGATCAGAGTTTAAACACATACACCATAGGTTCTAAGCTACCCATATACCCATCATCTGAGACAAACCCCCTTCTTGGCTTTTCTACCGCTAGCAGTGAACTGTGCTCCCTCCATTTTTGAGATGAGTTTTAATTTTTTAAAAGGGGTTTGAGTGTTATCCTGTGTGAATAAGAAGTGTTTTTTTTGTTTGTTTGGGTATAAGTGAGAGCAACAGGGAGTGACTTGAGAACAGTGGACCATTCACTAATTGTGAACTGGATTTTTTGTCCCAATTATTCTTTATTTAATTGAATATTTCCCTGTTTATTCTCCTCATATTTGGCTTAACTCATCCAAGTTTCTTCGGAATACTAGGATATTTTGCTGGAGTTTTTTCTGCTACTCGCTGCGGTGTTCAAAGATATCGTGGGCGGGATGACGTGGTTAGTTTATTCTTTACCACTTTCTGCATCTATGATATGATTCATCGTCTCTAAACATCTTGTTTACTATATATATAGTATGATAGAATGATAAATTCTGCATCCAGTTTTGACATCTGAATCTGTTAATTAATACATTACCTTTCTCTATGTACAGAATTGATTGATTCTAAAATAGGTGTCATTATCTCATATGTATTTTGTCAGTAAAGCCGTAGGCATAGATGGAGACCAAAATTCTTGGCGCGGGGATCAGTATGGGAGGGAACTCCTTTTCTCATGAAACATAATATTCACAACTACTATGCTAGTGAATTTAAGAAGTTAGCTATAGTGCACTTATTTTTTCAGGTTCACCATATTTTCTCTTCTCTCATCACAAATTGTAGTTTTACTCATACTTCCTGATGTTAAATCACTTAAGTCTGAAGAGTGAAAAAGTAAAAGCTTCAGCTTGAAGCAGTCAGCCCCATGTTTGCAACAGTTGAATTGAAACGTAGTAAGAAAGTCACTTCTGATGTCTTGTGGTCATTCTTTTTATCTATGTTTCTTGGGTTTTATATATACATAAATAGCTGGAAGAAGATGACCCAGCTTAAACCAGTAGAGCTTGATGGATTCTGTTTTTGGGGTATCTGCAGTTTAACGCTGCAGTTGCAGGGGCGTTAGCTGGAGCGATGGTTGCAGTAAGAACTCGAAGCTTGAAACAGGTTGCAGGCATGTCTGCTCTTCTGGCCACTGTGGGTGCTGCAGCTGATTACTCGAGAACACTTTAACATCCTAAAACCCTCCAAATGATGAACAGGAGAGGTAAATTCAAGTCAAATTTTGACACCGATTGATATTGATGACAGACAAAATTTGGCTACAGTGGAATGTGAGCAGAAATAGATCATATTTTAGGGTTCAGGATATGAAATTCACTATCTGTGTCCTTGTAACTCAAGATGATGCGGACTATTTTGATGTTATATGTAGTAGATTGTAGATATTGTCAAAATTTGGATTTTGTATTGTGTGAAAGGTATAAAGTAATTATTTTTTCTGAAAAGAATGTTTAAGCTGTATGGACCACATTCTCCATACTTTGTTGCTAATTTTTTATTTGTCGTTTGTTTACGCCTTCACCTACTAATCTTCTTCCTCGTCGAAGAGATGATTACTAAGCTCCCAATTCCAATAACTCATAGACTGAATACTAGAACATTGAAAATACAACACTAAGCTCCCAATTCCGATAACTCGTATTTGACCCTTGAAGAGTAGTGTTTGGGCCAACGGAAATTCGGCTTCCAAGCTCATTACAGGGAAATGTTGGGATCTCAAGATCCGCCTAATTCAGTTTTTCGGCACATTCCGAATCAAGGTACTTATGGGAAGCCCGATTAAAATGTTTATTTTAGTATACCATAGTTTCATATTTTACAAAATATATGGTTTATGATAAAAATTTTAGTAAAGTAATAACTCATAAAATTATTGAATCTTTGCCCTTTAATTATTTAGGAATTTAAAACCTCAAATCCACCAATTTAGGGGTTATATTTAATTGTGGATAAATGTAAAAAGGGTAATATGAAAAATTCGATGTATTAAACATATAAATTGAGTGTTCATACAATCCAATCAAACTGATATCTTTTTTGTGGTGAATCGAACTAATACTTTATTTGGAAAGAAATGGATTGGACTGGGTCGGTGGGCCTCTTGGATCCCAGTAGTAAAATTCAATTCGGTGAAGTTGACAGAATAGGAAAGAATCAGAAGTCTTTACAATGGTGTTTGCCTGGCCGACCTAATTAATAAAACCAACAAATTCACAAAATGAATAAAATAACCGTGTTTTGGACAAATTGGATTCTATTTGCGGTTCATCTCCCTCTTCAGTCTTCACGCCAAATATACTCTGTGTGGCAACCGCGTCAGGAACGTTTCCCCGTATCGAATTTGTAACGAAAGAATCGGGTTTGATTGTGTGGTTTTGGTGTCAACTTAGCAAAAATTTGACAGGGTGCTTTTATGATTATGATTGAATGTGAAATGTGTATTGAATGATAAGGACAATTGGGTAGTTCGCTGTCTGCTCTTCCGACCGCTTCCTTGCCCTAAATCACTGACTATCCGATTTCTGCTTTCCTCCAAAAAAGGTACTCCTATTTGGAACTGTTCGCGTTGGAAAAAAGGGTGGAATTTGCACTGTTTGATTGCTTGGTGTTCTGGGTTACTTTTTGTCGCAGAAATCTCAGTTTAGGGGATTCCAGTTTCTGATGTGATGGGTTTCTTTAGTACTATACTGGGATTTACTGGATTTGGGATTGGGGCTTCGATAGGTCTTGTTATTGGGTACTTCATCTTTGTCTACAGACAGACCACCGATGTTAAGGTTAGTTTTTGTCATCTCTCTTTTTCTCTTGTTTCTTTATGCAAACTAGGTTTGATCTTGTTCCTGTTGTTAGTATCTGTTCTGGGCAATTCTGCTCTCCTTTGTGATACGACTACTTGCTTGCTTGATTGGTTGTCTTTTGACTCAATTGTTTGCTTCCTTATAGTTACAATGGTGGCAAATTACTTTGCTTGTAGATTTGTAAACTGGGTTTTATGGTAGTTTGATGAAGTTCTAATGGATGGATTTTTCTAGAAGATTTAATGGATGAAGTTGTCTCGATGAACAGACAGACTGGTTGGGTCTGGTTTGTTGTTTGGATTTGTACTTGCATGGTGACTAGGTCTTTTATATTTTTATGTTTCGGAACTGGAATATCCAATTTCTTTGATCTGATTCTACTGTCATGCAACAGCTTTGGTTTTTCTTTGTTCTAAAGAAATAACGTTGAGATTAATGGATATAACCAAGAAAAGTGGAGAGATGAAAACTATAAATATTTTTTATGCTTGATTATCTGGTTTCTTGTTTTATTCTAGGGTCATGCATCAGCTTAGGTTTTTCTTTGTTTTGTTAGTGAAATTGTTGAAATTAGAGATGAAAGCTAATTATGTGCTCTTAAATCTGGATCATGACTCGTAGCTTGTTTTTGTTCCCTTATGACGATTTGGTGAGTGATTAGGAATGAAGCAATTATTTTTTTAATGGTTGGTCTTTGTCCTTTTATCTTCTTGGTGTATTGCTGTAAGTGAAAAACCAAAGCCAGGAAGATTGTCCCCTTTGTTGGCATGACACTATGATGAAGGGAACTTAGAGCTTTCAAAATCAATTTGGCTTTTTTTTAACTATGTCAATGTTGGATTTTGCGTAAGATATTAAATCAATGTGTCCATTTTGGTTGCAAAAGCTTTGATATTAGTGCTGGTTGACTTTGCATCTGGGTGTGACAGAAATACTTTTTTTTATCCTGTCCGAGACATTCTTGATTATAGTGAGCAAGCTTAATCCATGTTAGTGTACTGTTAACCTTACTTCATGTTTTGGACTGAGACCTAGAATTGTGTTTGGAAAGTGCATATGTTGGTTCAAGAGAAGTAACCTTTCAGGTGAAATTTTTGAGAGCTTTAATGCTCTGAATGGTTAGTTTTAGCATTGCATAAGTTGTAGACAGTTTCCAATCTTGATATTCTGTAAGAAAAAAAACTCATGCATTGCTATTGGATGGTTTATCCTTCTCTGTCTTGATATTTCTCTCTTTGTCACAAATGCCTTTGCATTAATGTTTTCTGAATTAGTTACATTGTCTATTAGGAAGCTAAAGAAACTATGACTTTTGCTCACAAATCTTTCTTTGTGCTTCTGACTAGAGGGTGAATTAAGTGAATGACTTCATTCTGTAGCTTCTCTACATATCCCCGTCTGCTGTTTTTATATTGATGATATGTTGTCTTGATCAGGATCCTCATGTTCGTTCATTGGTTGAGCAAGATACAGAGACACTTCAGCGACTACTCCCTGAAATACCCTTGTGGGTGAAAAATCCAGATTATGAAAGAGTATGAAATTTGTCTGTACATAAATCGCAACATTGTTTCTAGTACAAGTTACTAATCATTGCAATATTGAGAGGCTATCATCTGATTCATCTCCCTTGTTTTTAATGGTTTATTTTTGCAAAGGTTGACTGGCTGAACAAGTTTATAGGTTACATGTGGCCTTACCTGGACAAGGTATCCAATCATTGCAATGCTATATATATATATATATATATATATATTTGAAAATACCAGTCGGTTCTTTCTCAGTAAAATAGCTTAACATTGGCTATAATATATGTTTGTTATAATTTGGATGGCTAGGCTATTTGTAAAACTGTGAAGACTATTGCTACACCAATCATTGCTGAGCAGATTCCAAAATATAAAATTGACTCTGTTGAATTTGAGTCTCTTACTTTGGGAACTCTGCCTCCTTCTTTCCAAGGTGAGTGCCATTTCCAGTCAACAATTTTGTGAGCTGCATTTCCTTTCTTAAAATATCAATACAGATAGTTTGCAAGGCCTAAAATGGATTCTCAAATTACGATTGTCGTTTACTTGTTTGGTGATTGTCCGCAACATCTTTAGGTAGGGTTGTTGACAGAAATGAGCATGTGGACTTTAATTTCAATATTCTTGGCCATTATGAGCCCTCATTTTGTCTTTTTTAGGTGTGAATATTAGCCTCAAAATATCTGACCAAATTCTTTTTTTTTTTAATGAAAGTAGCTGGTGATTGTCTTTCATGCATTTTGCTCACTCTTCATTGTGTTTTGCCATTCTATCTTCTTGTTAGGGATGAAAGTCTATCTTACCGATGAGAAGGAATTGATAATGGAATTGTGTTTGAAGTGGGCTGCAAATCCTAATATTCTGGTTGCTGTGAAATCATTTGGTTTGAAGGCAACTGCCCAGGTTGGTTGTTTGCCTGCTTTCTTTTTCTTTTGTCTTTTTTTTTTAGTCTCTTTGGGGGTGGTGAAAAGGTGACAACAACATATACCTAGTAATGTCTCCTTTTCCTTCACAAAATGTTATAGGTTGTGGATTTGCAAGTCTTTGCTTCCCCTCGCATTACACTGAAGCCGCTTGTTCCTAGTTTTCCTTGCTTTTGCAATATATTTGTGTCACTTATGGAAAAGGTATGTGCGGTGTTAAGCTTTACTTTCGATGAATAATAGTATAATACCATGGTGCTTTTTGTTGTTATATGCTACACCTTGTTTTTCTCAAGGAAGCAACATTGCATGAACAAATTTTCTGTGTGCAATAAAGTATCTGCAGTAAAGCCAACTAATTTGATTAAACGTTCACTAGTACATATGAAGTTTGGAAAATATTCTTGTAAGTGCCATCATTTGAATCTTCTTGGCGGCTTCTCTCTCATTTACATTTTAGAACTTCAAAAATAAAATCTCTTCAGTTTATGATGACATGTCTACTGTTTTTATGCAGCCACATGTCGACTTCGGGCTAAAGCTAATAGGAGCTGATCTTATGGCAATTCCTGGCCTGTACCGTTTTGTCCAGGTTGAGTTAATCTCTTTTTGGTTTGGTATTAAGCTTCTATTCACAGTTCATCTATCTGTTTCTCCAACATTTGTGTTCACGTTTTATAGGAGAAAGTCAAAGATCAGGTTGCGAGCTTGTATCTGTGGCCACGCACCCTGGAAGTACCAATCTTGGATCCGGCAAAGTATGTTGAAATTCATTATGACATATTTTATTGCCCATAATTTTGTGTTTGAGTTCAATGGATCATTGGGGGGGGAATATTCAATTTTGCAGAGCCCTTAGGAAGCCTGTGGGTATACTACATGTGAAGGTTGTAAGAGCTTCAAACCTGAAAAAGAAGGATCTTTTCGGTGCTTCAGACCCGTATGTAAAATTGAAACTCACCGACGATAGAGCTCCATCAAAGAAAACCACCGTCAAGCACAAGAACTTAAATCCTGAATGGAATGAAGAGTTCAATATAGTAGTTAGAGATCCACAAACCCAGATATTAGAATTCAATGTTTATGACTGGGAGCAGGTATGTATACGAATACACCTTTGAAACGAAGTTAAAAATAAATCTCTTGTTTAAAAATTAATCATTTTTGACCCTTTGAATGTGCAAGGTTGGAAAGCATGAAAAGATGGGTATGAACAGGGTTGAATTGAAAGATCTTTCTCCTAAGGAGCCAAAAATTCAGACTTTTGAGCTCCTCAAAACCATGGACGCAAATGATCCTCAAAATGACAAGTCACGTGGACAGATTGAGTTGGAGTTGACATACAAACCTTTTGATGAGGAGCAGTTGAAAAAGGAATACGGGGATGCAAATGCAGTGATAAAGGCACCTGAAGGAACACCTGAAGGCGGCGGGGTTCTTGTTGTCATGGTGCATGAGGCTGAAGATTTGGAAGGAAAACACCATACCAATCCATCTGTTCGGATTTTATTCAGAGGCGAAGAGAAGAGGACCAAGGTTAGTGCAATGCAATACTCATCCTTCTTATCTCAACTTTCTTTTCTAACTTCTAATTAGTTATCTGAAGTTGCTTGTCAAAATTCTAGATTAGTTATCAAATTAGTTGTTGTATAAGTAATTGAAACCTTTTATTTTACAATTATTCTATTTTATTTATTACTTTTTCCTCCACTTCACTCAGTTAGTGTGCACACTAATGGTTATTTGCAGGTGATTGAATAGGCTGTGCTACTCAATTCTTTTTCCTTTGTTTTCATCTCCATTGCTTGTCAAATTTTGCATGTCACTGTGAGTAAAGATTGATAATCTGTTTTTTCTATTTTTCTAGACTATTAAGAAGAACAGAGATCCAAAATGGGATGACCAGTTCCAATTTGTTGTGGATGAACCGCCCACCAACGAAAGGTTGCACGTTGAAGTCGTGAGTACCTCGGGGAGGAACCTGTTGCACCAAAAGGTCTTTTCCTTACACTACATATTCAAACTCTTTCTGTTACTAGCCTGTGCTATTTCAACTTTCATGGCTCGATCCCAAACTGCAGTGTATGTTGTGAAGATAAGTTTTTCTTAGCATTAAAGCTTAAGTAGCATCATCTAGCCATAATTGTCTTTGGTGATACTTATGCTGCGTTTGGTTGAGTGTAAAATTAAGGAGATTTTAAGATTAAAAAATATTTAACATGAGGAAACAATTATCTTAATCTCGTTTGATAAGGGAATGAAGGAGACGAAGGGAATTAGATTATGGAGTTTATGGGAATTTGATTATGGAAATTGTGTAATGCTGTTGAACTTTGATTATAAGGAATATAAGGATTATTAAGGCTTCCCCCTTCCCTTTTTTCATCTCTTTCACCTAAAAAACTTAACGCATACTTTTTTCGTAATTTTACCCAAAATCATATATTTATTTTATCATTTCACTTATTTTCGTACTCATTCCCTTAAACAATTTCATCAACTTAATTCTTCATCTTCATCTGCGTAATCTTACGTTACCAAATGGACCCTTAGGCTTGTTTAGCTTTTGTGACAGTATAATTTGCAAATATTTCTGACATGTCGCGGTTTAACTAAAACTGGGCAATTTGAATGGAGTCTTAGATTTGAGTTGCATTTTTTGTTCTTCTTTACAGGAATCCTTGGGGTACATCGATATCAGTTTGTCTGATGTAGTTAGCAACAAGAGAATCAATGAGAAGTACCATCTTATAGACTCTAAAAACGGGCGAGTTCAGATCGAGATGCAATGGAGAACAGCCTAATGAGATGATCTTCCCAGGTTGTTGTGTGTATGCATCATATGTTTAAACTCTTTGCAAATCCCGTGTCGCGTACATTATGAACTCATACTAGTTTGTATCTGTTCTCAAAGCAAAGGAAGAAAGTAGTGTTATTAGCTGTAGAGCTTGAAAAACAAGTTCAAATGTCATGTAATTGTACCTTTCAGTTAAGAATATGGATAAGCCTTTTGTTTTTGATGTGAACAATGTGCTCTACTACTTTTGTATTCATGGGATATAGACAGTTGCTTCTTCTTTCTTCAACAAATGAGCTTTCTACATGTATGCAGATATTCATTATCGCTTTTTCTACTCTATCTTAATGCATAGGCTAAGAATGTAGGGAATCTTTCCTAAATCGGAATTCTTAGCCTAGGTTAGAAAGACCGATTCATGATCCGGGCTCTCATCAAGACTCATTCCCGTTTATATGGGTTAGATCGGGACCGAGCCTGGCTATGAGAACTTGACTTGTGTCCATGTCTGGCCCGGTAGCCTGTATTGCAGCTTTCTGGGTTGGATGGACCATAATCCTAATTGTTTTGATCATATATGTTTTCATTTCCGGTTTGTACGAAATTACTAATTAATCATTCAGGGCCCTTTTTTTAGACCGGAAGTAGTGGAATATCTCGTTTATGATAATGATATTGTCGTGTATTGATCTCCATGGAACGAAATTACCTTGTAGTGGTGTATAAGTTTGTACGTGGTTTTCTGTTAATTTTACCTTTTTTTTTTTTTTTAATAATATCTGTCCACACGTCCCACATGTCCTACACACGTAAACACTCGGATCCTAAAACCAATTGACAATAGGAATAACACAAACTTATTATATATTAGACTCACACCTTAGGGTGTTATCGACGCGAGACACATTTTAGATCTTACATCTAAACACTCCCCTTAAATGTTACAGCCTGAATTAGTTAATACCTTTAGATCGAGCATCCCAATCACTTTATCACCCACATATTTTTCGATGAGTTTCGCATATCATCTCCCACAATTTTTTTTCTTAGTATTATTGTTGGTGATAATTTAAACAATTATTTTGTAAATGAGTGTACATAGACTTATTGGTTCGAAATAGTTACCATTTTTTAGTATTATGTTATTTGGTACAAAAGTTATATGAACTTAAACCCATTAAATAAACACGACTAATTTTCATTTAATGGATTTAAGTAAATACAAAATAATAAGAAGAAAGAAAAGTTAAAGAGAAAATGTTAAGATGAAATGATGAGGATGTTAATGCCGTGATGAGAGGAACACGTTCCACGTGCTAATGAAACGCTAATCTTGATTAACAACTAGTTAAAGATAATGTATTAAGCAGGTAATTATAGTTAACCGTTGAGTAATTGGTAAGAAACCTCTATTATAAAGTTACCAAGGAAGTGTGATGGGAACTAATTGTGATTGTGGTCCCTGAACTTTAGAAAGAGTTACAAAAAGATCCCTAAATTTATTTCCCCTCAGTTGAAGTCCTTAAACTTTCAATGATGTTTTTTGAGATTAGTATCCAAAATTGAATTTTATTTTGAAGAAAGAACATTACGACTTTAAACTTTATTATCCAGGAGCTAATATAATAATCTGAATCATTTTCAAAGTTTGTAGATCTTAATGGAGCAAAACAAACTTTTGTAAGATTTATTATCACTTTTTAAAAGTTCAAAATTTATAATAAACTAAAGGGAAATTTCGGATGGTACCCTGTAGTTTGGAATTTTTCGAATTTTGTCCAAGAGTTTTTTGTAGTTCAGATGGTACCCTTAAACTTTACATTATTTCATATTTTTCCCAACTTGATTAAAACAACCAAACAGTCCTTATCTTTGCTTAACGAAGAAAAATTAAAAGAAAAAAGAAAAAGAAATCAATAAAATAAATAAAAAGAAAGAAAAAAACCGAAGCGTCTTCTTCCTTGTGCTCTAGCGAAGACCAGAATGAATAAACTAAAGCGTCTTCTTCCGCAGAAGATCGGTGGCGGCGTCCGTAAAAGATTGGCCTCGGCGTACGCGATAGATCGTCGTCGGCGTCCGCAGAAGACTAATGGCGGCATTCCTCGTTGTTAATAGGTTGCGTCCTAGTATTCCGGTTTAGGAACTTCAAACCTAATCCCATTTCATATTTATATTCGGCCAAATTTGAATTGGAATTGAAAGATTCAATTTTTTTGTTGAAATTTGAATTCGGATTGTGTTTTTGGGTATGAAATTTAAATTGAAATTGAAAATTTCAGGTTTGTCTATCATCTTGTTCTTCTTTCATACATTCACTGGAGTAATATTGACAAATCTTCCCATAAAATTAGTGATGGTCTTTTGTTGATCTTCCCATGATCGATTTAAAGCATTATTCCCACTAGTCAACGAGAATTGACGCCAACACCAGTTTTTGCTCGAGACTAATGAAGAGGTGGAGTGGAGATGGGGAGGAAAGGCGTAGAATGAAGACATTGAATAAGACTTGGTTTCTTTCTTTTATTCAAAATTGTTTATTTGATTTTTTCTTTTTTTAGCTTTTCAGTTTTGTTTTCTATTTTTAATTTTATTTTTATTTTCATTTTCATTACTCAAAGATAAGGGTTGTTTGGCTGTTTCAATGAAGTTGGGCAAAATCTGGAATAATACAAAGCTTAAGGGTACCATCCGGACTACCAAAAACTCTTGGGCAAAATTCGAAAAATCCAAAACCACAGAGGTACCATCCGGAAATTTCCTAAACTAAAAGAAAGTTGAAGGATAATTATTAATTTATAAAATTGTATTATTGAGCAAAGAAAGTCATTAATAATGCTAAACAGTTTAAAAAAAGAAAAAAAAGAGTAAATTTAAAGCATATTACATCGAGTTAGAAGTTAGACAGACAATAAGATGTGCCGACAACCCTTTCTAAATAGAAAATCCGATCCTCCTAAACACTACATCTGAAGACCCAAGTGACACAACAATACCATGCAAGACTCGTTGCACCTCTTGAGAATCTCAACGACATCAGGCGCAAGAAAACCAACGTATCAATTGCGAACGGGAAGAAACACATGTTGGTTTTCAAGACAAGCGCTTTCATGCTTAGCCACCTTCATAGAGGCCGCATTGAGGGCCGTCTTACCCACCATAAAACAACCCGTTAACCAAACCAACCAAAGGAGAGACTCTTGTCAAATCAATACAAGCATGTTTTCCATCCACCCATCCAAACATTAACACATATGCGGACCTCAACGTAGACCTTCCTTCACGTGGATCAGTCAAGAAGGATACATGCGCCTCTTTCTTGGCCGAAATCACAACACTCTTTTTATTAATTTATAGAATTGTATTATTGAGCAAAGAAAGTCATTAATAATGCTAAACAGTTTAAAAAAAGAAAAAAAAGAGTAAATTTAAAGCATATTACATCGAGTTAGAAGTTAGACAGACAATAAGATGTGCCGACAACTCTTTCTAAATAGAAAATCCGATCCTCCTAAACACTACATCTGAAGACCCAAGTGACACAACAATACCATGCAAGACTCGTTGCACCTCTTGAGAATCTCAACGACATCAGGCGCAAGAAAACCAACGTATCAATTGCGAACGGGAAGAAACACATGTTGGTTTTCAAGACAAGCGCTTTCATGCTTAGCCACCTTCATAGAGGCCGCATTGAGGGCCGTCTTACCCACCATAAAACAACCCGTTAACCAAACCAACCAAAGGAGAGACTCTTGTCAAATCAATACAAGCATGTTTTCCATCCACCCATCCAAACATTAACACATATGCGGACCTCAACGTAGACCTTCCTTCACGTGGATCAGTCAAGAAGGATACATGCGCCTCTTTCTTGGCCGAAATCACAACACTCTTAAACATGTCACATAAAACATCACGAACCAGATCGTGCCTATAGTTGAAGCCGGGTAGTTCTTTACAATTAACCGCATGCTCCCTAAAATCATCCAAAGGCCTCCCACAATTAGGCATAAGACAAAACACACCAGACGGGAACAAAGGAATATAAGGCGATACTTGAGGATCGTGCGATAATCAACGGGAGACATACATTGTCCAAGTCCATCAATAGGCATGACAAGAAGGAAATCTTGGTTATGCGCTGCTTGTAGACATTGAAAAACCGCTTTTTGTCTAGGGATCAAATCAAAAGCTGCTTCCATCGCCTGTATTGTCTTACCAAAAAGAGCACTCACCAAAGCATGTTGGGTTTTAGGGGGACGGTGCTCTTGACAATAATACCAGAAATATCAAAACTAGGAATATAAGATGAAGATTGTCCAAAGCTCCAAAAAAACTCGAAGCCCATATCAACAACTCCACTGTCCCGCAAAATGCGGTCTTAAAGGATCCAAGACCGAGCTCTAAAAGCCACAAAAGCAAAAGAATAAGTCTCCATAACTGAGTATAACCCAAGGCCTCCACACCGAATCGGCAAAGAAGCAAGTCGCCATTGAAGATCGACAAAAACGGACCCCACAAAACACAATATCCTGGATTGATTCACTGAGTCCCAAATCAAAAAAATTAGATGCACCCTCCCCATGCCCCGGTAGACAAAAACAACATCTTAGAAACACCCATATAAGAACGAAGCAAAAAAAGCTCACTCTCCGGGTCCCTTAGCTGCGGAAGAAGGTGCATCAACTCAACCGCCTTAACAACTCTTTTCATGACGAGCTCTCTAATAAACTCATCATCTTTACTAACAACCCCACCCAACAACTTAGCACCCAGAATCGACCAAGCATTGCCATGAGGGAATAAATCTTCTCTAATCTTCAATCCATCACACGAAGGCCAAAGAGCTCAGTCGTGCAAACATTCACCTCAAGGCCAAAACTCAGGCCAACCTCTCTAGTGATACAAGCACTCTAGCCACTTCCTTTGTCCGGCCAATAATAGTACCATCATCAAGATACCAAGCATGTAGAAGAGGTTTGCAACTGTCTCTGATCCGATGAAGAAGCGGGTGCAAGACAAGGGAAAAAAGAAGCGGCCCTAAAGGGTTTCCTTGTTGCACACCGGTAGCCGACCAAATAAAATCATCACCAACATACAGACGGGCAGCCTCACCATACAAGAAATCAACCCAAAAAGAGATAGAAGGACATATTTCCCTTACTTTCCTAAGCAAATCAGTTATGTCAACCAGGTTGAAGGCATTAGAAAAATCCACTGTCAACATAGCTAGAGAACCATCAGAGTGACGCTCACTCAAAAACCCTGTTAACACTATGTAGAATAGCTTCTGCACCACCTGAGATACCAACTCCAAACTGAAAATCTCCAAGATATACCTCATATCTTTACTCACTCCCTTCATGCCTACTTTGGACACCAACCGTCTCCATATAGTACCTACTACAATGGGATGAACCCCATTGACATACTTAAGCAGCGTAAGAGACGCCGAAACAACAAACTCAGCCAAACTCAGTGGACACTTACCTCCCAACCACAAATTAACCACTGATGAAAGGGCTCTCAATAGACTTGTGGAAACCACAGAGCCCTCACCACCAGGGGTGTGCAACCGGTCCAGACCGGACCGGAATTTCCGGTCCAGTC
Source organism: Fagopyrum tataricum (assembly GCA_002319775.1). Lineage (NCBI taxonomy): Eukaryota > Viridiplantae > Streptophyta > Magnoliopsida > Caryophyllales > Polygonaceae > Fagopyrum > Fagopyrum tataricum. The sequence continues at coordinate 32,929,827 of CM008281.1, read as the reverse complement.
TAGACCGGTGGACCGGATTTTTTGAAAAAGTGAACCGTGGACCGGACCGGGACCGGACCGGTCCGGACCGGTTCGGACCGGAACTTGACATTCTTGTAGTTTTCCCAATTGATCCTCGGACCGGGACCGGAAAATATATACATGTAATTATAAAATGTACCTGTAATTATAAAAATGCTAATAAAATGACAAGTTCATAAACACATCATAATTCATAAACAAGTTTTAGCAAAATACCATTACAAATGGCTCAATTCAAACTTTAAAGTACAATAACCACAAAAAACATTAAATTCATTCAAACAAGTTTCAAAACCACAAGTCACAAAATGACCAAAAGATTGTTCACTTGTTCAAAATAAACTTCCATAACTTCATCTTTCAATCTTCCATAGCTCCACCAATGTGGAGTTTACATCTCCTTGCTAGTTCCATTCCTACAAATTTGCACAATAAAAAATTGACAATTTTATTAGTGATGACCAATAAACAAAATCAAGAATAGTAAGTTAAAAAATTGGATATTTTTGTCCGTTTTAATTTTGACATACCTTCATATTAAGAACAAACAAAGAATGTGCCTTCATTAACATCGATCGAGCAATTTTTCTCCAAATCTGAAAATATATATTTATGCAATTATGTTGAATCATAAAATAAACTAAAACTCATTATAAGGTAAATTCTTGAATATGAGATAGTCTATAAAAAAAAAACTTTACCTTCGGCCAATTTCGAGATATCTTCTTCATCAACCCAATCATCTTCGTCATCTTTCTTCTTATTCAAGCGCAACCAATCTTGCGTGCATATAATTGCCTGTATCATCTTATAAAAACAATAAAATAAAATAATATAAGTTAGCAAATAACTAATTAAGTGCATATAAATAAGCATTGATATCAAAAAAAACCAATACATACCGGACTAGATAAACTGCTTCGGTATTCTGAAATGGTACGACCCCCGGTGCTAAATGCAGATTCGGATGGAACGGTGGAAATCTATTTGTTGCATATAATAAAAAAACAATATAAGTTAGCAAATATATTTGTAGCATATAATAAATAAAAAAAAGAAATGGTATGAATACATACCGGAATAGCTAGTACATCACGGGCCATACGTGCAATAATGGGATACCTAGGACCATTGAGCTTCCACCAATTCAAAACATCAATCGTTTTCCCATCACTTAGGTGTGTTTCATGCAAGTATTGATCAAACTCAGATCTAGAAATCTCATCACGGTCTAACATCCCTCTCGTAACTTCTTCACTTATCTCTTTTAACCAACTCGAACCTTCATCATCATCACCAACATACGTAGCTCTATGTGACACAACGTCATCTTCCACTTCAGAATAACGACTTTTATACCCATCAAACAACTCATAAGCAAAATCTCGAACAATCTTAAGGAATTCATCTACACAAGCATTTTGCCCATAAATGCTTTTCAGAACAACTTGCACTTCACCAAACTTGTAAGAAGGATCAAGAATAGCAGGCAAAAATATCAACATGTTCATCCACTCAACTGAACCCCAATACTTTTCACATTTAACTTTCATTTGATAAGCCATGTTCTTCAAAGCAAAGTCATTATTTGAGAGAAAATTGTCTAACAACTTAAAAGTTTTAGACACATGAAAGATCACGTAGTTGCTTGTGACATACAAAGAACCCGAAACACGGTTTGTCAAGCTGTAAAATTCCTTCAAAAAATCAACAAGTGATTGTATCTTACTCCACTCTTCAACAATAATAGAACAATCAATCCCATTCACACTCTGAATATCCATTTGAGAAAAAAATAGCTTTGTATTTCAAAGCACTATTCAACATGAGATAAGTAGAATTCCATCTAGTTGGGCAATCTGTAACTAAATAACTCTTGCACTCAACCTTCAATTGTGTAGCTAGTTGTCGAAAAGCCGATAATCTAGGAGTTGAACCCTTGATATACTTAATCGCATTTCGGATCTTTTACACATAAATATCACATTCCTTGATCCCATCATGAACAATCAAGTTGATAATATGTGCTACACATCTCATATGCAAACATTTTCCTTTAAGAATGCAATCATTAGATCTACAAACACCACTAAGGTAAGCACAAGCAACATCATTTGAAGTGACATTATCAACAGTCACAGTTAAAAGCTTGCTTAACAAATCCCAATAACCCAAGCAATCTTCAAGTGCCTTACCAATAGCCCCTCCCTTATGACTAGAAATAAGACAAAAGTTGATAATTCTCTTTTGCAACTTTCACTCATCATCAACAAACTGAACCGTGACACACATATAGTTCTTTTTTGCACAAGATGTCAATGTATCATTAGTCAAACAAACACTTTGGGATGAGAGACGTAGAAAGTCTTTCATCTTCTCTCTTTCTTTGTAAAAGAGTTGAAAACAATCACGAGAAATAGTGGTGCGTGAAGCATAGCAAATAAAGGACAAGCAGCATAAAAAGCCTCCCTTAAGCCTTCCTTTTCTACGGATCTAAATGACATCTCATCTTTAATTATCATTTTCACCACTTTATCTCTAACATATTTTGCATCAAAAGACCAATTTTTCATTCTCACACCACTATCATCCATGGATTCAAGAACAAGTTGAGTTTGTTTACCTTTGCCCTTGTTTGCAGGATTCTTTTGACAACGATAGAAATGTTGACGTACATTTTTTGTGCCATTCAAGTTCGATTCACAAGCATAAGTTGTCTCACAATACTTGCATTTAGCCCTACAAAGTTTATTCTCATCCAAGAACTCATCATATCCATCCCAATAGTCTTTCCTTGCTCCCGATCTTTTCTTTTCAACCGCTTTGCGTACAATTGATTGCGTTTGTGTATCCACAATATCATCAACACTAAGTTTCTCAATGTGTTCGGGAGAGTATTGGGATGGCTCGGTACCATAGTAGGCTCGGATTGCATATTCTGTTAAGAAGATAGCATACAAATAATTAGTTCTCACTTTATCGATAAAACAAGATTAGGTAATAAAAATTAAAAAGCATCAGTTAGACTTCAACCCCAACTTACGTTGCATGAAAGTTTCGTGGATAATTCAATCAATATTGAATTACTCATATTTTTGTTTGCTTCATAGTCAAATTTCAGCCCAAGTGATTCAAGATTTTCAATTGAATAAGTGATCAACATTAGTCAAATAAAATTAGCAACAAACAACAACAACTAAAGTACTAAACAAGTATTTTGTGCGTGTCTTTCATCTTAACTTAATAAGTAACTTCATTTGACTAAAAACAAACCAGCAACAATAACGAGTTTCTATATTCAAACATATGTAAATATGTAATACAAACAAAACAACTAGCAACAACAACTAAACAAACCAGCAACAATAAGAATAACTGAAGAAGCAAGGAACTGATGCTTAGTTGCTTACCAATTATCGGGATTCACCTCTGCAGTCTCGTCTCTACAATCAGCACAACTTCACAACTCACATGAGCCGGTCTATCAAGCATTTAAACAAGTAGTCAGTAAGGTAACTAGGTAAGTCATTAATGTAAGTTACGTAACCAATAATCTCGGTCAGTCGTCACACCGAGATCAATCGCCAAGACGCCGAGATCTATCGGGAAGATCTCGACTGAGAGTCTGAGACCTATCGGCGAGACTCGAGAGCGCCAGGCCGCCAGAGTCGCCAGACACCGAGATCTATCGACGATTGCCGGAGCACAGACGCCGAGATCTATCGGCATTCGGCAAGATCTCGATTCTCGACTGTGACTGTGCGCGTGCGAGACGCCGAGATGACTAGACGAGACTGACGAGTGACGACTGGAGACGATGGAACGTGGACAAAGGATAGAGATTGTAGTAGACATGGACTTACCGGGGTATAGACGCCGGAAGGACGGAAGGTTGTCGGCTGTTGGGGAAGAGTTGTGCGAGACGGCCGAGATCTATCGGAGAGTGGAGAGTCTGGAGACATGTGAAATGTCGAAGACGAAGAGAGAAGCCGAGAAGTTGGCCGCTGCGGCTGAAATCCTAACCCTAAAGTTTAAACGTAAAGCCTCAGTAATGTTCAACCATAAAAAAAAAAAACCCCGGTCCACCGTTTTTTTCCGGTCCTGGACTGGGACCGGACCGGGGCCGGAAATTTCCGAAAATATGGACCGGAGACCGGACCGTAAAAACCGGTCCGTTCCGGCCCGATTTTTCGGTCCGATTCATTTTTACACAGCCCTACTCACCACACAAAGCATATAAAGGTTTTGTGCTCTCAAATCATCTTTACCACAAGAGGTTCCCTTGGGAAAAGACTTAATGCATGTAAAAATTAAATCAACATCAACAACGAGGGGTGGTTCAAGAAAAGTAGAACAAGGCTTAGAAGGAGGAGGTTTGAAGGGATGTTTAGCCTTCAACGCCTTCAAAGTCTCATCATTATAAGGAGCTACTCTATATGAGCACAAAACTTTTACAGCAGCCATAAAATGTCATCTGAAACCTTACGAAGAAACTCCTTGATATTAGGGTTCCTCTCCAATTAAACCTTCTACATTGTCAGGTCTATGTTCTGAACTGCCTAGCAAAGCAATGCACAAGCCTAGAATCACCATCAACTTCTCCCCAAGTAGACAAGGCCTGCAAAATCCGCTGATGTTGAATAAACTTCCTACCTCCTGATCTTCTATCTCGCATGCTCATAGGTCTGAACACCTTCAACGTACAACGAGGGAGCAAAAACAACCTAAACCAAGCAGCCACACAACTTGGCTCAACAACCATCTTTAGAAGAGCACCCAAAAACGCTTGATAAAAGCTTAAACGACAACTATGAGGGATGCTTTTCACATTAGTATTAGGAACGCGCATAACTCTCTCCAAGATACCAACATCAAGCACCAAACCCCATCAACTGCAATCTGCTCAACAACAACCAACTCCGAGATATCCGCCATCGGCCTCGAGATACCCACAATGTATTCACCATCCTCACCAAAAGCATAAACAAAACCATTAGTGTGACGACACTCACGACTTAAAGCATGAAGACACATACATCGGCCACACAACCACATCTTGAGGACAATCAAAACCTCCACAAACGCCACAAAAACATCAAGGTTATATTTAAAGATGCCCAAATCTCATTCTTACGCTCAAATGTAAAAAAGTGTTGTCTTTTCAAATGACCAACCAAGCGAGAGAAAAATCTACCTCCCTGCCACCACAACACCAATGAAAGGAACTAAACTGCCAAAAGAGAAACACATTGCCTTCCTTGTTTTCCATACAAAACTTTTTTCTTCTTTTTGATAAAGTCTTCTTTTTTTTTTCTTTCTTTTTTTTAATAAATCGCAAATTTTTTTTTTTGTTTAACAAAAGAAAACGAAATGACAAAATATACCCTTCCCGAATTAGGGTTTCTTTCTTCCTTCTTCAAAAGGAACCGGTGGCGGCTAGGGCTCGGAGGTAGCTACTGAAGGCGGGTCAAAACGAACTGGTCAGGTGAGGGATGGAACGGGGTAGTGGTCCGGCTCAGAAGAAGAACCGAAATCGGGCAGGGGTCGGGGTTGCGAATAGGTGAAGGGGTCGGGGCTAGGGTTTCGTTCTCGCCGTTTTCGTTCTTGGGTTTAATCGGAACGGATTGGGGTTCCAAGGGAGGGTTCGAGTCAGGTTTTTTTTAATTAAATTTTAACTTTATAGTAGAAGGAATAAAATAAATAAATAAATACTAATAAAAAAGGTTCATGTATAAATTTTTCTTATTAACCTATTTAAGTTTTAAAATTAAGAATCAGAAGTCATAAGTAATAGTTTTTGTTTTTTGACCCCTTAAATGAAAATTATTTTTTAAAATTTTGTTGGTGACGATGCATAATTATATTGTCAACCATCGTTGACATACTATAATATAACTATTAACGATTGACGAGTATAGTTAGTGTATGTTAACAAGAATACAATTATGTATTGTCAACGAAAATAATAATTTTAAAAAAAATCATAAAAATAATAATTTTATTTTCTAAGTAAGGGATTAAGAATTTAAAAAAAAAGAGAGTTAAACTTCTATTTTCTTAACTTCAACCAACTTATTTCTATGTATAGTTTATACTATAACCAATTTAGATAAATGTTTATTTTTGTCATACTCATAGAGTCATAGATCAACTTCATCATTGAAGTCTATGCCAATAATTTTACGTACCTAATATTTGTATTATGCGGTTGATAAGATTGGTTGATTGTTGTAAAGTTGTAACCTTGACCCAAAGTCTACCATAGTCATACTAATACGGATGCAATGTGATTATTGATAATGGCATCTAAATAATGCTAATGAGAATAAATTAAGAACATATTGGTAGTGACATTGATACAATGAGATAATGACAATGTATATTCGATCTTAAGTGAACATCACTTGCCCCACAAATCCAACCATAGAATAATCAGCATCTTAGTCTTTGAATGAATCATAGTGGAATCGATGTCATAGCTAGCTAGTTAGTCTTTTTTAAGGCAATTTACACAAAATGACCTTCAAATATGACACTTTTTAAAAAGTTGCTCTTAAATTGCATTGTTATAAAGAACTACCCTTGATTATATCATGTTAGCAAAGTTATGCCACAAATTAATAGCCCTTTATCAATACTATTACTCCTTTGAATATCTTCTTGATACTATATCGAAATCGCATAGTTTGAAAATAAAACATTATACTGGATATAGAGTTTTTGAATGGTAAGGGATAAAAATAGGTCTTTAGTAGATCTCTTCAAATCCGGATCTGTGCCGAGTTTGAATGGGATATGATCAAAAGTCAATTCTGTTTATTTGGACCGAGCCTAGTTGTTTGGGTTGGTGCCCGTCCGGCACGGGTATCCGAGTTTTCAAATTGTATTACTAATTTACTATTTATTTAAATATAAATTTATTTATAAATACAATATATTTATGATATGTTGTACAACATATGCTAAAAATATTATTATATTAAATATTTTATGATTAACATAATAATATATATTATCTTTTTTTTATAAATTTTTTTGTTTAAATATGAGAAAGCTAGCCTCTTGGCCGGATCCGACCGGATAAGCGGTCCGGGCTTTTCGATCCGGCAAAACTTTGTCCCATTTTCATACACGTCCGTTTTTTCGAATAAGCTAACCTAACTTGATCGATCAAGTCTAGTCTTCATAGTTAGTTAACCGTCTAATGGGGAACTAAGTAAAGGTGTGAACTTGCTAATGTTCTATATTTAAGAGTGATATCCTAGCAAAATAATTTTCATTTATATATTTTTTTTACATGAAAAGCGATTAGGGGCACTCGGATAATATATAGCATGAGGGATTATCTTTAGGTGAAAGACGACAGGTAGAATGAAACATCATGTCTAGCTCTAGAGATTGGCCGTTATTGGGCATCTTTTCAGATTAGCTCCATGATCGTTTGAGGAAGATCATTAGAGACAACAGAAAATAACTGGCCTTGAACAATAAGTGCATCAGTCACGGTATTGACTTTTTTAAAAATATGCTTGATATAAACTTTCTGAAAAAGACACAAATAAAATAAATAAAATAATATTACTAGTTAAAATTTCTTACTATCATGGTGGTTTCAAATACCCATATCACATATAATTTCACCGTATATGCCTAGTTCACTCGGTTTCTTTAGCCCTTTTACCAGGACATGCACTTCCAAATATTCGAAGACCGACAAATCTAAGCGTTTGCCATAATTCCACGATACAATTTTGACATTGTGGTATCTTACGATGAAATCATAATAAAATGTACCATTACACCTACAATGCAATTTAGTGGCGAGTTTGTGTAATTTACCCCTTTGATCTAATTTAATTTAAGGAAAATTTCGGTTGGTACCCCTGTGTTTTTGGGTTTTCCGGATTTTACCCACCACTTTTTCAATGTTTGGTTGGTGCCCTCAAACTTTCTAGTTTTTCCGGATTTTGTCCAATCTATTAAATCGGTTAAATATATTCTTTTCTCCGTTAAAAAAAAAATTAAAAAAATTAAAAAGAAAAATAAATAAATAAATAAATAAACAAATGAAACAAAATGCAAATAATACAGCGAAGAATTAGGGACATTATTCTGGACTGAAGAACATAACCTGAAGAAACTCGACCCGAAGAACACGAAATTCGAGAACACATCGTCTTCTCTGGACGAAATCGAACGAAATTAGCACAATCTCTTTACCTTTCTTTTAGGCTTCACTTTACCTTTCTTGCTGTATACCATAGCAAGCATTTCCATTTCCCCTTTTCTCTTCTTAATCGAAGACCAAAACATTGGAAAAATTAGGATTTTTGTCTGTATCAGGAGGCATTGGCAATTGGCTGGGAAGCAAGCATTTCCATTTGTCCTTTTCTCTTCCCCTTCTCTGTTGAATCCCAAATTCAATAACTCCGTGAGTTACTTTTCAATTTTTCATCAATTACAAGTCTGTAATGTAAAAAAAATGATATATGGGTATGTGGTACAACCTGCGGAGGAGAGGAAGCAATTGGTGAAAGAACACTGACCGGAAGCATATCTAATAAATTGATAATGTATGACGCTCCTATATTACTCGTAATGATATATGTATGTCGTATTGCTTGTGGATCGATGATGGCATAGAGGGAGGAGGGTAAAGAGACTGCAGATTAAGATCATAAATACGATTGAAGAGGTTGCAGAGATGTGGATCGATATCGATTCGCTCGAGTGAAGATGTTGCCCAGATATATTATTCGATTAGAGAGGTAGACTCGATTTCGCTCGATTTCATTTAGGGAGGAACATGTATTCTTCGATTTGTTTTGAGTCTAGCAGATCTTTACTTTTCATTTATTTATTTATTTTATTTGGCTTTTAATTTGTTTTATTTTCTTTTTAATTCTTTAACGGGATAAACGGATACATTTAACAGATTTTTAACGGATTGGGTAAAATCCGAAAAAACTAGAAAGTTTAAGGACAACAACCGAACATTAAAAAAGTTGTGGGCAAAATCCAAAAAACTCCAGACTACATGGATACCGTCCGGAATTTACTTTAATTTAATTAAAACATCAAATATTTCTAAAGTTTCAAACTAGTACACCATTAGCATACGTAAGCTTCTGGTAACACGTACTATAAATAAAGAATATTTTAACACATTGTTAAAAAGTAAAACTAAAACATCAATTAGGCAACACGTCCTATCCTAGTCAACTTATTGAAAGTCAAGTAAAATTAAAACATTTCCACTTGATGTAGGAATTATGCAAATAAATTAGGGTTAGCTGATTTTCTTTATTCGTCACAGCAACTACACGTAGTTGATTGGTTTTCAACTATGTATATGGGTGTGTAGTTGGAGTCCATGAATATTTTAAAAAAAATTTAAAAAAAAATTTCAATGCATATACGAGAAGCATATACAAGAAGCGTAGTAATGCAAATATTTTTTTTTCCACTAATTCTACACTCTCCGTATGCGTAATTGAGAGCCCTATTAATAACGCACGTGAAGTTTGTAGTTGTAGTGACTACTAGAGATTTTCGTGGTACATTTACAAACTAGGATAAATTAATGATTTTGATTTTTTAGTGGTACATTCATTCTTTTTATTTTTTTAAAAAAAAAAGAAATCATTTTTATTGGTAATTATTTTAGTGATTTCTGTTAGAATATAAAATTATGGTTGTGTTTTTTCTTCTTCTTTGAAACCATCTTGTTTCCTTTATAGTCAAAGCTTCCATGGGTAAGCGATATGTGCTAACTCCTCACCCTCCAATGAATTTTATTATCAAAAGAATTATAATTTTTTTTAATTTAATCTTCAAAGTTAATTATGAGATAAAATATGATAAACTACCAAAGCAAGTTGGTGGAGATAAAATATTCAGTTGGAAAGAAACTATTTTATATGTTCCCTCCCATCAATCATATAAAATATTTAAGACATATTTAGTAAGTATGTAGTGATAAATAATTGGAATATATATATATATATATATATATTGTTAATTTTACCGCTTATTAATCTCCTTCATGACCGATTAATGAAAAGTAAAAATACATAAATTAACCGTGATTATGATTTTTAAAATACCTTATATAATGATTATTAACTTTCATTCAAATGGAGTTGATCCATAAAAGTTCAAAACGAACCTCTCAATATATATAGATTATCTAATCCCATTTGCTTTCTTATATTTCGTCTCTTGTGACAATGTCAACCCAATAGAGTATTTTTATCGTTGTTCTTTCTGATCTCTATCTATTTTATTGCTTCATCGGAACTTCCCTCTTCAGCTTGGTAGGTTCTCCCACATGTCCAAGGTTGAGTCCTGAGATTTAACATATGGCTAAAAGCCACTTAGAGACATTTTACGTTCAATCATTCCGGATAAGTTCGCTAACACAGAGTTATTTGATGTTTATTTCAACGTGAAAGTCCAGCCGATCGATACAAGCCAAAAGCGAGTATATCAATACACATCAATGTACCTATTTTGTTACATTATCGTTTGATTTACGGACCGAAAATAATCAGTAGGCGTAAGATTTGCATGTATCTTTTTGTTGTAGACGTTATGCCAACGCTCCAATGATAAACATGATCAAATTAAGGGTGACTTTCTACCGACATAAGGATTAGACATCTAATAGCAATGAAACAGAGGATTGATTTGTCATCATTATAACTAATTAGACCCAAAACCGAAAGGCCAAAACACTTGAAACACCTTTAATTAAAGAGTTAATCACTTCCATCAAATTTCAACATTATCCCTTATGCAAACCCAACAGTCAATCTCACAAAAATCCAACCAAAACACCATAACAAAAATGGAATTAGGAGCATCAATTCCTTCCCATGGGATCACTCATCGCCTCCCAAAATCATAGGGAATTTTTGCTCGATTTATCCCATATACGGATCGCTAATTGCTTAAAATAAGAAGAAAGAGGATTATCCGATTATCAGTATGACGATCGATTTTATTTGCTTCTTGTTTGTTTCTTCCATGGATTTTCAATTTGCACGATCCATGATAACATCGAATCCCATCTCGCTCATTTCGGTTGCCTGCAACTCGTAATGGATCCCTTCCAACGCTCTTCTTAAACCGTCCTTTGATGTTGCGTAAAGCATTTTCGCTCTGATTCTCGAAGCTGCCGGTGACCTGTTACAATAAATTGAACTCAAAATTAGGAGTTATATGAGTTTAATTGTCATAATTTCAAGTCGATCGAGCTTCTGACCAGGCGATGAAGAAGATCTTGCTCTTACGACAGTTATCTACGGTGATGAAATCGAAGTCGAAGACTGCATAGCGGCAGTCGTCGGTAGGTAGAGACGCCGCAAGTTCGGAGTAGCCTTCTCCTGCAGATCCGACTTTATCGACGGTAACTCGACGGGATTTCTCGTCAATTTTGAAGACGATGTAGCGGGAGACCTTCTTCCACTTCATCTCCATGAACGAGTTCTTGCACTCGTCTGTCACCTTCATCCCCGTCGTCGCCTGAAAAATTGATGATCCCAATAGGAAATCAATAACTAAACAAACCAAAAAAAACATCAACTAAAGTGAGATTGAAGGTTAGATGAATCAGCTACCATCATGAAAGCCATCGCCATTGTTGCTTGTGCTTTGAGCTAGTAAAGGAGGTGGGAGAAAGTGGAGTAGGAGAGATTCGTTGCGAAGAGAGAGAAAGCTCTGGCTGGTCTGAGCCTTTACTCTTTAGAGGGATTTATACATATTTAGTTATTAGATTTGATTGACGAAAATGCCACTCTATATCGAATATAAGTACGAAAAGTGCCACTGTATTGAAAAGGACTTTTGACATTTTCTAACATAAAAAATTATCAACATTCAACTACGAATCCTAAATAAATCTTGAGAATTTAATATATTCATTTACTGTATTAAGAATATTAACAATAATCTATATAATCCCCTTCAAAAAAAACAATAATCTACATAATTCGAGAATAATACTAAGATAATGTAGATAAAAAAGAGTCTAGATTGAGTAATAATTCAAAACAAAAGACTTAAATGGTAATTTGTTGTAAATGGAGAGAATATTAATATTAGTTTAACTATTTTATAAGAGTAAATTCATGGAATTTAAAACTAGGATGCATTGTTCATGCCTTATGAGGTATGTTGATGAGGTTACTTTATATGGTTAATACTTTCTGAATTCTGAGTAATATTTCTTGGCAGTTTTCATTTTTGCCCTTGACTATTGTAAAATATAATTGATATAATCTCTTATATGCAATTTTTTTAAAAAAAGTAAAGCGGTTAAATTGGTCAGTTCAACCAAAAGTATCCTTGTGGACGAGAACACAAAATTCGGAATCTTCAGAAAAATTGATGTTGAAGGTCGAGATTCCCAAATAGGTCAATTGGTCATCACCACAGTTTATTTCTCTGACAATATGCATGATACGGATCTCGTCATAGAAACGAAGATCCAGTTTGGAGCCGAATATAAATCTCGACCTCCCACGAGTAGTTCCACAAACCTTGGAGTGCCTTGATTACACACGAGTTATCACCTTCGATTTCGATATTTTTAATTTGTAGTTTGATTACCTCTCGTTACCCCGGTTTTGAGGGCAAACGCTTCAACTTTTATAACCAAATTGACAACTTTTTTTTTTTTTTTTTCCATTGAGTCTAACAACATGATTCCGAATTACATATATTTTTTATCCATCAATTTATTTTTTTGAGAAAAAACGAAACATATTATTGAACTAGGTCAATCTCATCGAGATCCGAAATGCCTGACGGCTTCTGCGGAAACACTTCCGCGTTGCGTGGAGAACCTGACCGGACAACACCTTGCCATGAGATGAGCAACCGTGTTACCCGAACGACTTACATGCATTGCCTTATACAATAATAAAATTATTTTTAAAATCCATAAGGAAGATAATTATTCTTTTAACCTTTTAATTTTGTTAAAAAGTGTTTATTTAATTTTACCTTTTTTAGTTAAATGAATCATTTAATATTAATTGTCCGTATTCAAATTCATTTATTTTGGAAAATAACAAGATGTGTCACTCGTTAATTGTAACGAATAAGGACATTTTTACACATTTAAAATTTTGTTAATATGTGTTGAACTTCAAAAGGTTTTTTTACGGTTATACCTTAATGTAGAAGATACATGTAAATGAAATCTAATATATAACGCTGAAATTAATAAGTTGATACATCTATTTTGACATATGAGAAAAAGAAATGAAATATGAATGCTAAATTATGAATGACCTAAATTCTCTTCAAAGACTTCGTGAAGAAAAATTAAACGAGAGGAATCTCATGGAAATATCACGAAGTAGTTGGATTCTCGTCGAGATTTCATAAATAGTCCATTATAAATATAGAAAGTTTTGAGCAATTGAATTTTTGTAAGGTTGATTCATTTACTAATTTATGATCTCTTATGTACAAGAATAATAACTTAGATTTTACGAATTTTCAGAAAACTCTTTCGTTTGCTTCTCTTCGATGGATCAAGATCCTATTTCTCCATTAAAGTCCAAGAGTGACTATATAGCGGGATTGTATGCATACAAGTGTACATGTAAGTTAGGTTCAAGTCCAACAACCAATAGACAAATTAGAGACTAACTACTCTGAAACCATGTTAAAGTCCGACGATACAAACATACTGTATAGCGGGTCGTGCGCATGCACATGCGCGTTAGGTCCAAACCATCACATAAGTCCGGTGATATTCTATTCTAAAATCAATTGGCAAGATGAGAATTAGTTCATGGTTCAAATTACTTACTTTAGAAACCAAAAAGAGAAGTAGTTCGAAGAACAAAGAGAGATGTACACGTACGTTATATGTGTTAGACAAAAATCATACTATCTATATATATGATTCCACGGGGAAGCTTGCTCAATAGTTTCATTATCAAATCCCAAAAGCTTTGTACTTTTGAACTGTAAAGAAGTGGCGATAGGTACATAGAGATCAAAACGAACTCAAAGCCACGGAAATAATACACAATAGGGCATTTTCCGGTGTTGTGTAAGAGGATTGATAACCCATGTACTGAATACTTGGGTTGATGACATATACATGACATAATACATTTATACATATAAAATTACGAGAATTTATGTTATTTTACTTTTTATTGTTTATTTATTGGTTGTAAGTGGCCAAAGTGATAATAATTTTGATAAAAACGTTCTAGTTTTTTTTATATTATATAATAACTTTATTATAAATTATATTGATTGGAGGGAATATTAATAAAAGATTTATATTTTGATTATCATTATCGTATATTTTTTAAATTATAAATATTACTTTTCATAACATGATCTAAATTTATGTGTGATATGTATATATAATTGTAACAATTTTAAAGATAAATATAACACTTAATTTTAATATAAAAAAATAAGATACTGGATAACTTATATATTGAATTATTATAATTATGGGTTTATGTTATTTAACCAAAAGAGTTATGGTGATTGGGAAAAAACACAAAAACTAGGGTAAAAAAATGGAATTTGGATGGGATCAATTGACTTTAAGGATCGTTAATTTTGCTCAACATAGTTATTAATTATCAAAATGAAATGACATAAATTATTTTTTAACTTAGAAAGAAATTATTATTCTGATAATTTATATTTTTAATCATATTTTTCGTCATAGTTACAGTAGAAATATGAGTTATACACGTAAGATCCAAATCCTACTTCAAATATTCCTCCCTTCCAGAAGTCTAGGAAGCACTGGCTTCAATGTGGGGATAAAAATACTAAGTTCTTCCATCTGTATGTACTATTTGACGTCGAAGTTATAAATAGAGTGATGGGTCTGATTATTATTGGTGATGATTGGGTGGAGGATAACAATGTCCTATCAGGTCATGCTGTCGACTTTTTTCGCTCCTTATATAGTTTGGAAGATACCATACCCGTTTTTCCTTGCCATCTTGATACACTTCCTTTTCTGGATATTGATTATACTATGTGGGCTTCGCTGGAGCAGCCTATTTGCATGGCCGAAGTTTGGATGTCAATTAAGAGTATGGACGCGTATAAAGTTCCTGGTGTTGATGGATTTCAACATGTGTTTTTTAAAAAGTGTTGGCATCTAGTTGGTGATTCAGTTCTTGCTGAGGTTACTCGTTTCTTTTAGGAGCATACTCTTACTTTTGGTAGTAATGATACACTTATCTCTCTTATTTCTAAAGTGGGAAGCCGGAATTAATTACCCCATTCCGGCCAATCTCTTTATTCAATGTTGCTAATAAGGTGATTTCCAAGGTTTTGGTCCAAAGAGTACAAGGGGTTATGAATCTACTAGTGGGGCCTACTCAGGAAAACTTTCTACATGTATATTATATTGAAGAGAATATAGTTCTCATGCAGGAGGTGGTCCACTCAATGCGTAAAAAAAGATAAGGTAAACCTTGGATGCTTCTGAAGCTGGATTTGGAGAAAGCATACAATAGACTACGTTGGGATTTTGTGGAGGATATAGTTACTCATACAGGATTTCCTATGGTATGGGTCAGGATGATCAAGGAGTGTGTTTCAACTACACGGATGCAATTGCTTTGGAACGGTGAGTTGAAAAATCAATTTGTTCCAGAACGGGGTGTTTGACCAGGTGACCTAATTTCTCCTTATCTCTTTGTCTTTTGTGTTGAACGCCTCAACCATTTGATTTATGAGTCTATTGAGCATGGTGATTGAAAGCCGATCTTTCTTTCGCGAGGAGGGTCTCCTTTGTCACATATATTCTTCACGGATTATATCACGTTGTTTGCGGAAGCTTCTCTTGCTCAACTGGGGATTATTATGCAATGTCTCGAGATCTTTTGCAAGGCCTCGGGTTTGAAGGTAAGTTTGGCTAAGTCCAAAATTTTTGTCTTCCCGGGATTTGTGTAATGAGCTGTTTGTTATGAGTGGTGTTGATGTCACTCGAAATTTGGGGAATTATCTAGGGGTCCCTATTTTACAAGGTCGGATCATAAGGGATGTTTTTGTACCTTTATAGGACAAGATGACGGCCCGTCTTAATGGGTGGCGTAGTCATCATCTTAGTTTTGCAGGTCGGGTTACCCTCGCCAAGTCGGTGTTGGCTTCTTTGTCGGTTTACTCCATGGCTTCTCTTCCCATTCCGAAGGGAGTTTACTTGGAGTTAGAAAGGATCATACGGAATTTTGTTTGGGTCCATGATATTACAATTTGGATACTGCATAATATTCCTTGGAAAGTTTTTTGTATGCCTAAAAGTAGTGGAGGTCTTGATTTTAAAAATATGGAGTTATTGAATCATGCTTTAATTGGGAAACTTGGCTTGCATTTCTTATGGGATGATGAGAGTTTGTGGGTTCGTGCACTTCGGAGTAAGTACATAAGATCTGATGGGAGCTGACATTCTGACCCGTCACCCTGTTGGAAGGGGATTTATTAGAGTCTTATGGGTGTTATTACGACAGGTACTCGTTGGGTCTTAGGGGATGGCATGTATATTAGATTCTGAGAGGATAAATGGTTGTGTGCGGATCCTTTAAGCTATTGGGATGTTGCTGCTGCTTCTCCTTTTCCTCGGAATCTGTTAGTTCGACATTGTTTGGATAACTCTGAAGGTTGGCGGCTTGATGATTTTGGGTTTCACCTTCCTTCCGAGGTTTTGTTGTTGTTACAGGTTAACAACTAACGGAGGGAATCTATGCTCCGGATTAGGAGGATGCGGCCTCCGACCCTCTCGCTCTCCGGGATGATCTCAGTTGGACTTTGACTCATGATGGGAACTACACGGTCTCCTCGGCGTATTCTCTTCTTTCTCCTTATGCTGCTGGTTTTGCCACTAGGGAAGGTACATTGTATCGGGTGATGTGGAGCCTCAGGATCCAGGAGAGGACTTTTCTGTTCCTGTGGAAGCTTATTATGGGGGGGGGGGGGGGGGTTGCAACTCTGAGAAAGCTCGCCAGCACCTCATTCCTACTGACGCTTGTCCCGTCTATTTGGATAAGATGAAAACCTTGGAGCACTTGTTTCGGGATTCCGGTTTAGCCGCTCATTGTGGCAAATGATACATTTGGAGAATGGACGCAAGGAAGATAGAGAACCCCCAAGTCTCCTCGCCGGCATCTCTATACCTTGCAACACAGCTCAAATCAACTCCAGACGTCCGGCAAACGACATATATCGCTTATTCCACGATGATAGTTTCTTTCCAATCCTATCAATGAGTGGAGAATAATCTCTTGATCGAAGAATGATAGGAGAGATGAGAACCCCAAGTATCTAAACAAAAACTCTCCTGCTAGAAATCCCAAGAACAAGTTCAGCTCAGATGCCTCCTCCTCAAGAATGAACGCAAGAAAGATAGATGATTTGAGTAGGCTAACTTCCAAGTACGAGATCCTCTCAAACCGACGTAGACACTTTAGTAAAATGTCAATTAAAAACTCTATAACCTCGGCAAAACAACACCACATCGTCAACCAACATCAGGTGAGAAATCCTGAGCTCTCTACAATGCTCGTGAAACCGAAATCCTGACCTAAAAGTCTCCTCCCATTACATATATTTCCAGACAAATTTTGTGTATAGCTTTTGACTTTTTCAAAAATAAAAAACAAATAAATAAATTTTTAGGAATTGATTCACTTTATTAGCATATAACTTGTAGATATAAGGTTTTCACATATTTGATCTTCGGACAAAATTTTGCATGTAACATTTGACTATTTTTAAAAAATGAAAAAGTTTAAACAAATGCATTTTTTGGAAATTATATGTATCGTATAACTTGCAGAAATAAATACACAATTTTAGAATAAAGAGATATGACGTCTTTGTTATAAAAGATTGTTTTGTATTTCTTTCTTTACTTAAACTTTGTGGAATGTGTTCAAGAACACTTAGAATGAAACTATAAGAGAGGAGAGAACAAGAAGATGATATTTCTAACTTGCTCTTGGTGCATTTTGTTACAATGAGAATGACCTCTATTTATAGGTCAAAAACTAGGAGGAGTCATTAACATACAAGGGGTTACAATATGAGGAGTTACTAATAAAGTAAATTGGGGTGTTAGAAGGTGAATAATTCACCTACAATTTACTTCACTTCTTGACCAATTTCATAACACTCCCCCTTGAATATTCACCTTCTTCTATTATCAAACTTGAGTGTTTGTTTATGACTCCAAAGTTATTATAAGCTTGGATGATGCTGCCTCATTAAAAACCTTGTCAGGAAAAACCCAGTGGGATAAAAACCTGATTGAAGGGAAAAAGAGTGCAGCGCGTATAATGCTCCCCCTGATTTCAACATATGTCTCGGAGTCTGTACATTTCAACATATGTCTTGAGGTTCAATGATTTTGTGAACAAGTCAGCAAGATTGTCACGGGAACGGATCTGTTGAATATCAGCTTCCCCAGTTTCCTCTAGCTCACGAGTGGAGAAGAACTTTGGCAATATGTGCTTTGTACGATCTCCCTTAATATGCCCTTTCTTCATCTGAGCAATGCATGCTGAATTGTCTTCGTACAAGATGGTAGGATTTTCAGTGATGGGTTTCATCCCACACTCCTTGTGTATGAACTTGATCATTGATCGTAGGGACACACATTCTCTTCCAGCCTCATATAGAGCGATCAACTCTGCGTGATTTGAAGAAGTGGCGGTAATTGTTTGTTTTGTTGACCTCCATGAAATTGCCGTGCCTCCATATGTGAACACATATCCGTTTTGGGATTTGGCCTTGTGTGGGTCAGATAAATATCCTGCATCTGCATATCCAACCAAAATGGCATCTATTTTGTTTTGATAAAACAAACCAAGGTCATGTGTACCTCTAAGGTAACGGAATATGTGTTTGATGCCATTCCAATGTCTTCTTGTGGGTGCACAACTCTACCTGGATAACAAATTTACAGCAAAAGCAATATCTGGTCTTGTATTGTTAGTTAAATACATTAAGGCACCAATTGCACTTAAATATGGCACTTCTGGGCCAAGGATTTCTTCATCCTCTTCGCGAGGACGGAACTCATCATTTTCCACATTAAGGGATCGAACAACCATGGGTGAGCTTAAAGGGTGTGCTTTGTCCATGTAGAATCTCTTTAGTATTTTTTTTCGTGTAATTAGATTGATGAATAAATATTCCATCCCTTAAATGCTCAATTTGTAGGCCAAGACAAAACTTGGTCTTTCCGAGATCTTTCATCTCAAATTCTTTCATCAAATATTTTGCAGTTTCTTCAAGCTCGTTAAAAGTTCCAACGATATTCAAATCGTCAACATATACTGCGATTATAGCAAATCCACTTTGAGATCGCTTGATGAAAACACATGGACATATAATGTTGTTCTTATATCCCTCCTTGAGAAGATATTCACTAAGACGGTTGTACCACATTCGTCCTGATTGTTTTAATCCATACAAGGATCTTCTCAATTTTATGGAAAACATTTCTCGTGGCTTTAAGGAATTAGCATCTGACATTTTTAGTCATTGTGGGACTTTCATGTAGATGTCGGTATCAAGTGACCCGTATAAGTATACAGCCACGACATCCATAAGGCGCATCTGTAGTTTTCAAAGACAATCAATCCGATTAGGAATCTAAATGTAGTTGCATCAATTACTGGAGAGTATGTTTCATCATAATCGATTCCTGGAATTTGAGAAAAACCTTGGGCTACAAGCCTTGCCTTATATCTCATAATTTCATTTTTCTCATTTCGTTTTCTCACGAAAACCCATTTATAGCCGACTGGTTTTACACCCTTTGGTGTATGAACTACAGGCCCAAAAACTTCACGTTTTTCAAGTGATTTTAATTCTGTCTGAATTGCCTCTTTCTATTTTGGCCAATCTTTTCTATGACGACATTCATCAACTGTTTTTGGTTCAATGTCGTCATCTTCAGTTGTGATGTCATTAGCCACAGAGTAGGCAAATATATCATCAATAATGATGTCCTTTCTATTCCATTGTATCCCTGTGTCGACATAATTTATAGCAATTTCATAATTGTCGATTCTTTCATCATCAGGGAATTATCTTCATTTGGAATGTTCTCATCCTCATTTTCTTTGTCTTTCTCATGTTCCTCATTTGATTCAATCACTATAGCATCTCCTGCTATATCCTTTTGATTCCTTGTTTTTTCTCGGTTTCAAGTCTTTTGAACCGAGTGGTCTACCACGTTTTCGACGAGTCATAGACTCATTTGCAATGGACACCTTTGGTTGTCCAATGGGTACATCAATTCTTGCAGGAGCATTTGCTGCATGAGCATTTGCTGCAGGAACATGTGATTTACCACCTTCTTAGTGTCTGTAAATGCATCTGGTAATTGATTTGCAACACTTTGTAAGTGAATGATTCGTTGAACCTCTTGTTCACACATTTTTGTTTTTGGATCAAGGTGTGATAATAGCGTTGCATTCCATGTAATTTCTTTCGTACTTGGGTCCACTTTCTTCTTTTCTCCCCCTAAGATTGGGAATGTATTTTCATCAAAATGACAATCAACAAATCTTGCTGTAAACAAATCACCCGTTGTTGGTTCAAGATATCTAATGATCGAGGGGGATTCAAAACCAACATATATTCCCAATCTTCTTTGTGGACCCATCTTTGTACGTTGTGGTGGAGCAATGGGAACATAAACTGCACATCCAAATATTTTTAGATGTGATATATTAGGCTCCTTACCAAACACTAATTGCAATGGGGATTGTTCATTATTTGCAGTTGGTCTTATTCGGATCAAGGCTGCAACATGCAATATCGCATGCCCCCAAGCAGATGGTGGTAATTTTGATTTCATCAATAATGGTCTAGCGATTAATTGTAATCTCTTTATTAATGATTCAACAAGACCATTTTGTGTGTGAACATGAGCTACTGGATGCTCCACATCAATCCCAATTGACATGCAAAAGTCATTGAATGTTTGGGATGTGAATTCTCCTGCATTGTCAAACCGAATTTTCTTTATTGTATAATCCGGAAATTGAGCTCTCAAACGGATTATTTGAGCAAGGAGTTTAGCAAATGCCGCATTTCTAGTCGATAATAGACTTAAATGTGACCATCTTGTAGATGCGTCAATTAATACCATAAAGTATCTAAATGGACCACACGGTGGAGCAATTGGTCCACATATATCTTCTTGTATCCTTTCCAAAAATGCAGGAGTCTCA
This sequence comes from Fagopyrum tataricum, assembly GCA_002319775.1. Taxonomy (NCBI): domain Eukaryota; kingdom Viridiplantae; phylum Streptophyta; class Magnoliopsida; order Caryophyllales; family Polygonaceae; genus Fagopyrum; species Fagopyrum tataricum. The sequence continues at coordinate 32,908,561 of CM008281.1, read as the reverse complement.
CTCGTAACCTTACTTTTAGAAGGTCTAATGATAAGCTTTCCGAGTGAGCAAGACGCACATTTAATATGACTTGACGGCATAACTTTCATGTTCTTTAGTGGGTGTCCAATTGAACCCTTTATAATTTTGTGCATCATCATTGACCCCGGGTGACCCAATCGGTCATGCCATAGTGTAAATTCAACTCGGTCATCCGACCGTTTGTTAGAAATCACATTAGCCTCAACCGGATGAATATATGTTTCATATAATCCGGAGGCTTGTCCTTGCATTTTTTCAAGGATCCTTTTCTTATCACATTCATGTGTTGTGATGCACAAATATTCTCTCCCATTTTCATTCATGGTTTCCATATGAAACCCATTTTGACGCACATCCTTAAAGCTCAATAAATTTCTTCGAGATTTACTCGAATATAATGCGTCATTTATTATTATTTTTGTTCCCTTCGGGAGTAGAACAAGAGCTCTTCCCGAGCCTTCGATGAGTCTAGCCACACCAGATATTGTATTCACATTGCCCTTAAAGGGTTTCAAATCCGTGAAATACTCTTTATTTCTCAAGATGGTATTTGTGGTGGCACTGTCCACAAGACATTGCTCATTCTCATCGAGTCTTTTCTTAGAAGATTCCATGTTTACTCTATAAAGAAAGAAGCATAAATAAATTAAGCCATTAAAAATAAAACTTCATATTTTATATTAGGATAACCATATTTTAAATATTCTTTGAAAGAAAACATTACAATGCATTACAACATATTATATATTATTATGCAATAAGGAAAAAAAAACACAAGTTCATAAACCGAAAAAACTTTAGTCCAAGGCACATGCATCGTCATTCTCAAAGTTGAGAAAGTGAGAGATATCTAGGCTGGTCATGGGTGAACTACCAACACCTTCATTTTCCACGAAGTTGGTTTCACTAGCCTTTTCTTTGTTTCTTTCGGCCTGATAAGCATCCACCAAATGTGAAGTTGTACGGCATATTTTTGCCCAATGACCAGCTATGCCACATCGGTAGCAAACAGTTCTTGGCTTGTGAGAGGGTCCTTTTTGACCCGCCTGGACCTTTAGCTTATCATTCCCCTTGTAACCATAGTTACTACCTCGATTGTAATGACGACCATCATTATAGCCTTGCCTACGGCCACGACCGCGGCCACCACGGCCACCATGACCGCCACGATCACCACGACCTCGGCCACGGCTATTATAGTGCCATGACGGTTGCCCACTTTCTTTGTAATTCTTGTATTTTTCCTCGGATGCCTTGTCAGTGGCATTGTCTTCCGGAACTGCTATTGATCCCGTGGGTCTGAGGTTGTGGTTTCTCATTAGGAGCTCATTATTCTTTTCCGCCACCAACAATACTTTCAAGAGGTCTGAGTACCTCTTGAAACCTCTCTCCCGGTATTGTTGTTGTAACAATACATTTGTGGCATGCATAGTACAAAATGTTCTTTCTAGCATTTCTTCTTGGGTGATCACATGACCACATAGTCTCAGTTGGGAGGTGATCTAGTGAATAGCACTATTATAATCAGATATGGACTTGAAGTCCTGGAACCTCAAATTGTGCCATTCATATAGAGCTTGTGGGAAAAAGGACTTCCTTTTGATGTCCATATCTTTCATTCAAGTTTTCCCACAACTCTTTTGGATCCTCCACAAATAAATATTCAGTCTTGAGACTTTCATGAATGTGGTGGCGGAGGAATACAATTGTTTTTGCCTTCTCTTGTGGAGTGGCATCATTTTCATCCTCAATTGTTTTTTCAAGGCCATTTGCCTTGAGATGGGCAAGTGCATCAACCCTCCATTTGAGGTACTTTTGGCCCGACAAGTCAAGCATGTCAAACTCTCTTTTTGCAATGCTTGCCATTGATTACTACATAACATTATAGTTTATGTCAATATTAAGCATGTATGATAATATGAGTCGTGAATAAATAAAGTAAAGTCATTTCATAGGTGTAGATGTCATAACAATAATATAGACACGTATTTTTATCATGCGACATAAGAAAGAAAAACATATGGATATATAAGAGTTACGAGAGTAAGAAATTAAAACCAGTTACTTTTACCCTCTTTAAAGTCCATCTCCATATTCGTTCGTATTCCAAGAGGTGAAAGCAAGAAAATTAATACATTGGGTCTTTGTCAAAAAAAAATGAGTTTCTGGTGAGCAAATCTCAATTTTGTTTTGTTTCTTAGCATAAAACCAAACGACATAATTTTATTTTGACAAATTTATTTTAGATCTCATGTTAAGATAACGAGTTTCTGGTGTAGAGGTTCCCCGATTTGGGCAACTACAGAGCATACTCCTCGGATTAAGTTAAGTTTCTAAAAAAATGAGTTTCTGATGTAGAGAATCCCATGAAGGGCAACTACAAAGCATAGTCCTCAAGTAGATTTTCGTGTATAGTTTTGTGTAAAGAAAAACTAAGGAAAAGTTTAAGAAACATACCCTTAGTAGCAAAGCTCAGTTATAACTTAGAATCTCTCGTGCTGATAACGTGTTATAAAAGATTGTTTTGTATTTCTTTATTTACTTAAACTTTGTGGAATGTGTTCAAGAACACTTAGAATGAAACTATAAGAGAGGAGAGAACAAGAAGATGATATTTCTAACTTGCTCTTGGTGCATTTTGTTACAATGAGAATGACCTCTATTTATAGGTCAAAAACTAGGAGGAGTCATTAACATACAAGGGTTTACAATATGAGGAGTTACTAATAAAGTAAATTGGGGTGTTAGAAGGTGAATAATTCACCTACAATTTACTTCACTTCTTGACCAATGCTATAACAGTCTTATAAATTTTAGATAATTCGGTCAAATTTTATATCCTTTGAATACCATACAAAAATGTGAAAATTTCCAATTTACTTTTTTGAATATGGACTCAATTTATATATATATATATATATATATATATATATATATATATATATATATATATATATATATATATATATATATATATATATAATTTCACGGTTTTTATAGTAAGGAATATGACGATTTATATATACTTTGATGTGAATCATGTAATTAATGAAATATGTTTTTTTAAAAAATGTTTTAGAGATTTATCATGAATGTCGTTTCAGGGTTCGATCTGATCGATAAATTATTTTAAAAATTAAATACCAAAATCTAAGTTACGATGAATAAGAAGACCAGTTAAATAATCCCAATATTTATTATCACTCAAGTAATCCCTCAATAACCTCAAAATAACCAAGCAACCAAATTGCCCCAAGATCATGCCACAAACCACGATCATATATGATATGTGACGTGACATATCAACATCTAGATTTATAGCAAGTAACGTCTTTATTAAAATGACTCGGCTTAAGATAATTAAACGTTACTGTACTAGTATGTACATTCAAGTATTCAACAGTCTAGATAGCTCTTTATTCATTGATTGCCTATACCCTAATTAACTAGTCTTGGACTCTTGGATAGTGATGCCTCAACATTCAATATAAAAATTATTAAAAATGGATATTTTTGATTTTTACTCCCTTCTTGTAGAATACAAATTACACACCCACATATAGATTTTATAAAAATAAATCCGGTTTACACTTTTTAATACTAAAAGTTATATATATATATATATATATATATATATATATATATATATATATATATATATATATATATATATATATATATATATATATGACATTCGTCTTACTGGCGGGCGAAAAAAATTCGCTATCCGACGGCTATCCGACGACGTTTAAAAAGCACAATCACCTATCACTGGCACTTAGAATTTCTAGAACTCAATACTCGGCGTCAACACCGGGATTTTTCTTCTTCTTCTTTTAATTTGGTATAGGCCGGCAACAACCCCCAACGTCCAACAACTAGTGTCGTATCTCCATCCTGTAAAGCATATACGAAATCCCGACGCCATCCAACAACGCTTAATCCATGCTCAAAGCCTTGTAACTTTCGTCGACAACAAGTAAATTGAATTTCACAAATAACGCGCCCTAGGAGTTGTTCAGGTAAACACATCCTTTTGTTAAGAAAATGTGAAAATAAACTATATATATATATATATATGAATGTTGGTTAATAAAGTATATATCGTGTATTCAAATTTGAAAAATGAACTAACAATGAAAAAAATTAAAATAATAAAAAAATATAAAATGTTATATGATAAACAAGTTTTAAGTGAAATATAAATTGTTTAATAACTTTCATAAAATATAAAAAAATATAAATTAATAATTTATATTTTTATAAGTTAATTTTCATAAAATGAAATGGAACTTATATTTTAATATGAATTTTTTTATATTCTTCTTAAATATTACATTTTTAATATGAAGAATATCTACTCGAGAAATAAATTTCTTATGGTCTACTTGGGCTACTAGTTTGGGCCCATGCCCACTAAAAGATGCAAATTAGAAAATAATAACAAGATATCTACATCAGAACAATCATGACCTTCCCGTCCAAAATATGAAAATATGGTTCACTAACCGGTCCATAAACGTAAATAACAATACTTCACGATAACAACTATTTGTACCATGGTATCAAATGTTAGATCCTGGTAACAATTTCTCTGATGATCCCAAACTTTATATTTTCATATATCTACAAAATGCTTTAGGATTTTACAAAGCGATTCTCAAACTTTTTATTAACTTAGATTTTTAACTATCCTTTCATAAACTATTTCTATTTCCCCCTTGACTTCTAAGAATGTTACAAACATACCCATCTTATAATTTATAAACTTGCACCTGATTGTACATTCTAAGCACTAAGACGGCATTTCAAAACGTTTCGAAACGTTCCGTTCAAACAATCTACTGAAAAATTGAAAATAAGAAACGTTTCCACTACGTATTTCACAAAAAACGTTTCTTCCGGTTACAAAAGTCGAACCAATCCACGTTGAGTTTGTCATTGGAAACCAAAAGTCAACTTGTTCATCAACTGTAGTTATATAAATAGGGATCTTAATCATCATATTAGCTGATTAAGTACCTCATAATCAATCTCTCTTACCATCTTCTTAGCTTTTCTGAGTTCTTCAACAATGGAAGGTGGCTCAGTTGCGTAAGTTCGATCTCTAAGCTATATATTACATATTTTTAAGATTTGAATTCATATTTGAACTTGTGATTATGTTTAAACTTAATTTCGATCTTCAGGGTTGACTCAGATGTGAAAAATGTGGATGTTTATACTGCAAAAGGTCTTCTTTCGATTGGATACAAGTACTTGGATGTCAGGTTAGACAATTAGTACTGACAATTTTAATTTAATAATCAGTTATACAAATGTAATTAGATTAATCTTATGAAAACAATAAGAAAGATCAAATTTATAGATATTTCTCTCGTTATTGATAGGACAAAGGAGGAGTATGAACAAAGCCATGTAGATGATGCTCTTAATGTTCCTTACTTGTTCAAGACACAAGAAGGCAAGCAAAATCTTCCTTAAAACCGATGTTGAATTCGCAAAATCTTCCTTTAAGAATAGATGTAACGAATTTGGATGAATTACTGTAAATTTGGTGCTTGTCGTTGGTTGAATATATGTTCTTTTTTGATTTCCATACAACAAAAACTCAGGAAGAGTGAACAACCCGGATTTCTTAGCCCAAGTTTCCGAAATTTTGAAGAAGGATGATAATTTGATTGTGGTAAGACTTTAATTCATTCATGAAGATGATTAATTATAGGTTATTTATGCGAGAGTTCATGATATTGGTTTAATGATGAAGGCTTGTAATGCGGGAGGAAGAGGTCTTCGTGCCACTATTGATCTTCAAAATGCAGTTGAGCATAAGTTTGATCTTGTTTTTTCATAGCTTAATGATTTTGATGATATGTTATTGACATTTTCGATTTGTCGAATCGGAAACTAGGGTTTTGAGAATGTGAACAACTTGGAAGGTGGATATGCAGCTTATGTGAAGGCAGGACTAGCCGGTGAAGAAGCTAAAGATCTCAAGATTGCCTGCAAATTTCGCTCTTAAGATGATAACTTCATGCTATCACTGCAACTTATAAGTTTCAGTTATTACTTTACATATGTGTTGAAGTTGACAATAATTATTTGAACATTTGGTCTATTTTTCACTAAATCACTTGAATTCAGCACCCATTGCATTTACAATCTAAGAAGAGTTTAGAGTATTACACATCCCAGGGTTCCGAGCACACCAAAGCGGCTGAACTGGCTCAGCCGCGACGCCTCTCTCAACCATCCTAGCCCGCCAGTCGTTGAGCCGATCAGTAGCCTCCGCGTACCTCTTCTTCCCGCTCTCATCCCGGTTTCCCGACCAAAGTGACTCGGCCATAGCTGCTGCCCTCGGCCACAATCTCCCGTCTAAAACTGTGGAGTCCGATTGCTCTGACCATAACGCCACCTCTGCTCCCAAGACTAACTCGCTCTCCTCTAAGCTCAGTCCCTCGGTAATGTCGTAATCGTATACTCTTTGCCATGTCTTGAACGGGGCACACCATGACCCGCCGTTTCCTTGATGCACGCTACCTTTGTCGTATTGGCTATCATTCCCTACAAAACCACCATGTCCACAATCCAAATAATAGTAATCTGCAGACGACACAATGGTTCGGTACCCGGACGAGACAAGGCGTTTTGTGTTGGCGGGTCCACCATTCCATGTTTGTAGTATCACATGTTCTTTTGGGAGAAATGATGGGTCTACTTTGATGTCTTGATTCAGTAGAACATCTTCCCAATAGACCGCAGTTTTGTCACGGTTAATGATCATTGGTAATGTCGAGTTGATGAATTTATCAAGGAGTTGAGAAAGGGTTCCGCCATTGGACATGAAAGCTTGAACGGTTGGATCGGCTTTCCAACAACCAGAGACAATCTCGTCAGCACCTCCATGAAAAAAGTTTTCCGGGAAAAGCGAGGCTATGTCATTGATGATATTGTCCATAACTTTGTAGGTTTGAGGGCTAAGTGGGTTGAGTTGACCAGACCCGGGTTCAGATGCTAACCGATCAGCCCAATCGGACCCTGCCGGCCACCAAAACATTCCCGCACAAGTCACAATATCCGGATAAGCTGCGGCCCAAGACCCGGTATGTCCTGTTTTTTGGAAGGTTTACACAACAGGAGTTCATTGTAATGTTCAATAACAACATAACATGAATAAAACAACAAGTCAAGGCCAATATCTACATTATAAAAATGGGTAATTTTAAAATTTTATTATCAAATACTAATTAACAAAAAAACACAAGATTCATACCAGGTGAATCAATTTCCGGCATAACCCGAACGCCATGGTCGAATCCAAATTGAACAATTCTTGCCACGTCATGAACCGAATACTGCATCTGATCCCCATATGAGCCCTTTTGAGCAAGCTCGGGCTCGGAATTAAGCACAATCGGAAATGATTGCGAATCAGTAATATGCCAATGAAAGACATTCAATTTGGTAGCACTCATTGCTCTAATTGTTCTCAAAATATCTTCAACCGGATAGAAATTTCTGGAAGTATCCAGAAGCAAGCCTCTATGCAGAAAAATGGGCGAATCCAAGATTCGTACCTGTATCGGAACAATCAAAGAAGGAGATGAATCGGAGCACCATACAAGCTGAGAGAAGGTTTCGAGGCCTCTCATTGCACCCCACACAGTTGGAGCATTTAGGGTTGCGGTGGATCGGACGATTGTGAGAGCGTAAGACTCGTCGGAGCCATGGATTAGCGGAACTGAAAGATTGGATACTGTGATTTTGAGAGAGGTTAGGGGTGATGAAGAAGGGGAAACTGTGAGAGATGGCGGAATTTGAGGGTGGTGGTGATTGGTGAGAATAAGGTGGCGATAGCGGTAGACGGCGGTGGAGAGGTGGCGATGTGACGGAGATGAGATTGTGAAGTTTGGAGAAAGATAAGTGAGTTGTGGCTTCTGACGCCAATGAAATGATTTAGGTTTTGGCCATAGAGATGGTTCGAATTGGGATTGAGCAGTTGCAGAGAAAAAGAAGATGAAGAGGAAGAAGAAGCAAACATTGGGGATATGGAAGAAAGATAACATCTTTGACGTTAGTATTTACCCCCTTTGTGTAAATGACCATTTATATAGAATCTTAATATTTACCCCCTAAAATAGTCACGGTAAGTGAATAGCGTTAGCTTTTTGCTTTTCTGCTTTTTTATCTCTATTTTTAGTCAAATTACAAATTTCAGCCACAATTTTATATATTGCACACAATTATCCAAACTGACACACTTAATTTAATTTATGGACTTTAGGTGGTACTTGCTATCATAATCTGCTAACTATATTATGAATAATAAATTTTATATGATCACATGCCCACCATGCTCCGTAATTAAGAAAATTAGAATGAGAGAGTTTTGACCGTTACCTGGACGTAATATCACTGGACCTCCGGTGTTCTTGTAGCTTCCGGCTTTATAGGGGTTGCTAATCCTCAACCAAGACTACCTTAGCCCAAGCACAGCACATATCTGTTTCGTTTCCTACCTCAGACCGTAGTCTCTCACTCAAATCTCTCTTTTATGAGGATGGAGGAAATATAATCAACAAAATAGATTATTCAAAACATAGCTTTCAATTAAGTAGCTTTCCCTGACTTAAAAACAAACTTTTATTGAATTTGAAAGAGGATTACAAGCACTCAAACACACTGGAAATTAAAGACTTGACTCACTTCAAACACTTCAAGCTAGAAAGATCCATCGAAGTGTTTTGATCTTAGAGAGAGGAGGAACCACTTCTTTGTAAGCTCAAAATCTTTTCTCTTTCTCTTTCTAGTTTTTGGTGTTTTCTCACTCTTAGACTCTATGGCTTTCGATGCCTTACAATGACTCACAAGGGGTCTTATTTATAGAGGTGAAGAAGCATTGGATGCCTTTACTCTTTTACCATTTTACCCCCGACACACACTAGTGGCTCTGACTCACTCACATGGCTAACAACGCCAACGTTCAATAATTCAAAAGAAAAAGAAAAAGCTGAAAGAAAGTGACAGACTCTGACACAGCACTCACGAGATTCCTTCAGGCTTGTGATGATGATGTTTCTTGACTAATCCATGCAATTATTGATATTGATCATTCCTTCTTCTCCGATGTTGTTTTCGTAATCACTTTCGCAATCCTCATTAATGACATCATAAATGTTCTTAGCATATTCTTCATCCCAACTTAAGAGGGTGTCGTAGAAAGTATCTTGACATTTTGAAGACATGAATGTTCCCAACTCTAAGTCCTTTATGTAGTCTGAAATTGAATCTGAGGACTCGATGGCTATTGAGAAATATGGTCGTAAAACTTCAAGAATTACCACCGTAGTAAAACCAATCTTGAATATAGTACTAGTCTTCTCTTTCATGTGTTGCTTAATATACTCATAGATGTAGAAAAACCCGGTTCCTCTGGCTTGGATATGATCTTTAATGGTAGGTTGAGTTACAAAGATTGGATCTTCAAAGAACTGATCTGCATGTGTTTAGAATATGATTAAGTAATGTGGTGCCCTTGTTCTTCCTCCTTCAACCTCCATGGCTGCTGGGTGAATATAATAGGATAGGGGATATCCCTTCCATTTCTTGGCCTTGTTAAACACATAGTTTTGAAATTTTGTCAAATGCTTTCTAAGTGGACTCCGTGGTGATGGAAGGCTTCCGAATAGACCGTGACACATCCCATAATCCCAAGCATATAGAATGTCTTCTTCTTTAGTTGGGTTTGATGGCAAACTTAATCCCTTCATGCCAGATCTATTGAATCCGTGTGCCATGGTACTCCATTCATGGTAAATATCGTAGTATGGACATTCAGTACTGCTCATCACATAAGTATACCAGCTAGGAAACTCTTTGTACTTCCAGTAGCCTCTCATCTTTTCTTGAATATCAAAAGGAAGGCAAAGCATGAACTTAACTATCTCCAGCTCCAGAATTCTCCGAGTCATTCTGTCGCAAGATAGGATCAAACCATTTCGAGATCTTTTTTCTGAAAATTTTTGCATAAGATTAACATAATAATAACTAAGAGGAGAACCCCATCTTAGATGATAATCAGTTTCTTCTTTATATTTTTTCTTGTATGCCTCCTCTATTGGCATCAAGAGGACAGACTGTACCATTTCATCCAACTCGTCTTTGTCGTCTGTTGTCCCTTGGGACTTGTATAGTTTTCCAATTATCGTTTTTATTTTCGACCAACTGGGAGATGCCATCGATTGCTTGGGAAGACTCATACGCAAGCTCTCGAGTTAGGCTATCTGCTAAAGAGTTTTTTTTATCCCTGCACATGTTCAATGTCGAAGGAATATTGATTAAGTGTGAGTTGCCAACGTAGGAGCCTCCCTTGCGCTTTCATGTTACTCAGATTATTACGAACAAAACCTAATATTCCTTTGCAATCAGTTCTGATAGTGAAATGTTTTGGAGCAAGAAAAATTATAAATTTATCTATCCCTTTTAGAATAGCAAGTATTTCTTTCTCCATAGTGGTATAATTGCATTCGGCTTTGTTGAAACTTCCACTACTATACCTGCAGAGCTTATTATCTTTTTTAATTTTTAAGATAGCTCCCCAATGATAGTTACTTGCATCAGTTTCAAGTACTAGATCATCATCCGCATTGGGTAAGGTTAAAACTGGTAACTTCTTACAACGTTTTTAAAGATCTTGAACTATCTGAGTGTCCAGATTGGTCCAAGTCCAAATTTGTTCTTTTTTAAGCTTAACTTGTAGAGGTTTTCTAAGCTTAGCTAAATCCTTGATAAAGTCTGAAGCATATGTGAGACATCCTAGAAACCTCTCTAGTTGCTTTCTATCTTCTATTTTATCTGGAAAATTTTCTATCTTTTCTAGAACATGTTGTTGCAATACTATTTTTCCACCTTTTATTTTTAACCCAAGAAACTCTATTTCTTGTTCAGCGTAGATGCATTTCTTAAGAGCAGTAGAACCACCAGATGTCATGTTTAGGCAATTCTGTCATTTTGTACTTTTGGAGTTAGGATTAAGTCGTATTTTTCCACCTTTTATTTTTAACCCAAGAAACTCTATTTCTTGTTCAGCGTAGATGCATTTCTTTTGTCCTAAGATGATGCCATGATTTATGCATTTCTGCGTTACAGCCTTAAGGTCATGCATATGTTGTTATAGTGTTTTAGAGAAAATTAAGATATCATCTATATAAACCAGACAACAATGTTTTAGGTTTTCAAAAATCTTATCCATTCTCCTTTGAAAATCTGAGGTGCATTTTTTAGTCCAAAGGGCATAACTAACCATTCATAATGTCCCTGGGGTGCACTAAATGTTGTTAATGGAATACTATCTTTATCCATCTTAACTTGCCAATATCCACTTTTGTAGTCCATTTTAGAGAACCAAGTGGCTCCTTGGATTCTATTAAATAAGACTGTTTTATTAGGGATATAATAGCCATCAAAGACAGTATTATCGTTTAACTTTTTATAGTTGATCACCATTCTAGCTTTACCTCTTTTTTCCTCAGCATGATTTCTAACCATAAATGCAGGACTAGAATGAGGACTCTTACTTTCTCTAATCAGATTTTTCTTAAGTAATTCATCTATTTGTTCATTAAATTCTTGTTGGTCTTTATAGGTATAAACCATCTGCTTGACTCTAAATGACCGTCTTTGGTTCTTTTAACTCTATTGTAGCAAATGATTTATCCTTGTCCCAAAATTTTAAAGGATTTTCAGAATATAACTCTTTGCATAATTCTTTCTATTGTTCTAAGATTTGTTCTTTAAGAGTTACTTCATTTATAGAAAGTGCAAATTCTTTTTGAGTAGGAACAATATATTCCTCACCACGCTTACTGTGCGTAAATTCAATATTTTGATGAGTATATGCTTCTTTCATCTTTTTTACCTTAGCTTTTTCTCCATTAATAGTTAATATCATTTCATCTAAGCTTTGAGTACATGGAGAATATAGTCTTTGGAAGTTATTTTCTATTATCATATCATGTGATGTTTGTTCAGTAGCCCAAATTATAGGAATTAAACATGGATAACCTCCTAGCATGATGGGTAAGTCTTGAATAACTTCAGAATGTGTCATGATGCTATTATCGGCTATCCTAACCTGAATTGGTTTAGATGCATTTTTCCACATGAATGCAGGAAATAAAATTTTCTTCCCAAAGCAAACAGAACAACCACTATCAACAAATGCACATAAATCATAATTATTAAAACCTTCAATGCATATGGTGATAGGAATGTAAATGCTATTTGGATTAGTAATCCTTAAGCATTCTTCAATTTGCAAATTAAGCTCTTCATCATCTTCAAAGACAGGTTGACTAATTGTTTTTGTTTTATGACCTATTAGCCTTTTAGAGCTTGAAGCTTCTCCTTGTGGTACATTAATTTGACTACTAGTTCCTGGTCCTTCAGATTTGGTCTATAGTTAGATCCAATGCTTTCTAGATCTATACTATGTCTAGCAGGTTCCCTAATAGTTTTCCCCAAATTATTATCTTCTAATTTCCTATTTAGGGCTGCTAGTAAACTGGCAATTTCACCATCTACTTTAAAGGAAGGTTCTTCTCTAGACTCTATATTTGGAACACTTACTTGATTTTGTGAAGGCAAGCTGAATGAATTCCGCCTATAACTCTGACTTCTTGATAGACTTCTATTTATTGGAGGTGGATGAGAATTCATATGAATTTTTCCTTCTTCATCAATAGTTAAAATTCTTCCTTGGTTAGGAGTAGAAGGATTTTCGAAGGCATTGATCCATATTGTCTTTAAACTTATTTGGTCTGGTCTTACTTTGACTGGTACTACTTTTTGCCCTGGGCTGACTACTTCATATTTATTTGCCTCTACCATTCTAATCCTTTCAAGTGGGTTCGTAGTATTTTCTAATTTATAAATGACCTTCCATTTAAGTTGTAAAGGACAAGTTCCTTTGTGCATACTAATTTCTTCAGTTAACAATTTTAATGCTAAAAATTTATGAGCAAACTGATCTTCTAGACTTACGTAATAATTGGGTCTACACACCCAATATACTGGTCCTTGACTTAGATTGCATATTACTCCACTAATAGTTTGATCACTAAATTTTTTGTGCCTAGTGTCACAAACAAAATTAATGCAATGCACATTCTTACCAAAGTCTTGTAATGGAGTAATGATGACCTGAATTGCACAAACATAAATGTACTTATATTTTTTGTCTTTGTTATGTTTTTGAATATTTTTCCAATTAATCGGGTTTATTTCAGTGGCTTGATTTCATTATTTTTTACTACGATATCTCCAGCCATTTCTTCACATACGAACTTTGAGAATACTGGAAAGAACTGTTTTTTAAAGAACTGTTCTTTAGCAATGATCGGGAATTCAGCCCCTGATCTATGCATTTTTTCCAGTTGTTCCTCGTCGATGGAAGTATCAGCTTCTTACAATTGAGCTAGAGTAGTTGTTTCTCCCAGAAGAAAACATTTCTTCCATTTTTCTTTGAGCTTCATTTTCATCTCCTTCCATCATTTCACATATTTCCTCATAATTTGAAGTTTCAGATTCCTCATCTTGCTCTACTACTTCTACAATCCCTTTATTATTATTTAAGGCTAGATCAAGAGCTTCTTCTTCTGTTATTTCAATATAATCTAAGCTCCCTAAAGCTTCTGCTAGTTTATTGTTCTTTCTATTTTTACATTCATTAGCATAATGTCTTATTTCTCCGCATGCCCAACATTTGCAACTCTTTTTCTTCTCAGGACAATAAGAAGCTTTCCTAAAAAACCTTCTTTTCTTAACAAAGGGTTTTCTATAATATTTTTTCTAATATTTTTCACCTCTTTGTTTATTAAAGCTTTCTTTCTATAATACTTCCTTCCATAACCGTTTTTATGGTTATCTCTTTTGTTACATCCCCATTCTCTAGGCATATCCCAACAATTTAGAAATTGTCGTTTCATATGTTGAGTTCCCTTAACTTCTCGACATTTTTTCTCAACCCATTTTCTAATGAATCTTAATCTATTTCCTAGGGTATCCCTTGAGTTATATTTTTCTATCCATTCTTGGTACCCTTCACTAATTTCTTCATTTATGGGTTTAGGGAGTTTATCGAATAACATTTGGAGATTAATTGCATTTTCTCCCACCTTATAGTAATAATACTCGTATTCTGAAAGATAATTTTCTAAATATCTCATATTACAAATTTCAAGAGTATTTAATTTTCTTTGTCATTCGATTAATTTTTTCTCTTTATCATCTTTGTCCCCAATAAACTCATATTCTAAGACTTTGCAGAATTGCCTAAACATGACATCTGGTGGTTCTACTGCTCTTAAGGTTTCTTTGGTTTCTTCATCGATTCCTTCATACCAATCTGCCACAATTCCATACAGACTATGCTCAATGTAATTTAGGAAATTTGCAGATCTCCATTCAGGGTTCATGTTTAAGACACTCATCATACTTTTCTTCCAAAAGTCTAGCACATCTTCTCGGTTTCTTACCCCATCTAGGCTAAGTTTATATCCGGTTTCACTTATGGGTTCAAGTAGGAGTTCTCTTTTATTAGGTCTATGATTTGGCATAATCCTAACTCCAAACTTAGCTGTTTTTTTCTAAAAATTATCTGGGTCTTAGGCTAGTGTTTTGTTGACTCGTGGACCCTTGTTCATATTCTCTATAACAAGATCTAGTAGCCTTGTTAACTTCTTGTTCTGAGATTATTTCTTCTTCTACTTCATTAACGTCTACAACTCTTTTTCCCATCTTTTTATCTAATTTTCTTTTAACTTCACTTAAAGGTATAGTCTCTAGGTCTTTTAGTTTAATTAAGCCCATTTGTTGATACATTACTTCTTCATCAATGTAGTAACCAGATTCGTCACTACTAAAAGAACTCATTTCTTGGTCAGACATATCAAGCGTCTCCTTGATTTTCTGGCTCTTCTTCGACTTCTTCTTTTGTTTCTAGCTTTTTAGTTAAACTTGATACCGAAAATTTCTGTTGTGGATTTTCGTTTTGGAATGGATACTTATAAGGAAAACCGACGGGTTTTTTGGTTTGAGGGTTTAGACTAGTTGTTGCTCCAAGGTGTCGGATCTCGTTTGTAATTAAAAGAACTAATTTTTGATTTTCTTCTTTTATGGCTAATAAGGTAGCAGATATTTCTTCACGATATTTAGCAACACTTGATCGCAACTATTGTAAACTTACTTTTAAATCTGCAATATCGTCGACTATAGTATTTAAAACAATTTGCAGATCGCAACTGTGGAAGGGTACTTTTTCACAATTTTCTAAAATTTATATGTATAATTTTAAAAAACAATATAGCTATGATTGAACCTAAAACTCACTGAAACTCGATCTAATGCTAAGACAAGGCCAAAATTATGCAATTAGATCAACATATGCATAAAAAATTCCGTTCAAAGGTCATACAAGGATGTGGTCACAATTGAATTTGTGTTGATAAATGCAAAGAAGCCGTTACAAGTTCATTCTTATCGGCTTGGAGGAAATTGAAACTCCTACCATAGAGATGAAAAATTAAAGTGGATATGGATTAACCCTCCACTGCTAATTCAAATGTATCAGAATTTTAATTAGGAGTAATTAATTGCCCATATCACTCCTAATATGAAAGGGGAAAAATATAAATAAATTTACGGAAAGAGGTCAAGGTTGGTGTATTCAACATTGGTAACTAAATGCTTGAGAATTCTATCCCATCTTTTAATTGTAATTAGATTTAATGCAAATTGATTACCTCTAATTACTGCTGTGTATTTTAACGGCTGATTAATTGGGTCTTGCATACACCATTGACTCTTGAGTATTGGCATGTAAATTAGTCCATTATATTTGGTATCCGAAGGGTGTGATGCTTGCAGCAAACGGAATGCAAAAATGAAACAGCAATCATGCATTTATGTATGATTTAAATTCTCATTGATTGGTTTTCAATGTGATGAAGTATAAAGAGGGAGCCCTCACTACCGAGAAGGGCCAATTTTTTCCTCTTAAACTAAAATAAAACAAAAGAAGTTGAACAAATACAGTAAGGGTGACGACAGGAGGGGCTTTGTTTTCTCAAGTTCTCCGGAAAATATGAAACAAGCAAGAAGCAACACATGAATATAAGCCAAGCAAAAGAGAAGCAAGTCTTTAATCGGTACACTAGGCTTGGGCTGTAAACCTAAACCGTTGGTTTAGGTTTACAAACCGGCGGTTTAGGTTTGGCCTTGGGCCAAACCTAAACCCAAACCGGGAAGCCCAAAACCGGCAAACCGCCGGTTTGCCGGTTTAGCGACGGATTAAAAAAAATAATAATAAAATAAAGATTAAAAAACCGGCCTGAAGCTAAAACCGTCGGTTTTGTGGTAAACCGTCGGTTTAAACCGACGGTTGTATACCGTCGGGAAGAATATATTTTTTTTTAAAAAAATTAAAAAATAGAAAACTGACGGTTTTAACCAACAAAACCGTCGGTTTTAAAGTTTTTTTAAAAAAAAATAAAAAAAAAAACCTATTTACCATCGAACCGTCGGTAAACTGTCGGTTTGAACTGACGGTTTGGGCCGGTTCAAACCGGCGGTTTAGGTTTTTTATTTTCATAAAACTAAACCTAAACCTTGAACCGGCCCAAACCTAAACCGGTCAAACCTCGCCGGTTCGGCGGTTTGAACCAAACCGAGCCCATGCCTACGGTACACTTCTACCTTGTTATATTTAAATGTTATACAGGTTTCACTTGCATCGGCGAAAGGAAAAAAAAAAAAAAGAAGGGAGAAGCTCAAGTCTTTCACCCAACAACGTCAAAAGTCGCGCTAACCGCAAACGGATTTGGCCATTCAATCATATTTCGGAGCATGCGTGTTCAACGGGTCTTTGGTCTTCAATTTCAAAAGCTCTCAAACATATATCAAAAGCAATGAATATAATCAAAGCAAGAGAGAAACAAGTCTTTTATCGTTCCGTCGTCACCAAGATGATAAATCTCGTACGGTATAAGCTCTCTTCCTTGCCAAATCTATTTTGTAGAGATCTGTTTTCTTCTTCTTTTTTTTAGATTGAGAAGAAACGAGGACCCATATGTACTCGGAGCCAAACCGATTGACAACTTTCTCCAAATCGTATCAACCGGTGTGGACACCATTTCAATCGGAAGGCACGAAAGTCAAATGTTGTAGTTCGAAAGATTTTAAACAGATAGGCCTTTGTTCATCAATAACGGAAGATCCTCACAACTCACAAAGAAGGAAACACATGAAGTCGAGAGAGTCATGCAAAGTCCAAACGAGTTCAAAGTCTTCGTGAAAAAACAAAAAAGGGACATTGCGAAGGGAAAAAAATGCAAAGATGAAAATATGGAGAAAGACATAACATTGCATCAAAGGAGCCCACTAGCGATCCGGTAAGTTTTTCGTTACCGTATGATGCGTCCTTGGAATCGTTGAAGGACGAACACCGGATCTAGACCAAGCTAGAGTTTCGACTACTCGTTGTTGATGTGCAAATGAGAACTTTGATAGAAGTTTGGTAGGGCGGAAGCGATTGAGATGGATGCGGAAGCGTAGGTTTGATTCGATCTAGAGAGATCGAGCAAACATTGTAGTGGATTTGAGAGTTTGATTCTTTAGAAGAATCCTCGAATGTGAGTTCTTGGATCTAAGACTTGATCCAAGGAAGAACTTTGAGGGGATTGAAGAGGAAGTGATGCCCAAAATCAAGAAAGAGGATTTTCCTTCAAATAACTTGATTAATATTGAACATGATTTACAAGTGAAGCCAAGCATCCCTTATATAGTGGGTGAAGGTTACACCAAAAGTCGGAAATTGAATGACGGAAATAAAGGCGGGAAATAAAGTCGGGGCAACTCCCTAAACCAAAGGTTTAGACTATCAATGCCGGAAATTAACTCACGGAATTAAGTTCCGGAATTAATGTTCCGAAAATTAAAGTCTATTATTATTTAAAATGAAAAATATAATAATAATAATATTTGCTAGCTTGATGACGTGGCGCCGGAAGCCTATGCCATGGTGGAGTGGTGACATGGCATGCCACTAACAGGTCCAAGTGATGTGACGGTGCGTCGGATGATTGAGCCGGTAGCTTGGGCGATGGCTTTGGCTCAGGAACGAGTGAGCGGTCCATCGGAGCGAACCCGCAAAGCATCGTCCTCTTCATCCGCGGTCATGGTGGTCAAGGGCGCATCAGTCCCCCCATCTTGGATGTGAAACGTCCCCGTTTCACCATCGTCAAATAAGGGCTCAACATAAGGGGCTAGATCCTTGACATTGAACGTTGGGTGCACGCCGTAGGAATCCGGAAGTTCCAACTTGTAGGCATTTGGACCATGTCGTGATAAGATCCGGAAAGGGCCATCACCTCGATCCGATAGCTTGCCCTTGCGTCTAGATGGGAAACGCTCCTTCCTTAAGTGGAGCCAAACAAGATCGCCGGGCTCGAAAGATATGTCGCGACGGCCCTAATTGCGTTGTTCGGCAAGTTGGGCGGCACGACGTTGGAGTTGCGCTCTTGTCCGCTCATGAAGTTCAATGATTGAGGCGGCTCGACTTGCGGCGGTGATGTGTTCACCGTCCTTGAGTGGACGTGGTGTGAAGTCCAATGGCGTGTGTGGATTAAGGCCGTAGACAACTTCAAATGGTGAGAGTTTGGTTGCCGAGTGCCTAGACCTGTTATATGAAAACTCCACAACCGAAATTAAGTCCTCCCACTTTCGTGGGTTGTTCCGAAGCGTTGCTCTAAGTAGAGCACCGAGAGTCCGATTGGTCACCTCCGTTTGACCATCGGTTTGGGGGTGATAACTACTTGAAAACAACAAGTTGGTTCCAAGTTTTCCCCACAACGTTCTCCAGAAGTGACTCACAAATTTCACGTCCCTATCATTAAGGATGGAACGTGGTATCCCGTGTAAGCGCACCACATTGTTAAAGAATAATGTGGCAACATCGCTAGCATTTTGGGTGCTCTTACACGCGATAAAATGAGCCATTTTGGAAAAACGGTCGACTACCACAAAAATGGAGTCGTTGCCTCGTTTGGACATAGGTAGGCTAACTAAAAAGTCCATAGAAAGATCCTCCCAAGGTCCCATTGGTATAGGAAAAGGAGAATACAATCCGTCCGGACCTTGATGCGATTTGGCATGATGACATGTTATGCAACTTGTGCAAAACCGTGTCACATGCTTGCGCATTTTCGGCCAAAAGAAGTGCTCTTGGAGAGCGGCGAGAGTCTTGGTAGCACCGAAGTGACCACGACCCTCATGGGCTTCCTTTATCAACAAGTGGCGTATGGACGAACGCGGAATACAAAGTTTTCCCGCGCGAAACAAATAGCCATCATTAATAAAGAAGGTCTCATGCTCTCGGAGGTCAAGGCATTTGGCAAATATATCCTTGAAGTCAAGATCCGTGGCATATAACTCTTTGATAAGAGCAAAGCCAAGGATCTTGGCGTCCATATGCACCAAGAGGATATATCGCCGAGAAAGGGCATCGGCTACCACATTCTCTTTTCCTTTCTTATGCCGAATGACATAAGGAAAGGTTTATAAAAATTCTAACCAACTTGCATGGCGCCGACTCAAATTAGTTTGACTCTTGAGATACCGAAAATAAAAAAAAAAAAAAAAAAAAAAAATAGGCCCATGATCCGAATGAATCACGAACTCCTTCGGCCACAAGTAGTGTTGCCATGTCTTTAGACAACGAACTAAAGCATATAGTTCCTTGTCATAGGTTGGATAGTTGAGTGGTGGACCGGAAAGCTTTTCGCTAAAGTAAGCAATGGGCCGATTCTCTTGGAGAAGAACCCCCCCAATGCCAACATTAGATGCATCATCACTCCACCTCGAAAGGTATTCCGGAGAATACAATTTCACGGGATGTTAGCACGACTAAAGCATATAGTTCTGTGGGTGGTGTGAGTGGTGGCCATTCGCAAAGTCGCGTCTTCTTGAGGCCGCATCAAACCGCTTTCCGATGACATAGGTGGTTAATCACCGTCCCACTCAAATATACCGTGACACCCCTTAGTAGGTGAGTCTTACCGAATGATATAGTCCGCTAGGCGGCCGACCCTAACTCGATGCTAAAGTCATTTGACAACAGCGGTTTTCGGTAGTTAGGATAGCGGGCCGCTAAGGCCGTCGGAGAAGAAAGGCTCGGACCATGGTGACCGTACTAGGTGTAGGCCACTCCCGAATAGCGCGAACTTTGGATTCGTCTACTCGGAGTCCGTCCTTAGGCACGACATAGCCAAGAAATATAGTTGTGTCGGAACAAAAGACACATTTTTCAATATTGACGAATAATTGTTCTTGTCTAAGGCACTCGAGCACTTGGCGAAGGTGCCCGATGTGTTCATCCAAAGACTTACTAAAAAAATTAAAATATCGTCAAAATAAACAACTACGAAATTACCCAAAAACCGGCGAAGGACATGGTTCATGAGGCGCATGAACGTTGATGGGGCGTTGGAGAGTCCGAACGGCATGACAAGCCACTCATATAATCTGTACTTTGTCTTGAAAGCCGTTTTCCACTCGTCACCCTCGGCTATCCGGATTTGGTGATACCCGCTCCGGAGATCAATCTTTGAGAACACAGTGGCGCCGTGTAGTTCATCCAACATGTCGTCGAGGCGCGGGATCGGATGCCGGTACTTGACGGTTATTTGGTTGATGGCTCGGCAATCGACACACATCCTCCAAGACCCGTCCTTCTTGGGCACCAAAATGACCGGCACGGCACATAGTGAAAGTGACTCACGAACATATCCCCGGTCTAGGAGCTCTTGGACTTGACGTTGTAGCTCCTTAGTTTCTTCCGGACTTGCACGGTAAGCGGCACGGTTGGGTAAAGACGCGCCGGGCACCAAATCGATTTGGTGCTCAATTCCACGGATCGGTGGCAAGCCGGGTGGTAGTTCATCGGTCAAGACGTCCTGAAAATCAGACAACAAAGTAGACACCTCGTGCGGCATATTACTAAGGTCATTGGAAGTAGATAAGCAAAAAGGAACAAGTAAGAAGCATGGCAACTTGCCTTCCTTGACCGGTGTCAAATCATGTTTCCGGGCGAAAAGTACCCTCGGCTCACACCGGCCTTTGATTATTGGTTCCGGAGATGGTAAAGTTGCATTCGTTGGGACGATGCTTCCTTTACTACCTCTAGACTCAATAGCATGGTTACTAGAGGCGGTGTTCCGGGATCCGGAAGTACTAGCACCCACAACAGCGGAAGGACTCTTAGGAGGGTCCGATGTTGCCGGCGTAGTGGTCTCATCAATGGTTTGTTGCCTCTTCCATTCCGCATAATCAATTAATATTTCATGTGGAGTCATAGGCAACAATGTGACCCGTTTTCCATTATATTGGAACATGTATCTATTAAGATAACCATCATGGAATGTACGGCGATCGAATTGCCATGGTCGTCCTAATAATACATGTGTGGCGTCCATCTTGATAACATCACAAAAGATCTTATCAACATAGCCGCCTATGGAAAACGTCACCCAAGCTTGTCGTGTGACGGTGTCACACGCCTTATCGAAAATCCATTGGATTCCATAAGGTGTTGGGTGGGGGGTTGTAGGCAACTTAAAGTGTTTTACCACTTTTTCGTTGATAATATTACAACGAGAACCCCCATCAACTATGAGAGAGAGACTAGTGTTATTGACCAAACAATGAGAGTGAAAGAGATTCTCGCGTTGGTCAATAGGCACAAATTCCTTAACGGCTAAAATTCTACGAGATACAAGGGCGAACTTACCGGGTTGTGCCGGGCCGCAAGCCATTTGTTCGTCGCATGGTTCCATGTCGAAGTAGGGGTCGGCGTCTTGGTCATCCTCTATGATGATATCGCCGTCTTCTTCATCTTCCTTATCTTCATATGAGGGATTGGCAAACAACACACGCTTTGTGGTTGGGCAATCACGTTGGACGTGACCGAATCCGCTACATTTATAACACAGGGCTCCCTTGGCCGTGCCGCCGGTGGAGGTCCTTGAGGGGTGCGGGCGGGAGGCACTTGTGCCGGGACATTGGGACCACGTTGTGGTGCCCTCTCGGTATCCGCTTGTCGGGTGGATTGGACCATCCGTTGGGCTCCTTTGGTGGCGCCGGACTCTTGATAACTAGATACATCTCGAGCACGGGTGTTAGTAGAATAAGCGTATTGATTTGGAGAGGAGTTATACCTTGAGTATTTTGGAGTCTCTTGTTGTTGTTGCTTGATGGATTGAGGCCACTCATGAACTTGGTGCATAAGGCGGAGGGCGAGGCCGAGATGCCGGCCTTCATATGCATGTCCTCGAGCTTGGCCAAGTAGGCCACCGGAGTGAGTTTGCCTTGTTGGAGCTCGGAAATTTGCATCCGCATATCATTTTTGAAGTCGTCGGGGACATACTTCTTTGTCATGACGTAGATCAGTTGATCAAACGTCGCAACCGGTTCCCATCCTCGGTTTTCACGGATGTGTTCATACCGGTTCCACCAAGATTTTGCATCGCCTTCAAAGTACAAGGTTGCCGCTTCGATCTTCTCGTACTCCTCATAGTGGCAATGCTTCAAAGTACTTTTCATGTCCTGTGCCCAATCAAGAAACACACAAGGATCATATTCCCCATAAAATATTGGAAATTTAACTTTACCTTCCCTACGAGCTTTGTAGGGATCCGGGCGGGGCGGTGGCATATCATCATGATGGGCTCGTTGATGTGCATGCCTTGGTGGGTTAGGAGGAGGCAACCATTCTTCTCCTCGGTCTTGGTTCTCAAATGGATCTCGGACGGGTGGGTGCCATGGACGGACATGAGCCACCCGTTCCAAGTTGGCTTCATCGTCGGAGAACTCATCAAAATCGTCCCTCTCGTCATACTCATCATAGTCGCGGTATGATGAACGCCGGCTACGTCGTTGGTGGCGTTGCTCATATCGATCATTACCGGAACGTCGAGGATGACGATCTTGTTGATTGGTGTGCCGATATTCTTCCTGTATGGGACGGTTAGTATTATGTGCATTAGATAAAGGTGGGGGCGATCCATACCGTTTACGATTGCGCTCGAAGCGCTTGTTCCGATCCATTGTATCTACATAAAGTAGATCATCCGGAGTCGGGCCATTATTGTTCTCGGTCTCATTGAGGTGGTGCCTGCCGTCTTGTTGAGTTTGGCTTTCGATGACTGAGGCAAGCCTAAGACCTTGAGATGGGTCGGTTCCCAAAAGACCTTTGCCTTTCCGACGAGCGTCGGACGTGGAAGTCTCGACCATGGTGTCATTTGGATTTGGGGCGGGGCGTGGAGCGGTCGTAAGGGCCAAAAGTTGTGCCCTCATCTCCTCCATTTGTTGCTTTAGACTAACAACTTCCTCGGATAAGGAGGCATTTTCTCGTTCACGAGCATCCTATGAGTTTTCTATATCCACGTTAGTCATGATTCCAAATGAATACAAACAAATGCAAGCAATCAAATGAGCAAGGTGACGAATTAAGTCAACGTTATCCAAGTTCAAGTGCGTTTAAGGTTCTATTTTTGGGAAGGCTGTTTGGCGGTTAAGCAAGGTAGGCAAATCCAACAAAATTTGAACCAATTCACACAAATAAACAAGTGATATTTTGCACGTATGTAAGAAAATGGAGAGACAGAAGATGGACGGATTGTACACTCGGCAAGCTTTGCTTGCTTTCGGTCTTTGACCGTTTTGTAAAATCTGATTTTTCGGATGGACCGGTTTGCCGGACGTCTTTTCACTTTGTATTTTTTTTTTTTGAACTTTGCAACTTTTTTTTGATGCAAGAGATGAAACACTTTGAAAACAAATCCGCTTTGTTGAAGAGTTTTGATTTTTGTTTTTGTTTGAATATCAAAATGCAAGATATCCGAGTTTGTTAACAAAAAAATCCCAAGAAATTTGGTAAAATTGATTAACAAACTTGTCGGATTGGGTCGGTTGAAGAACAAATTGTTTTTGTTTTTTTTTTGATAGACGGTTTGATGGCAAACCAACTATCTCCTAAATTTGTTTGGTGAGAGAAAAAAAAAATTTCAAGAAAACTTCGAAGAACACGAAGAACAAGTTGAAGATCTTCAAGAAGGGAAGAACAACAAAGGCAAAGAAGGATAAAAAAATAAGGCACAAAAACAAGAGTAAAGAGAACTTAGCTTCGATCCCTTTGCTCTGATGCCAATTTGATGCGTCCTTGGAATCGTTGAAGGACGAACGCCGGATCTAGACCAAGCTAGAGTTTCGACTACTCGTTGTTGATGTGCAAATGAGAACTTTGATAGAAGTTTGGTAGGGCGGAAGCGATTGAGATGGATGCGGAAGCGTAGGTTTGATTCGATCTAGAGAGATCGAGCAAACGTTGTAGTGGATTTGAGAGTTTGATTCTTTAGAAGAATCCTCGAATGTGAGTTCTTGGATCTAAGACTTGATCCAAGGAAGAACTTTGAGGGGATTGAAGAGGAAGTGATGCCCAAAATCAAGAAAGAGGATTTTCCTTCAAATAACTTGATTAATATTGAACATGATTTACAAGTGAAGCCAAGCATCCCTTATATAGTGGGTGAAGGTTACACCAAAAGTCGGAAATTGAATGACGGAAATAAATGCGGGAAATAAAGTCGGGGCAACTCCCGAAACCAAAGGTCTAGACTATCAATGCCGGAAATTAACTCACGGAATTAAGTTCCGGAATTAATGTTCCGAAAATTAAAGTCTATTATTATTTAAAATGAAAAATATAATAATAATAATATTTGCTAGCTTGATGACGTGGCGCCGGAAGCCTATGCCATGGTGGAGTGGTGACATGGCATGCCACTAACGGGTCCAAGTGATGTGACGGTGCGTCGGATGATTGAGCCGGTAGCTTGGGCGATGGCTTTGGCTCGGGAACGAGTGAGCGGTCCATCGGAGCGAACCCGCAAAGCATCGTCCTCTTCATCCGCGGTCATGGTGGTCAAGGGCGCATCACCGTAGTTAGTTCGAAAGTGGATAGATTCGACAATACAACACCAAAAGTGTTTGCATCGACCAACCCGTCAAAATTTGGGACTAAGGCACGATAGAAAGAAGAAGAATCGCAAAGGTGAAACTATATGAAAAATATTATGAGCAGAAATGGAGATGCACATCTTAGTTGATCGGAATGAAATGGATAATGTTTCATCTCTATGATCGCAAGTTGATTGGTTCCACAATACAATATGAAACGAAGTCAATTCAAAACGGAATCGATCACCAGCATCAATCTTGCAACAAAGGCCTCGTCATTTCTACAAGCCCAACAAAATAAGGTACATATGAAAGATGGATGTTTTTTTTTATAGGAAAAAGAGGGCAAGCAAAACCGGAAATAAATCAGATTTTGGAGTGCAAGAGTTCAACCATATCTTTGGCGTCCAATTTCCACGCTCATACGCTAAAACCACAATGAAGACACGAGAAAAGAAAGTCGGAAGGGATGATGTATAATCAACAAACCTCAAAGCCTCAAAGTAAAAAAATCAAAAGCAATGTGCACAATCTTAAGTCCAAAGCATCCTTAAACCAAATGCATTTTTATACATGGAAGCACCGCATCAAGAATAATATGTAATCCAAAGTAAATTATGGACGGAAGACGTAAATCTATGTAAAAGTCTCAATACATCTTCAGGAGAAGTCAAGATTATTATGTCTAGTTCTATTATTTTCGTTCAAGCGGGGATTGACAAAATAATCACACAAAAAAAAAAGAAGCACAGAGCTGGAGACAAAACGAGAATAAAATAAAGCAAGGGAGATTATAGCATTTCTTTTAAAGAAAGATGAAAAGAAAATCATAAGCAACAACGTCTTCTCGAGCAAATACAAGAAATACAAAGACAAGAGAATGTACGAAAGAAAAGTTGAGAAGTCGTCTTTTTCATTTCGCATAACCGAAAAGAACATAAAAAGAAAAGAAAAATAGATGAGAGTTGATCGAATGACAAAAGTTTACAACAAAGGAGAATCATTTGTTCAATGCCGAGACGGTCAAAGCTTGTACTCGGCCATATAAATGCAAGAAAAACTATGTGTGAAAGAAAGAAGTTGAAAAATCCCTCATACAAGCATGGTAAATGTACATCAAGGAGATGACAAAAGAAGAATTTGCCTCAAGATACCGTTCTCCATAAATACAAACCAAAGAAGATGGTGGTTTCCCTCTGGTTATGTGTGAGATCATCAACATAATCAACGTTACACCAAACGCGATAAGTGAAAAAAAATTCAAGCAAATTGAAGTAGTAAGAAAGAATCATATGAGATAATGACCCCAACCATAAGCCATGGAATTCAACTTTCAAATCTAAAAGAGGGACTATGATATGCTCCTAAAATAAATAGGCCAAGTACAAAGGGAAGAAGTCCAGGCGAATTCAAGATTAACAAGAGGTTGATCTTTAACCGAAGATTAACAAGAGGTGAAAGAAATGATTAAGTAGAAAAGCACCTTAAAAAAAAGGGGGCTAGAGGAAGTGAAAAAAATATAGCGAATCCAAGATTGACACTTATGCTTATCAAATTGGCGTTGGTGTTAGAGAGAGAAGCAACAACCTCTACGCCGCACATAACATATGATTTCAGCATTGATAAGAAAGATAAAGCACACTAAAGTGGTTTTCGAGTTCTCACATTCGGTTTCTCAAGAACTAGAGAAAAAAAAAAGAGAAAGAAGAAAAGGAGAGTTTATAGAACGAACCATAAACAAAGATCCAAGTTGTAGTAACTCAACAAATTGAGTAAAAAAGAAAGGCCCGTGGAGAGATCAAGATCAAATGAGCGGAGAACGCGAGGATCAACTTTGTTACAAATATCAAAGAATGAAGCTGGTGAAACCAAGCGATCAAGAATAGGAAAAGAGAAGGAATTTTGCGCACACAAAGGCATAGGAAAAAGAAATTTCAGAATAAAACGAAAAAAATGGAAAGATAAGCAAGATCTAATTGTTCTCCGTTCGAGCCAAAGCTCTAGAACTACGTATAATTTGATCCCTATGAAAGGGTACGTAGGAAACTCAATTTCATGACCGTTGAGTTCAATCACAAGTTCCGAGTTGATACCCAAACCAAACAAAAAAAATTCTTGAGGACTACGTGATGCGTCCTTGGAAGCGTTGAAGAACGGACGCCGGATCTAGACCAAGCTAGAGCTTCAACTACTCGTGTTGATGTGCAAATGAGAACTTTGATAGAAGTTTGATAAGGCGGAAGCGATTTAAAATGGATGCGGAAGCGAAGGTTTGATTCGATCTAGAGAGATCGAGCAAACGTTGTAGTGGATTTGAGAGTTTGATTCTTTAGAAGAATCCTCGAAGGTGAGTTATTGGATCTAAGACTTGATCCAAGGAAGAACTTTGAGATGATTGAAGAGGAAGTGATGCCCAAATCAAGAGAGAGGATTTTCCTTCAAATAACTTGATTAATATTAGACATGCTTTACAAGTTTGGCCAAGCATCCTTTATATAGTGGATGAAGGCCAAACCATTAGCCGGAAATTAAAGACGGAAATAAAGGCGGGAAATAAAGTCGGGGCTAACTCCCGAATTGAAAGGCCTAGACTATCAATGTCGGAAAGTAACTCCCGGAATTAAATTCTGGAGTTACGGTTCCGAAAATTAAAGTCTATTATTATAATGAAAAATACATTAAAATAATAATAATATTTGCTAGTTTGATGACGTGGCGCCGGAAGTCTATGCCATGGTGGAGTGGTGACATGGCATGCCACTAACGGGTCCAAGTGATGCAATGGTGCGTCGGATGATTGAGCCGGAAGCTTGGGCGATGGCTTTAGCTCGGGAGCGAGTGAGCGGTCCATCGGAGCGAACCCGCAAAGCATCGTCCTCCTCATCCACGGTCATGGTTGTCAAGGGCGCATCACTACGTTTGACTTGATTCCGTTGAAACGGATACATAGGAAACTCGTCGCGTTCAGTGATACCTCATACCCCAAACAAAAGAAGAAAAAGAGATCGGTCACATAAATTCTCATACGCAAATGATAGTCGGATAATTTGGAAAACCCTTCATAGAAGGTGGGTCCGAGTGATTCCGGTGATGCGTAAAAAGTTGAGAAATACAAGTCATAGTTGGTGCGGATTATGGACGACCTGTCCTAAAAGATGAGCTCGGTTTCGTTCTATAATGCATGAAAATCGAAGTTTGGAAAAATATTCAATTGAACTACGTAAGGCTTGATCCTTCCCAGGGAAGGTATGTAGGCAACCCGTCGGGTGCAACCCAAATTCTCAAAAAAAAATTCAAGAGGTCATCCGAAATTTAATCGGTATTGTCTTAGAATCGTGAGGATACGACGAATAAGGGTCGAACCTTATAAACATTTTTCAAACAAAATGTGTTAAGTATTTTTATTTTCTTGTGAGATTTTTGCTTAACAGAAAGTTTTCCTATAATCCATTTAAATTTTAGATAAGTGGAAAAAATATTTATGATCTGAATACCAAAACGGTTGATCCGCTTTAAGAGGAGTAATTAATTTTCTTCTTTGATTGTAATTGTAACATTTCCACTTCTGCTTAATTAGGAACATCAACTTGCGCAAAGGGCTCTTATAGTAGTCGGATGGAGTAGCCGGGTATTGTTCAATTTGGTTATGATCACGGTGTTCGTGTTATGCCCGAGATCTTCTCCCAAGTCCCAACTCTATGAGACTTTCATCAATTCGACATTGATCATGTACCAGTACCGCTACAAAATAACTCTATGAGACTTTCATCAATTCGGATCGGTTCTTGGTTGTGCTTCGATCTAGTCGGTATGGTTCAGTTCCGGTGAATGATGGATAATATTGTGCATACAAACTGATCCAAATCATTGTTATTGCTTCACTTTTGTGTTGGTGGGGACATCGTTTGAATTGGAGTCTATTATATATTTCCGCACATAGAACATTGAATGCTTATGCTAATTTTCCAAGTATTACTATTGTACGTGATGCACTCTAGTGTGCATAAAGATTACTTTTTAAGTGATTCACCAAACATTAAAAATTACGTGTAGCAGTATATCACATGTCCGCAGCGGAATCTTAACTCAAAACTTGAGTTTTATATAAACCTAGACATTCATTTTATAAACATTAGGATAACGTAACCAAGACACAACAAGTATAAACAAATAATCGTCAGATATATTCCATTTTCATAGAAGTTGCTGATGTGGTGCACACCAGGGCACAATACGTTATGAAGGAGGGAAAGAAAAGAGTTCAAATTGCCTTGAGGAGATCGATTTCAAGATAGGGGAGCACACCATGATCCAGCATTCCCTTGACTCGTACCGACTATCATTCCCGACGAACCCACCATGGCCGCAAGCAAGATAGTAGTAATCATGGCAAGTTTCATGTTTGTTACACCATTTCTTATGTCTGAATGATTACGTCTTCTTTCGGGCGAAAGCCGAGGGTTGGACATTGATGTATTGGTCTAATAGAACATCTTCCCAGTAGACCACAGTTTTGTTGCAGTTAATGATCAATGGATATCTCGGGGACTTGAGATAGGGTGCTGCCATTAGAGAGGAAGGATTGAATCCAAGGATCGGCTTCCCAGCCTCCAGGGATGATCTCATCAACACCTCCATGGATGGGGATTTTAAATTTTCATAAACTGGATCTTAATTTTGCCATAAAATATCACCCAAACGCATTTTTTATTTTATTGTTAAACTTCTATGTTTGGGTTCTTAAGAAAGTCAAAGGCATTATGGGTTTGTGTCATGGACAAGTACAAAAAGGATCTCTGCAAGCTGAGGGTGTATTTCACTTTAACTGGAAATAAACTATTATCTCAAAATGAAAAAGTCTAACTTGTTATTTTTAGTATCATATACCAAATGTGATCCTATGTATTCAATTAAAATAAGATAGCTACATAAATATGAGACTTCAATATGATAATAATTGAGAAATCCATTACATTTTAACAAAACTAATCAATGTTTGGAAGATCATGCATGTAGTATGAAAGCTCTTAAGTAAAACTATCGCAACTATGACTTCAATTTGTTTTCATATTCTTTCCTAGTCAGTTTCCGTGCAAGAGGCATTTCTTACCTCAAAAGTCTTTATATATACTCTTCTTTCAAAATGCTTAATCAGCAACAGTTGATCCACTCTGCTCTTTAAGAAAAAGATACGGCAATCAATACCAAGCGTAGAGGCTCTACACACGCAAAACCTGCAACCTAAGTACAAGAAATAGCAAAAATTAGACCAACAATAGAGATGTAGGTTTGGCTAGATTATAAAAATCAACCCGAAATTCCCGAAAATTTTTTGGTTAACTTTGCAGAAAACCACCCATATACAGAAATTTGCATCTAATTCACCTTAACAGTCATCCATTTGAACCCAGTGCAAATCACACAGTAAATATAGCTGCACAAGGTGCATTTTGGACGTTTCAGCATTTATCAATTATCATAATGTTTTACTCAAAAGTAAAATAGGTTGAGAGTGTCAAATTACGATATATAATAAGCAATGGATGATTATATTCATGGTTTTGCCAAACAGAAATTGGATATATATCAGATAGTCAGATGACAGACCTTAAAAGAAATGAGTTCATCCTGAGCGAGCAGGCGAAAAAACGTCTTCATTCAGAGTATCAGAAGTCTGAATGACGCTAGAAGAACGACTTAAACAGGCGCTGGTAAGCCCTGAACTTTCATCATGTAGTTATACTTTGGAGATGGTACACCACCAGCCTTTGCGCAGAGCTCCACTAAAGCAGGAGCATGGCCATAGAAACCCCGACCTTCGTGCACAAGGACGGGAGGATCTTGAGGTCTCCTTAGCCACACAAGCTTAGGTGGCACTAAATCATCAACAGTTGCCTTTTGCCAAAAGTGTGTGCCACGCCAGCTCTCGTACTTGAATACACCACAAAGTCTAGCTTTGTGGCCTGAGGGTCCAACATGGACTTCCGAACAGTACTTGCAAACTTTTGCTGAATAAATCAGTAAAAGCTTTTCAACACCAGACCTAAGAATTCCCCAAGCTCTCAATGTTTTGTTTGCCACTAATACCAAATCATCATTGGACAACGTATTAGCACCACGCGAAGCAGCATGTTCAATAAGTGAGCTAGTATTTGAGGATTCAATATCTTGCTTAGAAGGAATTGCTCCTGCCTGCCAGCACAGCTCAACAACTGCGGGAATGCGGTCAAAGTCAAATCTTTGGTCATGTTTGATTACACCTTGAAACATATGATCAAGGTGAAATGTTTCCACTGGGACAATTATGTCGTTTATGCCCCCCTTGATCCATTGATGGTACTTGTTCTTGTGAATACGCTTGGCACCAAAGCAAGTCCTAATTAAATGGCCACTCTCCCCGATGTATACCTCAGGGCAGAACCTGATAGTGGTTTCAGGTTTTAGAAATAATAATTTACGATTTACACATTCTTTACAATAAAATTTGATATAGAAGGATCTAATAAAAGCCGGAAATAACAATGACACACTAACAGTGTTTTTCCAAGTGTTCATAAATTGCTCTGTTTTAAAGATAGGAAGATACACAATCACTTTTCTGTAAGAAGAAACAATACCTAAACCTAAACACCCTGACAATCTGTAATGAAGCAGGATAAGAAATTGTTGGTATGAAGCATTTAAGTGATCTAAATCTTCAGCTTAGTCAAGAAATGCAGTATTGAGGAATTCAACAAAAGTCAATTTCACCCGGAAGACTACTTATAAAAAACGAGTAACTTGAATTACTCATTCAAGCTGAGAAAATGTACTCAATGGTTCCAGTTAGTTCACCAATGGAAGCTCGATCCATGCAGATTCTATTTTCTAGAAATCAACCAAAGGTCATACTGAAATCCAATCAGCAGATCTGGGATCAATGAATCATTGACTTGGATACCATTTGAAATTTTTAAGCAAAACATCTGGCATCTAGTTAATAGACAGATAAGAAAATGTCCATCAACTATCAACTTAAACCAGTTCATAAACGGGTCTTTGCTCAATTTATGCTTTACCTAAGCATCAACTTGATTCATGCTACCAAACAGCTTC
The DNA here is from genome assembly GCA_002319775.1 of Fagopyrum tataricum. Taxonomy (NCBI): domain Eukaryota; kingdom Viridiplantae; phylum Streptophyta; class Magnoliopsida; order Caryophyllales; family Polygonaceae; genus Fagopyrum; species Fagopyrum tataricum. The sequence continues at coordinate 32,876,377 of CM008281.1, read as the reverse complement.
CACACTTTTTAAGATAAGAGGGCAAATTCATTTCACTCTTATGATATATGTTTAGCCTGGAGTTTGGAATTAGTAAATGAATAAAGAATACTTACTTGCAGGTTTGAACTGGAACATGTTGAAGGAGAGTGGAGACGCCATGAATGACGAATAATCGAGCTTGAAGTACCTCACGAGCCACAGGGATCATATCCTTAACAGGAAAATATTCAGCCCTTTTCTCAATCCTCTCCAAAATCATCGGCCTAAGCTTCTTAAAATCATTTTTCGTGGTATAATACCTTCTGCCCGATTCAATCTCAATGCCGCCATCTATAATGTTCCAAATTCTTGCTCTTCTCCAAATCCACGACCAATCCTTCAATACCCTCACAGCCATTATCAATACTCAGTGAATTTCAGAAACTCTCACAGTTGAACGCCTTTCGAATTCAAAATTTAATGTGGGGGCGACGAAGAGAGGCGATGAACAACAACAGCACACGACGACAGCAGGCGGAAACAAGTGACTAAAAACCTAGCGGACTGTAATTCAACAATCAACAGGAAACTGAGGAGATCACGAAAGTGAAGCAAATCAATAATGAATTCATCAATTGATTCAATTCACAAACTCGTCTTGTCCCAAATTAACAAAGACCCAGCCGACAACTGCTAAAGATAAAGAAGATGAAACTGAAAAAGAAAAACCACTCAAACATGTACCTGAAGACGAAGAATACAATAATGCCGCCACTTTCCGGCCACCGGAGTCGCAGAAGATGCCGCAATGGAGATTGGAGAGGAGATTGCTAGGTTGGGATTGTGCGGAGCCGCGGAGGAAGATAGTCCGAGGGAGATGGACAAACCCCTTTCTCTCTTGTGATTATCTTCAATAACGGTTAGACCGAACCGCCCCCGGAAAACAATAAATACTGAACCGATACCGAACCAAAACCGGTGTTTTGGTTTGTTACTCTGTATACCGAACCGGTTAGGTCTAAAACAAAATCCGGATTACTATTCCGCTTCCGACCCAAGCTGAGGCGGAAGCGTTTGAAAAATAGCCGTCGAGAAGTAGACGTTAGAGTAGAATGTAGTCGTTTTACCTCCAATAAATCATCTCTATATATTGGATCAAACCATATCACTATTCACTATTCACATCCACAACACTTCGTTTAAGAAATCCGAAAAAATGTCGACATATTCCGAAGAAGATGTAATATCCGATTGTGAAAGTACAACTATGCCGTTTGATATCCGAAATTGTCACTTTAACTTAATTAGTTTTATCGAGGTAAGTGTACAATTATCACTTTAACTTAATTATTTTTATCGATGTTTTAGAGTAGAGATCCGAAATTGTCGAATTACTTTTAGACATGTTTAGAATATAGAACTGAAATTGTCGAATTAGTTTTAGACATGTTAGAGTAGAGAACCAAAATTGTCGAATTAGTTTTAGACATGTTAGAATAGATAACCGAAATTGTCGAACTAGTTTTAGACATGTTTAGAATAGAGAACCGAAATTGTCGAATTAGTTTTAGACATGTTAGAGTAGAGAACTAAAATTGTCGACAGGACTTTTGAGAAAATACCAAGAAAGACCAAACAAAGGAAACGTTAAAGAGGAGAGATTTAAGAAAGTTTGAACTTATGAAACTAATCAAATCAAATTTTAACAAGAAAGGGCGCGATGAGCGAGATATCGTTAAACCCATCAGAGAAAAGTACAAATGTGACAAATGTAGCAGTAAAGATAGGAAACATTGCAATCCAATCGAGGAAAGTAGCCAAAGCACATACATGACAAATGTAGTAGAACAGTAAAACCTTATAAACCAAACGAGAAAAGCACAGACGAGAAGGGATGGAAATGACAACTTGCAACACAGACACGAAGATCTTGCAAACTAGACAAGAAAGCACAATTTTGAAAAAACACTAACTTGTAAAAGCAACACTCAACTTCTTGAAACAAACGCAAGACTCATCAAAAGTCATCCGTAGAAAAAAGTTAGTGTTTTTTTCTTTTTCTGATAAGTGAATTTTTTAATTTTAATATAGTGTGTTTACCCCATTAACGTATACAGTTGACCAATACTTTGAACATTGATTTATCAAGCAGATATCTCTAAGAGGTTCATACTCCCTACACAAGAATATGTTCTCACTTAAACGTGACTATATATATATATATATATATATATATATATATATATATATATATATATATATATATATATGAAAACAAAATAACCAAAATAAAAGTTTAAAAACAAACATTTTTAGTCTTACAAAACATAGAAATAAAGATACTTAGTCTTACAATTTCAAATAAACATACTTAGTTACAAAATTGAAGAAAGAATAATCCATTTTATAAATAAAAAACAACCGAACAACATAATCAACCAAAGAAAACAATAATATAATTTTACGAACCAGAAAAAGTGGAAGAGTTGGAATAACGTACACACTCAACATTCAACAAAGATTACACTGTAATTATATTAGTAATCAAATGTTCCAAATCAATATTTGATAATTTATGCAAAAGAAAAATGGAAGAAAATAGAGGGAAGAGTCGGCTGGCAGAACAATAACATTTCCACAATAAAACCGAAGAAGAAGAATAAGAAGATCGGTATCTTGCTTTTGGCAACCACAATCTTGCAAGTGACTATATGGAGCTAGGTTTTAGTCGGAAACAAAGATGGAGGAAGAAATGTTATGGTAAATCAATGTTTCTTTATTTTTTAAAATTTGTTTTTCTTTTTATTAGCCTTAAAAAAATAGGAAAAACTTTCGTTGATGGTGTCTTGACCGGACAAGGCCCGCGTCCTCACCTTTTCAAGCCCGTGACCTAGCCATGTCCGCAACGTGTCCTCACCGTGTCCGCCTTGTGTCCTTGGTTTATCCTCGCCATGTCCTACATCTAAATTGTGTCTTGACTGTGTTGGGCCATATTTGACCATGTCTGATCCGAGTACTCGTGTCGACAAAGGACACTCCACCTTCCAAAGGTGTCCATGCATCATAGATAAATATGGAAAAACACGGGCAAGCACGCACACCTGCCCTCTTGCCTGAGAAAACAGGTTGGTATGGCAAACTAGACCGGCCCGTTCAGGCCACCGATCCCGTTAGGTGAGTACGACACACTCAACGGCCTGTTCGGGCCGTATAGTCGATCCATCCCGTTTTCTAAATTTAAAAAATAGTGAGAGGTATAAAGGTAAGCCCCTTCCCTTCTCGATCATTTTGTCTGTGAAATAACTCACTTGCCTGCCGAACCTCTCTACCCAACTACCTTTTCTTCTCATTCACTATTTAGTAAAACTCAAATATATTCCGAGTCTTTGTGATGTTCTATGGTTGTGTTGTGATGGGTGAAAGTTTTTGCGAGTTGTGTTGGGCAAAGGTTTCTGCAAGAGAAGTTCTTGCGGGATGGGAGGCGGCGATTCATGCCCTTTCCTACCGATTGTGAGGCTGCGAGCGAGTGCAAAGGTACCCGACTACTTGTTCCCTGTGATTGCGAGCGAGTGTGAACTATTATAAAATCAAATAACAATAGAATTTATAAACCTTTTCTAATTGACTTTTTTATTAAAGAAAATCAATTTTGATGTACTATACGATATATCGTCTAGCTAACAAATTGAAACCGTCGTGAAGAAACAAAACAAACAAAATTAAAGAAACACACAAAAATACATCTAATTGACACAAGCACAAAGAAGTTTTTAAGGGAAAGAAAAACGAATCAAGCACAAGAAAACAAAGTGTACAATCGAATGAAGTGTACAAGAACACCTCAAATTTAGACTCGAAACAAAATCATTACGAGTTGATCACGCATCCACCGCCCTCTAAGACGAATAATTCGAACCACATATCATAGATATTAATTTGTTTAAAAATTGGTGCAACTATCCTTTCGTCGATTTATTATACTAGACCTAATGGTTTGCACGTTTCAACTCGATCCATTATTAAGTTCCAACCTAAAGTGACTTGCCCAAGGGGAGAAGATCAAGCTAGAATGATCAAATTATTAGTGGTTACTGATATTTTTTTTGTGTTCAAAAAATTATAAGCTAGTTAACAATACATTTTTAGTTGCGTGAGAATAATTTAGACTGATTTTATAGTAGAAGGGAAATCTAACTATTATAATTTTTAATTAAATAATACAAATCAATTTGAAGATGGCTCAAGGATCATTCTGTTCAAGAAAACGATAGGTCATGGACTCATGAGTCATGACCACATGCAAATCGCACTATATATGTTATTGATTGGTTAGATTGCTAAATCGGGTATGACTTAGCTGGTGTTTAGATTCAATCATGTTTCATTAGTTTCACATATACGTACATAAAAGGAATTCGAAATTTCGGATAATTTTAGTGATTCGATAGTACGTTACCGGTCGTCTTACGTTGGCAACTACAATTTCGGATTTCATTGATATAAGGCTCTATCATAGTTGTTAGATTACTGAATGGTGTAATTTTTTTTCCTTCTAGTAATAAAAGTACATTTACCCATTGATCAAGCCAACTCTATTATGCCAATATAACGCGCGTACGTGGGGTTTACTTGCGTAAACAACCAATTGAGATCAAAGGAGTAATCACCCTAGTCATACTAGGATCTTTATCAATTTACAATCTACGTGAGATCATTATCCAAGGTCCCATCCAATCAATACTAGTAACGTCGTGTCTTAATATCTATATATACCATGAAACTTAAAACACAAAAAATACTCTTATATTATGACAAAATTTTAGTAGACTAATTAAGTTGGAGTTTCACACGTCTTTATAATCACATTAAGTGAGAGAAATCTAACACCTAAGCTTAATAAAATTTCATTCTAAAACATAGCGATGGATTCACGATCAATGTGAAATCATCTGTCATGTACAATCATCAATAAGTCAACGTGAAATCTCATAATTTTCCAGTAGGATGTATGATTATTTGAATATTCAATATACATCTTTTAATAAGGCAACGTCTTACACATGTTCATACCATTTTAATAAGGGTGTGTTTATCTCTTACGTATATTATACAGCTAAACAAGCTTCTTAATGATCATAAGCAATGGGCTATACCCTTAGAATTTCACTATAAATATCAACCTCATTTACTCTTCTTAAACCATCTCTCAATTCCAAGAACATTTTCAAACCTTCTTTATTTAGAACTAAGCTTGATCAAGCTCTTAGTTTAATATGGATCCTTTCAAATTTCTCCATGCCTTCTTCATCATCATCATCATTTTAGGTCACCAAGAAGCAAATGGTGAAATCCCTAAGAAGAAACAAAAGAGCATTGACTATGCTAACACAAATGGCCCTTACATTGGGCTTGTCATCCCTAACACGTTTGAAATGAACCCTCTTCTTGATTCAAAAGATTTCTCATCTACCTTTACTATTGATTTTGCAGGTAATATACATACACATGTATACATATTGAATTTGAAGTTCAATCAAGTGCAGCTAGAATATAATTAACTTTTGTCGATTTGTTTGATTCATTTCTAAGGTAGAAGATTCAGGTTCGGAACCCTGGCAAAGAAGAAAGTGATATTAGTTATGACCGGACTTGGAATGGTTAGTATATCGATTTTTTAAAAAGGTTTTTTCTTACTCAAACCTATTTTTTTGATATGTCTTGAATAAAGTGATTGAATTCTATCACAAAAATTTTTGTGGTTGAATTTTTTTTTTTTTTTCTTTTCTTTTTTGTAGTGTTGTTTTGTTTATGTTTGTCATAATGGCTCGTTTTATAGCCTAATTGATCATAATCCGAACATTTAAAATTCTATTCTTAAAACTTATACGTGATTTGTAAATGTGAACAGTTTGTTTATCCGTCATGAACATCTGAAAATCTAAGAGTGGTTAATCAATATGTAATTCAGAGATAGGGTTTCTCAATATATATTTGTAACTTTTTCTATGGACATACAAATGATGTCGATGTAAATTTGTGTGTCTTTTTGGTGCAGTTAAACGCAGGCGTAACGACACAATTGCTTGTGAGTTTGTTCAACGTAGAGGGGATAGTGCATTATGGTATAGCTGGGAATGCAAACCCTTCACTTAACATTGGAGATGTCACCATCTCTAAGTATTGGGCTCACACGGGTCTTTGGAATTGGCAGGTTATTCTAAGCTAATATTCAATCTAACATAGTTTACTTTTCTTTGCTATCTAATACTCACGTCTTCATACTTTTCTTCAAAGAAAATTTTATTTATAACCGTTTAAACTTTAAACCCGACCTGGGTCGAAATCGGACCGACTTTGATAAAAAGTTAAACTCATTTATCTGGGGCGAGCCTGGGTGTTAGGGTGTCCAAACCTTCCGCCTGCCCGATCGAGTATCCATTTTCATTTAAAATTAATAAATATGATTATTTTTAATATAAATTTATTTTAAAATCTAATATATTCAATGAAATATATTTATATATATATATATATATAATTTATTATAATTAGCTATATTATTATTATTATTACATTTAATAAGATATTTTATTTTATTTTATTTTATTTTTTAAAAATTCTAATAAGGCTTTTGGACCAACCGGTCTTTGTTCATGTATTAATGTATATACCCACCCGGTTTTTAGACAAGTTGTCTGGACTTTCAACAAAAAAGAAATTGGGATGACAATGACTTCTGTATTGATGATAAAAAGATTCACATACTAATTAAATAGAATTTATGTACATAATATATTGACATTTATCCAAACATGAGAATTTCAAACGAAGGACTTGGATCACGAATCCTAGCTATAAAGTTAGAAAAGAAAAAAAAAACAATATACTAACCGTTCCGTTCTCGGTTTATAAACTTTTGATATATGTATGTGTATATGCACGTATGTGTCGCTTCTAAATATTGGTAAATACGAGATTTTGCAGAGATATGGAGACGGACCTAAAGACGAGCTTTCATTGGAGTCGAATGGAGACTATAGTAGAGACATTGGGTATTTGAGATTCGCGGACTTCACAACTCCGGAAACCAAATCGGATAATCTTTTGAATTACGTATGGTATCAAAGAGAAGAAGTCTTTCTCGTTGATGGAGTTCCTGAACAAAGGCAACATGCTTTCTGGCTTCCTGTTGATTCTCACTACTTCAACATTTCCACGACTTACTTGCAGGTTAAACATTTTTACCACTTTTTTTTTTTTTTACTACTATTCATTTACCATTTAACATAATTAACTCCCACTCCAACGTTGATAAAACATGTTGTTTTTTTTAATATCGGTTTAATAAATACTTTTAAGGTTGTTTAATTAGCAGCGTATTTAACTTCAGCTACAATTCAACTCAAGAAGTAAATATTATAAGTACTTCGTAGGTAGGTTGAAGAACGTGTTATTATACATATAGAAGTTATAATCGTGTAGGTCATGTTAGACTTTTGCTCTAATTAATATTAAGGTAGCTAGGGTAGGGATTGAAATAATTGAATATTCAAAACACATGATGCTATTATGCACCTATGTCCCATAGCTATGATGAGGCATATTTCGATGAATAACTAAGGTTGGATCGGTTTAGATATATTCTAAACCCATTTGAACCGGGAAAAAGGTACTAAAATTTAGTTGTTATTGAAATTCAAAGATAAAAATTCAAGTATTATAATTTAAAAATAAATAAATCAAGTGATACAAATAAATAACTAAGATTAGATCGGTTTAGATTTAGTCAAATTATACATAGTTCGGGTCGGTCTGAATTCATTTGAACCGGGGAAAAAAAGTATCAAAGTTCCTTATTATTGTATTTTAGGCATTAGTTTTCCATTGATATATAATTTTTCCCTTTTGGACATTGATTTTCAAATATATATTGATTCAACCATTGGAATTCAAGGACTAAAATTAAGTATTATAATTTAAAAATAAATAAACCAAGTGATAAAATTAGTCTACCAATAATATGGCCGGTGGGAGGAAAAGTTTTTCAACTATGAGTCTACCTTACGTAGAGGTGGTAATTCAAGATTTACTTTTCCTCGTCCAAAATTTTCAACCCAGATCTATCCAAACCGGAATTTTAAAGTCAGATTGAGCGGTTCGAGTTGGTCCAAAATTTCGGGTCCGGAGATGATTTACTAACATTTTTACGATTAATTCATAATAATATATAAGATGTGATTAAATCCGATCTCATTTTGATCCAAAACCGTTTTTAAAAATTTTAAACCTAATCCACCACGATGAGATGTGATTAAATCTTATTGGCCTTGATGTTTGTGTTTAGGATGTAAAGTTGAATGGTTGCATAAACTCAACCACATGCTTATCAACGACACCAAAAGTGAGCATAGTAGAGAGAGGCATAAGTGCAGATACATTCCTAGACAACGCAGCATACAGAACTTTCCTGCACAGCAAGTTCAAAGCTAGCCCTGTAGACATGGAGACCGCAGCCGTTGCCCTAATTTCCTTCCAACAAAAGAAGCCGTTTATCGCCTTTCGAGCTCTCTCCGACTTAGCCGGTGGTGGCTCAGCCTCCTCCAACGAGGCTTCCACGTTCTCATCACTCGCCGTGGATAACTCCGTCAAGGTTGTGATTCAGTTCATCCAGAACTTATAATGTGCATTGCTTACATGAAACTTTGTGTTTATTGTATAATGAAATCTTGTTTTCTTGTATCGGTGAATAATTAAGTGTTTCATGTGCGTTATAGTTTGATTATGTTTGGAGTTTATTTGTGTGGAATAAGTGAATACAAGTTATACAACGTTGTTGTGTTGTGTACCGATGAAATTATATTTGTTAGTCACCTAGTCAATGAGTTGTCAATTAGTTTTAGACCCAACGAAAAATCAATAGATTATCATCTCCGAACACAGCTTACAACTTTCATTGTACCGTGCTCTCCAAAGAGCGATGTTATTCCGGGAATTGAACAGAGCACACACTTTTGTGTGTTATGGTTGTCGGTAGCCGGAATCACTTCCGGCTGCCTAATATTAATTTTGCGGTTAATCATTGTTAATTCATATTCGTTGTCTTTCTTGATGGTTTCTGTATAGTTGTCAATGTCATCGTTACATATGCACTCTCATTATGTCGCCCTGCAAGGATTTAAGCAGCCGATATAGTAAAAAAAAACTGTATTGGACTCATGAAATCTCGCTGGATTTATGGGTTGCGTTTAGGTATAATGCACATGTGCACGAGCTACGGTCCGTTTGTATCAAATTTTGTCAGGATTGGAGCACAAGCGTATGAATTGATTTAAGAGTGTTTGATGTTGCTGAATATATTTTTTATAATTCAGTGTTTGGTGAAATTCTTCTTTCACACAAACTGAGCCTGAAGCTTTTCATGTAAGACTATATATGTTTAACCACACAAATGACTCAATCGCATACATGTATCATTGTATCAATGAAGCCCAAAACAGACGAGTTTGTTTAGCTATAGTTTGACTGATTTACGTTGGCATGTTCAGCCCTAGTCATGGTTGTGACCACACAATCAACTAAATTTGAATTATATATCAAACCACAGCAGGCCACGTACGTACAACGATTTGCAGGCTCAGCGGATGCATGTACAACACGTGGACGGAGGAAGACTGCAACGGAAGATGGAGCCGGACGAAATTGAAACGGCCGGCGCCGATGAGGTTGAAAGCAGGCTAGGGAAACCTTCGGTGAAATCCAATTTGGTGTCCTGGGTTGGGGTGAAGTCTGCCTTACGGGCCTGCAAGCTGCAGTACGTGACAGTTGTACCCTTCGGCGGATATCCGTTTTTTTTTTAGAAAATTGTTTTTAATAAAAATTGTGTTAAAAAATAAAGTATTTAAGATATTTTTTATATAATATATTAAATTAAAAAAAAATCCGTTTGATGTCTTTAATATTTCGTATTTTTAGGTTGGTAACCACCGAGTTTTAATTTTTCAATTGGAACCCACGAGGTAAATTTATTCCACTTTGTGAACAGTTTATATAGTAGTGGCTTCACTCCTTCTAGATACACTTGTTGAAATATATATCTAAAAAAATCTAGTACCTTAAAATTAATGAAAATCAAGATCTGATTAAATTGTAAAATAATGCTACAATGAGGAGCAAAATCCTGCAATGCAAACAAAAAAAAATGCTGTTGTTTAAGCGGATTCAAAGTGGCTGCTAGTGACCAAGTAAGATGCCATGTGAAGGGTTGCAAGCTCGTCTTCATTTACTCCTCTTTTTTCCATTGTCCATCTGAACTCGCAAAGATGGGCCGGGTTCGAGATCATCAGCTTTCTCGCTCTGAGTGTTACCTTCATGGTGCATACTGCAGACCCATAAACATGAGATAATGGATGAATATCAAGGCAAATAAGATAGCCAAGATTTGGAGCAATTGAATGGCTTTAATTCATGGGTAGGGGAAATAAAGAAGAGGGAGAAAATACCCAGAGAATAAATCACTCCAATTGTGAGAATGAAGAGACCAAAAAGAAGAAACAAAGTAACCACTGATATATCCCATAATAAGTTAAAGTTGAAGATTAGATTCTTCTATGAAGTACGTACATGTCCATGGAAATGCAAGGTCTAGATTTAGGCCTTCTGCTACCACATTTGTTTCTGTAATCGAGTTATATGTTAAGGTTGAGAATTTAACTGAAAAATAAACGAAATAAAATTGGACATAAAGTGACACAAATTGAAACGTAGAGGGTACCAAACGAATTTTTTAAAAATTAATTATAATTACATTAAATATTTATAATATAAATGATACATATAATCCGGGACGACAAACCATCTTGGTCGGACTTCCTCCTATATTCATACCTGTCCGTTTTTTTCGGGTCAAACGGGAAGCCTAAAGATGATAAGCTCTAAACGTACTATACATACCCTTAGAATTTTAGGATAAATATGAAGCTCGTTTACTCTTCTTTACACATCTCGCATCCCAAGCCCAAGCACAAAGTATAAGTTTCTTTTTATTTAGAACTAAGCTTTATTAATCTCTTAGTTTGATGGATTCTTTCAAATTTCTCCATGCCTTCTTCATCATCATCATTTTAGGTCACCAAGAAGCAACTGGTGAAATCCCTAAGAAGAAACTAAAGAGCATTGACTATGCTAACAAAAATGGCCCTTATGTTGGGCTTGTCATCCCTAACTCGTTTGAATTTAACCCTCTTCTTGAGTCAAAACATTTCTCACCTTCCTTTACCATTGATTTTGCAGGTACATATACTATACAATATATACATATTGGATTTGATGTACAATCAAGTGTTTTTTGCAGCTAGTTCGAATATACTTTGTTGATTTGAATAATTCATGTTTAAGGTAAGAGATTCAGATTCGGAACTCTAGCGAAGAAGAAGGTGATATTAGTCATGACGGGACTCGGAATGGTTAGTAAATCGGTTTTTCTAACGTTCTTTTCTTTAATTTCTCAACACTGTAATTACTTTGTCTATGGACATAGAAATCTTGATAATTAATGTAAATTTGTGGGGGGTTTTTGGTGCAGTTAAACGCAGGTGTAACGACACAATTGCTTGTGAGTTTGTTTGATGTAGAGGGGATAGTGCATTATGGAATAGCAGGAAATTTAAGCCCTTTGCTTAATATTGGATATGTCACGATCCCTAAGCATTGGGCTCACACTGGTCTTTGGAATTGGCAGGTTATTCAAAACTAATATATATTTCCTCAATTTTCCAAAGTTTACTTTTCTTTCATATATAATGGTCATGTCTTTATATTTTTCTTCCAAGATAAATTTAACTAGACATATTTAAACCCAAATTCGGGTTAAAATTGAACGTACTTTGATAAATAGTTAAACTTGTTTACTCGGATTGAGTCCGGATGTTAGGGCTAGAGTGGTGCCTCAGACTTCTGGAATCCCGCGTACCCATTTTTTTATATTTTAACATATGTATGTATATACGGGGCGTTTCTAAGTATTTGATAAACCCTAGATGTTGCAGAGATATGGAGACGGACCGAAAGATGAGCTTTCATTGGAGTCGAATGAAGACTACAGCCGAGACATCGGGTACTTGAGATTCGCGGACTTCACAACTCCGAAAACCAAATCCAACAATCTTTTGAATCACGTATGGTATCAAAGAGAAGAAGTCTTTCTTGTTGATGGAGTTCCAGAGCAAAGGCAACATGCTTTCTGGATTCCTGTTGACTCTCACTACTTCAACATTTCTAAGACTTACTTGCAGGTTAAAAAATTTTACTACTTTTTTTTAATTACTATTGAGTTATCACCGTGTAGGTTACGGTAGAGTTTTTGCTCTATAGCAAATAGGTTTGAATAGGCATGTCACGACGCGCTTAATAAGTAATAACTAAGATCGGATCGGTTTAGATTTAGTCCAATTATACATACTTGGGTTTGCTGATGAACTCATTCAAACAATCTGATCAAGATTTAGAGCGATCTTGACCTAAAAACTCAAAACCAACGAAAAACACACAAAACGTGGTGAAGCAATTTGGTCAAAGACCTAATCCGTAGGTTCTCATGAGAGGAGAATCGGCATTATCAACTTAGCAATTTACGTATTACAGTTTACAAGGAAAAAAAACTCGAAAACATAACGATCTAATCAAGAAAACCCCGAAATAGAAAGATGATGAAGACGTAGAAAAGAAGAAACAAAGTGCATGAGTCAAACACACGAAGGCTTTAATTAATCTCCCACAAAACGCAAAGTTCAGCCGAAGGTGAGAACGAGGGAAGATGATTCTGACAAAGCACTCAACATGCAATTCTCTAACTTCGGGAAGAGCGGACGGAAAGAGAAGGCCTTTGGACTCAGATATCATACTAACATATGGTTTCTTTGATAAGAAGATTCATGGTGGAGGAACAAAAGAGTTGGATCAGGCTTAAGTACATGGGGTCAGAAAGCGTACAATTCTACAACGCCTTCAATATCACATGATCAGTCCAACATCATGAGCTAGTAACGAACCCAGTCCATTTAACTCTTTTATCTGATTGTTTTGCGAACCAATCCAAATTCGGTTCTCGTCAAACCAAAACTAAAGTTTAAAAGACAACTATATAAAGTAGTAGCTAGGGTAAGAGTAAGAGTCTTTCGACGATGGTTAATTTGAAACTCACTAACTAACCCAACCCAAACCGATCCTTTGGGATTTTAATGTCGGAATCAGCAGTCCGAATTGGTCCAAAACTTCATCTAGACGATTTATGAACATTTTTACAATTAATCCATTTTAAGATGCGATTAAATCCGATATCATCTTGATCCAAAACCGTTTGTAAAAGTTTTAAACCTAATCCACCATGATAAGATGTGATTAAATCTTAATAAGATCTTTGTGATTAGGATGTGAAGTTGGAAGATTGCATAAACTCAACAACATGCTTATCAACGAAGCCCAAAGTGAGCATAGTAGAGAGAGGCGTAAGCGCAGATACATTTGTACACAACGCAGCATACAGAACTTTCCTACACAACAAGTTCAAAGCTAGCCCCGTAGATATGGAGACCGCAGCCGTTGCACTAATTTGCTTCCAACAAAAGAAGCCGTTTATCGCCTTTCGTGCTCTCTCCGACTTAGCCGGTGGTGGCTCGGCCTCCTCCAACGAGGCTTCCACATTCTCGTCCCTCGTCGTGGATAACTCAATCAAGGTTGTGATTCGGTTCATTCGGAACTTATAATTTGCATTGCTTACACGAAACTTTGAGTTTATTGTATATTGAAGTCTTGTTTTTCTTGTATTAATTGGTGAATAAGTGCTTGATGTGCTTTATAGTTTAATCGTTGTATTTGTAGATGATTTTATGTTTGGAGTTAATTTATGTGGAATAAGTGAATACAAGTTATACAACGTTGTGTACCAATGGAATTATATTTGTTAGTCACCGAGTCAAATATAACTAGTGCATTTTAAACTTTGAAGTGCACATGTACGATCCGATACCAACATATAAACCCGATAAAATTTTATCATAAAATCAACCGAAAATGAAAGGAGTAGCTCAATGTGGTTATGCACGGCATTAGTTATCTTATTTTAGAAAATCCCTTTATTAGTTTTTGATTTATCATTTTTTTGGTTGTTTGTTCTCTATTCAATTTGGTATAATGGTCCTTGTTGGTTTTCTTTAATTGTTGGTTTTCTTTAGTTGGTTTATTCGAACTTTTCAATTCCTCAATAATTTAAATTTGTTTGAAATATTTAATCGCTCTATTGACAATTTGCGACGGCTTTGAAACAAAAAAAAGTCCATCACATAAACCTTTTCGTAGCATGTTTCTTTGTCATCAATCTTTCAATAGATCTTTAAGTTTACTTACAATGGGTTTTAACATAAACCATGAAAAAAAATTACATAATTAACATCACACGTCGAACAAAAACCGAGTTTATAAAACGGTCTCTAAAGTCCATATTACAAATAAACTTACGGAACTTTTAAGTACACGGCGGAAAAATTAACAAGTGCACGACGCTTACGGTTTCCGGAACCGTCACGGTTTTAAAAACCGTAACCGTGAAAAAAAAATCAACGGTCATGGTTTCCGGAACCGTGGCGGCTACGGATCCCGAAATCGTAACAAATTTACTTCATAAATTTTACTAATATAGGTTAAAAAAAAATTTAAATTCCCACGGTCACGGAATTCGTGACCGTGTCAGAATTTTTATTTTTTTTTTCATTTTCTACCACGGTCACGGTTTCGAAACCGTGACAATTCCGAAAACCGTAAATGTCGTACATTTGTGAATTCTTCCGCAGTGCATTTAAAATCGCCCTAAACTTGTATCATCTTTATTCTAGTCTATTCAATCCTCATTCAATATCAAAATGACCAATCATATCGTTCTCATCTTTATTTTCAATCCTATCATTCTCATCTTCATTTCCATCATAGTCTACTTTTACTCCCTGCACAAAAGCCCAAACTATTTATAAACCCTTTAAAAACAAAAGATGTGTCAAATGATATTGATGTTATAAGCAATCTAAATCACCAATTAGGCGTTTACCCTCTAGCCTGTCTAAGCCTCTATTGTGACCTATCAAAACCATAAAAATAGTGAAAGAGGATACAATTCATGAAGAAGACGACAACACACGAAACATATTCATTACATACCCACTCATCAAATGCACATTGCTAAAGGAATATCCTACTACTATACTTTACACTATGAGTCATCACTAGCTAGCTTTAGAGTAAAAAAAAATGTGTTTGTATTATTATTTGTAAGTTTTAACTCTCTCATCAATCATGTCATGTGTTGTTTCCCTTTTGCTAGGTTGGCTCAATTATTGTACAAAACAATTTAAGTCAATGGGAATAGTACATCTTACTATGTGTGATTGTGATTAACTTAATATGATATTATAATCCACTTTGATTTGGTTGCTAAATAATGATCTTCTTGTAAGACTAGTAGCATGGTTTCATAGAGGATTAGTGAAATGAGTCTTGTATTTGCGTTGATACGTACTCCTAGAGTCTGTAGGTCTATCATAAACTACTTGGTTCAAATTTTAAAGACCAAGTATAGTACAAACTCTCATCTCATATTGATCAAATAAATCGGTATAACGGATACAAAAGTAGAGTAACAAACATTGTCCCAACCCAGCTAACTTGGCCGGTCTCATACCTAAGCCAAATCATACATGTGTCAAATTTCAAATGATAGTGGATACAAATGTAGAGCTAGCAAACATTGTCCAAACCCATCTAACTTGGCTGATCCCATACCGAAGCCCGATCATACATGTGTAAAATCATACAACCCGAACTAAATCAACCAAACTTAAATGAATTTGATCGGTGTAACCCATTTTAACGTGCAACTAGAACAATCATAAGTTCAATTTGACTCGAATCAACCTATAACACAAATTGACATGAAATTTGACTCGAATCAACCTATAACAATCATAAGTTCATTTTAACGTTGCGTTTGGTGGGTTATTGGATTATTTTTACACTTTTCAAAACAATTGATTATCTAAGTTGTATTATAGATGGAAAAAAAAATATTCAAACAATTTCTAAATTTAATCTCGTTCAAACAATTTCTAAATAATCAAAGTTGGGTTTGATGATCCGGTTATTAAAGACTATCAAAAGATTGTACTCGAACTGGAATGTGAGGTGAGTTACTCAAGTTCGGTTCAAATTCAACTCGAAAAAACTTTGACCAAGTTTATTCAAATTACAAAACAATTACGAGAGCATTGAAGTTCAAATCGGACTAGAGCGTAACCATGATTTTAACAAGACTAGTAGTTGATTTAGGGATGCATTTATGAAAATCCCTTATTATAGATGATTTTGTAAATGTGATCGAATAAAATGGCTCGATCTCTCGCGCACACACCCCAACTCGAAAAATGAGCAACATGCTCATGACAAGCCAAATATGAGCTTAATACTAAGCTTTTTTCAAAATCTATAGTCGAGATCAATTGATTCTTATGAGTTAAATGGAAAAAAAAAAACATATATATATATATATATATATATATATATATATATATATATATATATATATATATATATATATATATAAGGTCAACTCATTTGTATAACGATCATAATCTGAATCTTGCCATTGTGTTTTATTAGCACTTGATGTAGATAAAAAGTCAACGTCAATTGGATAAGGACGATTTAGATAATGCATATGATTACTGATATAGATTATATGTATAGGATCATCTATAGCATTTTTTTATAGTTATAATGAGTATTCATGTATATATCAATATACATATAAATATATTATGTATATATCAATATACATATAAATATATTATGTATATATCAATATACACATGAATATTCATTAATACAAAATACCATAAATAACCCTAATACATATAATCCATCAATTACATTATGATAATGAGTCAATGACACCCCACATTAAATTAATTATTAATAAAAATACCATAAATAACCCTAATACAATCCATCAATTACTTATGATAATTAGTCAATGACGTTAAATTAATTATTTTGTCATTTTGCAAACAAATAACGAAAAGCCAAAATAGCATTGTAACAAAACTGAGTATATATAAAGGGACAGTCTCATACACTCTTCACACATGAATATAGGATTCTAAGTAAAAAAAGAAACAAATAAAATCAGGATGGGGAAAATAGCATTAGGAAGCACAAGAGAAGCAATCCAACCCGATTGCTTACAAGCACTCGTCGTTGAGTTCATCGTCACTTTCCTCTTCATCTTTGTCGGAGTCGGATCCGCCATGGCTGCAAGTAAGTATAAGCTATATGTATTCTCTCTCCCAATATGAGTTATGTACAGCGGTACAAAGTTAGGTTCCAACTGAACTTTTGGACAGTTTCAGGATTGCATCTGAATATCTGATCTAGATCGGTCTAATAAAAATATTTGGATCCATGGTTTGGTTCGGTCCAGACCGAAATTTAAACAATGTTAGTTCAATAAATCATGAACTCCAATATGTTAGGTTGATCTCCGATTCTATACATTTGAAGTTAGATTAATAGGGTTCGAACGAGTTGAATCTATTTGAACCGGTCGGTTATGACCAAGCTCGGTCTCCGTACATATATTTGATGTTTTGGGTTTTGGATCGGTCGGATCGAATCGGGTCTAGATTGATATAATTTTGTTTGCGTGTTTGGTGTTGATTAATCAAGTTAATCACTTTATTGTTTAGATCAATTATCCGGAGCTCCTTTGGTGGGTTTGTTCTACATCGGGACGGCACACGCACTGGTGGTGGCGGTGATGATAGCAGCCGGACTTAGAATTTCCGGCGCCCACCTCAACCCTGCCGTAACCCTTGGGTTGGCCGTAGGCGGTCACATCACGGTGGTCCGATCTATACTATATTGGATTGATCAGTGTGCTGCTTCTGTTGCCGCTTGTATTCTTCTCAAGTATCTCACCGGTGGCTTGGTAAGTTTCGGTTTAATAATACAACAAAATTTAAACTAAATTAAATATAAAAACTCGTGAGCATTTTTTAAATATTTAAACTCTATTTTATAATATTTAAACTCTAATTTTGCAGACTACTCCAGTGCACACATTAGCAAGTGGAATGGACCCACTACAAGGAATCATAATGGAGATAATATTGACCTTCTCTTTGCTCTTCACAGTCTACGCCACAATTGTGGACCCAAAGAAGGGCTCTATTGATGGGTTTGGCCCATTACTTACTGGGCTTGTAGTTGGGGCCAACGTTTTCGCCGGTGGGGCCTTCTCTGGGGCCTCAATGAACCCAGCTAGGTCATTTGGGCCGGCTCTTGTAACTGGAGATTGGACTGATCACTGGATCTATTGGGTTGGGCCGCTCATTGGTGGTGGACTTGCTGGGCTCATCTATGAGAATTTCTTCACTGTCAGAACTCATGTTCCAATCCCAAGAGATGATGAAATAACCTTCTAAATCATGTGTGAATCACTTGATTAATGTGTTTACATGTTTATTTTTTATGGATTGTTTGCTTGTTTTATGATTCCATTATTGGAATTTATGTGCTTTAATTTGGAGAAATTAATGTTATGATGCTTAAATTTCGAGTTTATATATGTTGTCAACTCTCCAAAATTAAAAACGAAAAAGTAATGGGTAAGAAGTGATAAATGAAATTAGCATAATGTACCATTTTACCGCTTTATTTAAGATAACTCTTGGTATCAGTATTATCGTTTTCTAGCTATAATGAATATACAAAAAATATATAGTTCTTTGTGACAAGGTACGGGTATTATTTTTGGTATTATTTTTAAGTTTAATAAATAAATAAATAAATAAATAAATAAATTTACAAAATACTTTTAATATATCATAATGATTTATATTAATTAACCGCCGGGTTTGTACATTTCTTAAACATTTCCAATCCCGAACATTGGTTTACCTAAGTCACTGTACAAACCCTCTATAAAATTACATATTTTCGTTATACGATAGCACAAATATGAACGGACGTGCTAGCAAGATAGAAGGTCAACCGATTTTTATTAGCTATTTAGCTCTACCATCAACAATATATAACTTAATTGCTTAAATAATAGGATCTGGCTTGTACAATGGCGTTCATTACTCCAACGTATAATGTCTAGAGCTATCAATATGACTTGACCGAAAACCTAACATAAATTGATCGGTTATTAAAATTGATGTATATAAATTAGTTCGGAAACCCGTAAATTGATTGTTCTTATTCAATTTGAATTTTTTGTAGTAATGTTTCAACAACATTATACTATAATTCATATCACTTATTTCTAAGTGTAAACAAGGTTTCATTCCAAAACTATACTAAGAGTTATGTTTCTATTTAATCGATATAGATACATAGAGATCGCTTTCGAATTTATTCATGGATTTGGATTGAAAAGGAAATGGAGAAGGTTGAAACTCAAGATTTAGATGTATACGTACAATCGCCTATTTGTGTATTTACACCTCTATACAAAAATAAGCAACTACTTAAGTAAAAAGTAGTTCCCTGATCGGTCATTAAAATTGATGTATATAAATTAGTTCGGAAACTCGTAAATCGATTATGCTTATTCAATTCGAATTTTTTAGTAATGTTTCAACAACATTATACTTAAATCCGTTCTTTCTAAGTGTAAATAGGGTTCATTCCAAAACTATACTAAGAACTATATTAAGAGTTATGCATGTTTCTATTAATCGATAAAAATACGTAGAGACCGCCTTCGAATTTATTCATGGATTTGGATTGAAAAGGAAATGGAGAAGGTTGAAACTCAAGATTTAGATGTTTACGTATAATTGCCTCTTTGTATATGTACACCTCTGTACAAAACATAAGCAACCACCTAAGTAGAAAGTAGTCCCCTAGGTAGATATATGGAAAGCCTTAGTTAAATAAGTGTTAGTCCCACGTAAATGAAAGTTACATATTCTTACCTAAAACGACAAGAATATGTATTAATGTATACATATGGGAGATTTGACAGCCAATATGTATCGAGTGTCCTCCATCGATTTAGTTACATTACAGGTTGTACATATTAATTGTTTGACCCAACTGAGATTGTAGTTCCCACCAAATTAGGCTGCTGACGGGTGTTTTCGTTGAGTTTTAAGTGCGATCGTGTATCTACGATATTACTGTTATTTGAGTCGAACAATCGAGTTATGATATTTTTATGTTCATCTTACTTAAAATACAGTGAAGCTCAAACTCAAATAAAGTTTTAGTTAAGCAAAAAAATGTTCTCGTTCCCGGCTTGTTTAACAAGTTTGAGCCGAGTGAAGTATCTCGATGTGTACGAGAGATTGTAGATTAACTCATTTAGTCATTGTTATGGTGATCATTGTGAAATTCTGAAAGGTTATATGTATTTCACGTCTGAGCGCATATGTACGTCGGACTTAAGTACAACACATGAGTCTAATGAAATTTCATCATAAAATTAACCGGTAATAGGAAAACTAATTAATTCACCGACCTTATATACTAGGTTCGATATCTCCTAGCTTTAGTTGTCGAAACTTGTTATTTCTAACACGCACCCCCAAATGCAACTAATTCCTAGTTGACACGTGCCCACGATTAGGATCGCGGGCCGGTTAGAGACTGATTGCTCTGATACCATGTGAAATTCATACGATCAGATTTGATGTGGGATCCATCGCACGTCCGAGTGCATATGTGTATTAGGCTCAAGTCCAACACATAAACCCAATAAAGTTTCCTCATAAAACCAATTAACAATATAAGGAGTAGTCCGCTGACCTTATATACAAGGTTTTGAATTTCCTAGCTTTAGATGTGAGAATTTATTATCTCTAACACGTACCCGCAGATGCAACTAAGACCTAGTTGACACCTACGCTCAAGTTAGGATCACATGCCGATAAGAGGTAACAACCTTGATACCTTTGAAAATTTTTGACCGGCCAAATTTGACATGAGAGACCATCGCATGTCCGAGCACGCGCATATACATGTTTGGTCCGAGCCTAAAACATAATCTTAGTAGAGTTTCATCCTAAAATCATTTGGCAATAAGAGGAGTAGTTCACCGACCTTATACACTAGATTTGGAATATCCTAGCCTTAGATGCTAGACATTATTATCTCCAACAGTCATTCGATCCGGACAAGCCCACGTACAACCGTTTACAATCGACTCAAACTCTTATTATCGCACATAAATTCTAATTGAGCTTAAAGTATGCTCATATTGACATTGTTTAATAAATGAACACTGATTATCCAAGTCCAAACTTTAATCGAGCTAAAAAATATGCTCAGACTCAGGCTACTCAACTTCTTTAGCTATTAAATGAGCTCGATCCACGTTTTTTAGTCACTCTCGCGTCAAGCTCGACTTATACAACAACTCTATTGAAAGCTAACTCGTTTAATCATCCTTAACTAGGGTTATTAATCGAATCGAATAGGACAGGTATTACTCCGTCTTTCAAATGAAATGGCACATTTATATCTTTATCACGTAGTCATGTTCAACTCTTTTAATCATATGCTCGTATTAACCTTGTTTAAAATTCAAGTGGCTCAACTCATTTAACAACTCTACGTATCAACACAAAAACATAACAAGAGTCGTTAGAAGTTGACTCCCGTTTGGTTATAACTCTTGAAACGGATTATAAATGAATCTAGTTCATATTGATACCTTGTTCATGGAATCATTTTATGTGATTTTATGCAAAATGTACTTGTTTTTCCGCCTTTTGTTACCATATAGGATATCAAAACTAATCAATTTTCACTACAATTACTTCAGACAACCAGGAATGATTCCCAAAAACTTTATATGCATAGTTATACGTATGGACTAGATACATTTTCATTTTGTTTTCGTTTGCAGAGTTCAAACCAAACGGGTCTGAATAGACATACATTGATACATACATATTTTTTAAATTTGTGTTAGAAAAAACAATAATGACACTATAACGAGAGTTGTTAGAAGTTGTTTATAAACACACCACATTGTATACATCGACGTCAGAAATTGAGGTTAAGATCTACATACATATTCAAGAAAGGGATAGAACAAAATAATAAATGCTCTCTCTCTAGAGCCTTTCCGAGCATTTAAAGATCTACCAATATGGCTACATTTACAATTTTTTTAAAAATTTATTTTTGTTACCGTCCACAAGTATATAAATTTCACTGTACGTTCGATATATACCGTCACTCATCAGTGACTGCCCTAATCTCACATGTTTTGTTCTGTCCTTCATATGGTGATTGATCATGTGAATCAGAACATGAAGATCAATTCATGTCATCTCCTGGATTTTTACCTTTCTTTTGGTGTTTGAAAATCGAACCAGAGAATTTTCGGATATTAGATAAGATCAATTCATGTAATATATTAATAATTACTTTGACTAATGCATAGGTACGTATGGCCGATCAAATTTCAATCCGAATAGAATTTCGGTTGAAAATCGAACCAGAGAATTTTCGGATATTAGATACGATCTAGGTCAAAACTGACATTATCCGTCAAATTTTAAAGGACGTAAAAGTGAGTGAACTTGTATATTCATTTCAGGTCCGTCATGAACCGATTAACAACATCAAATTAGGATGCCCGTATATCTTGACGGGCAAATTGCGTACATGGATATTTAAGTTAGTAGTATAAGAGAATCATTTGATGGTATTTTTTCAAACTAAATAAATGGCTTTTTCGTTTTATTTTTGAGTTGAAAATTACTGCTCTGAATCACTTATATAAATAGGGCGGTTATATTTACATATTTAAACTTGACTTTATAAACGAGACGATTTAACCAAATAAATTTAAATTAAGTTTTATAATGTACAATATTCATATTAAGAGAACGAGCTCGAGTCAACATTTTGTCGAGTCGAGTCTTAGTATTTCAACTAAGATTATAACCTTACAGTATTATTATAGTCAAATATTTTAAAATTATAATTCAACCAAGAAAGAAATAAAATACGAGAATAGATTATTCGAGTTGCCACAAATAAGTGACTACATCCGGAGACATTATCATGTCATTGTTGTACATTGTATTTTTATGATGATAATGACTATAATGACTTGGGGTCAAGTATATCAATAATATCTAAAAGATATATAAAAGCCCTAAATAATAAATAAGTCGAGCATCGACGTACTCAAAATCGACTTTTCTATATATGAGCTTAGCCAAAAATTTAACCTAGTTTTAAAACGAATTTATATTCAGTACGTTTTAAACTATACAAGCTCACAACTAGTTTTTTCGAGTCAAACCCATTTATTTATCTCATATAACAATCCAATACATAAATGGTGAAACAGTGAAAAACCTAAGAACATGGGTGCATTACATATATTTTGTGTATTCGATGCTTAACGTTAAGAAGGACGGTTGGATAGCTTCGGTTGGCACTTAAATGAGTTAGGTAAACATCTAAACTCCCCAAATAAACGTACAATTCAAATCTTGTAACAACGTGAATCAAAGGGAAAATTGCACTAAATATTCTAACGTTAGGGTAGTTGTCAAATTAAGTTGTTACGATCTAAATCATATAAATTTTACAAAATATATAATTTTTGAGTTATTGAAACATACAGTAATATCAATGTTTATCATTGAAATGATTTAATCGCCGTGTGAAAATCACTAGTTTATTGGAATTGAAGTTAAAACTTATTAAATAGTTAAAAATATGAAAAATAAGCCGGTGTAAGTGTAAAATTTTATAAAAATATTTACTTTATATTTAAGGATTAATTTTTGTAGGATTATATTTGGTATATATTATTTCATAAACTACGATAATTCTCATAATCTTCTTCCATTTACCTTATAAAATAAGAAGAAAAAAAACTTTCATAAATAAATAATCACAGGGTTTTATAATCTTTAACTTGGATGTCCATACATCCATTTTGTAGCTTATACTTTCTTAACCGACAATCATGACTAATTTGACACATTACAAGTCCAACACTAAAAAAAACCGTTTTATATTGGTTCGATTTGCTTAAAAGTAGGGGGAAAAAGAATGTTGTAATTTGCTTAACCATGTAAGTCAATCGGCCACATGTATCTTTTTAACCAAAACGTAACATTTGAAGACGCAAAGGTATAAATATTCTCGAACAACTAAAATTCTAGCTCTACGTACATTTTTCTTAATAACGGAAAGCGGTTAGTTTGAATTACCTTCTAGAGGTAGTCAAACCAAAAGCATCATTGCGGATGAGAACACGAAGTTCGGGATCGTCAGAAAAATTGGTGTTGAGTGTCGAGATTCCAAAATGGGTCAATCGGTCAGAAACACAGTTAATTTTTCTGAAAATATGTCTGATTTGGACTTAGTCAAACAAGAGAAGGTCCAGTCAGGAGTTGGATATAATTATTTCAACTTCTCATTGGCAACTCCATAAACCTTGGAGTGCCTTGATAACACAAAGGTTATCCCCTCAATTTCAATCTTTTTTATTTGGAATTTGATTGTCTCTTGTAAGCAAACTTTCAAGGCATAAGTGATAACATGATTTATAGACCTAGTTTAGTCATGCATTTAGGTATATTTCTCCTTTCCGCATTCATGTTTTAGCCTTAGTTTGTGCAATTTATACTTGTTTAGTTCGACTTTGCAAGAATAGATGTCTACACACTATTTATGGCTTTGTAGGTAATTTGGCACATTTTGGAGCTAAAACGATGTATTTGAAGATCAAACCTCGAAGTGGATGCATTGGAGCAAGCATACGTGCACGAGAAAGGGTTAGGAAGCAAGCTAAGAGCATGAAGAACGACCAAGGAAGCATCTCGGGCGAGATCACGACCAGAAGCACCAATCTCGGCCCTTGATCCAAGTTTCTGTCGAGCAATCTCGGTCGGCATTTCGGCCGAGATCCTCATAATACAGACTGAGATTTTCTAGACGCTAAAGAAATTGAAGTCAGATCCAAAATCTTGGACCCGACAATACCCAAATCTCGGCCGAGATCCATGTGACTTTGACCGAGATCCCATCATGCTGAAGAATCTCGGCCCCGACATGACCGAGATCAGCCCGAGATTTCGTCTTGAACGTTATATTTTATTTACGGGTTGTTTCATTTTCGGCCCAACGTCTTTTGGCAAGGGTTTGTGTATAAAAGGAAACCCTAGATTCATTCATTAGGGGAGTTTATCTTGCTTCATCATCCAGTTTTCATAAAGTTTCATACCCCGTTTCCATTCATCATTCTTATTAGTTTAGTTTAAAGATTGAGACTTTTACATTCAGCTTTTGTTCGACTACAACTGGGACGACATTTATTTCATTGGAATTATAATTATTCAAGCTAAGTACTTTCTCTTCCTTCCTTTGTTATTCCTTGAATTGCTTGTTTCCTTAGAATTGATTGCTGAATTTATTATGATGATTCTTGGCTAGAACTATAGTGATTCCAAGGTTGGTAGGAATTTGCTTATGCCTTGGACTATGATGGATTATATTGCGCTTTAGAATTGGTTTGAATTGATATAAATCCTAATGGTTGATTTGGAGATAGATCTAGATTAGAACCTTCTAAACTAGCAACGTGAGTTGGAATTGAGACTTACCCGGTGAAATTCCTCTTAGATACATAAAGTAGATTAACCATAGGTAATAAAAGTGAAACCTTTATTGGATTGAATGTGTCTGCTTGCTTTCTAAGTTATGTAATTTCTGAGACTTACCCGGTAAAGGTTTACTTGATCCTTAGTTAGATAATCTGGTTTGTAGTAAATTTCTCCCTAGATACCTTGAGACCTACCCGGTAATAGGTAGTTAGAATTGAGATTAGATGATCTTGAGACTTACCCGGCAATAGACCATCAGGTTAGTAACGTTCATCCCTGTAGTTTTTCTACCATAGATCTTTGTGTGTTATCTTGAGTCCATATGCCATAAACAATGACCTTGAATCCTTGTAATATGTTCTCCCTTTGCTTGATTGTCTTTTTTCCTGTTTTATAAACTGTTTTCAATTGAATTGATATTCAATTGCGAACAACCAAAACCTTTTCCAAAACCTTTGATTTCTCTTCCCTTATCTTTTCCAATCTATTTTCTTATTCTAGATTTACACTATAATTTATCATTATTGCAAATTGAATCCCCAAGTCTTTGTGTTCGACCTTGGAGTACTTGCTCTACTGCATATTATCCATTCACTATGGGTTCGCTGCAATTGAGTAATTATTACAAGTTATAAATTTAAAGCATATCGTGGTTTGCTACCCTGTGAGTCTTTGTCACTTTTGACACGGATTTGCAGTGGTGCAAAATAAGCGAACAATAAGCTTCAACTTTTATCACCAAGTTGAAGTTATTTCTTGTTGCATCGAGGCTCACCACCTCTCCTTTGTGGTTCCGAATCACAAAACCGATTGATGTTATACCCGAATCGAGTTTTGATCCATCAAAATTAAGTTTATAGAACCAGGTTTTGGTCTATCTCGTTTAATGTTGTTTTTTTTTTCCCTTTTGGGGGAGTTAGTGTTCATTTTTTGCGGTTTTATATCATAGTCATCGTCGTCATTGATTTTGGTTTTCCAATAACGGATTTGGTTTTTTTTTATAAAGATAATTACCTTGTTATCACATTGAGTAGACTCATTATTAAAGATAATTTTGCTTGTGAAAAACCAGATGCTCCACCATATGGTAGCAAGGTTTGCGATTTTATAAAGTCTAATTTTATTTTTGATTTGTAGGATTTCATGAGCTTTTTTTTTTATTATGAAGGCAAATTTTGCCAATGTTATTTGTAATTGACTTATTAAATTTGGTAATGATTTCTTTGGTAAAGGGACAATCAATAAATGTGTGTTTCAGTTATCTAGATGGTGATTGCAAAGTTCAAAATGCCTTGTTACAACAATTTTCCTTTCATAGAGCTTGACTTTTGTTGGAATTCGGTCTTTTGAGATTTTCCATAAGAAATTTTTTAATTTTGGGTTGTGTGTCAAGCTTCCAAATTCAATTGCAAATGTTATTTTTTTGGAAGCACGAGTTTTCCTCAATTAATTCCAGTTCAAGACGGTTTCGGTTTCAAACGGTTCCGGTTCCAAACGGTTCCGGTTCCAAACGGTTCAACCCGGTTCGGTAATTTCTTAAACTGTTCCGGTTTCAAAACACGGTTCTTTAAACGGTCTGGTTCTAAACGTTTCCGATATAAAAAAAAGAAAGAAAAGAAACCGGACCGTTTACATTAAGCGGTTCTGGTTCCGGTTTCCTTAAAAAGATTCCGGTTCAGAAACCGTTAACAATCCTAATTTTTACTATATCTTCAATATAGTCTATCACTGATCACCGACTTGCCAAATAATCTCTTCTTTAAACTCATATTTGAATTTCAAAAGATTATTCCATCGCCGTACGCTTGGCCCTCTTATCTATACATACTTCTTTGATTTGTTGTTTTATTCTTTATAATCTATATTAATAACTGATACAGTAAATTTGACCTTATCAAGATTCTCATTAAATAAAAATGTAATTTTAAACCCCATAGACAATTCATTTCATCTACTTTTGCTCTTAAACGATCTCTTAATTGATTCTATGACTTTACCCGTTAGATCTATTAATCACAAACTTCAAAATACGAGATGTGTTGATAATTTCTGGGCTCAAATTGATTCAATATGACAAAGATTGCTAAGTTATGGACATGCAAGTCTATTATTTCACCAACCATTTTACATCACATATAAATTCGATAATAATATATGAAATGACTTAGCTTGGCCTACAAGCAATAAAGCCATTGTCCAATGCTCCTATCAATGGAAAGAAGTTTGGGTCCAAGCGTATAAGAATAACAAGTTTTTACAATAGATCTCGATCAATCTATTTAATACAATCAAGTCCCGAACATATATGAACAAATAACAATGTTCCACATCGTGAATGACGAACCCTTTCGATCACTTAATGAAATCATTATCGATGAGTGGTTGAGTATAATAAACAATTTTGGGGTATACTCATTTAAGTATAGGTATCAAGTCGACCGGTCAAATCTATGCTAGCTACATAACCATGCACAAAAATGCATGGTAGCTACTCGATAATCAATACGTCTTTTCAGAGTATAACTTTTCTTTTAGTTCATACTGTATTTATCGGAAAATTACACCTCTCATCAAGTTTCTTTAATCACAAATTCGCATTTAAATTATACAATAAAACAATTTTACGGGATGTTACACATATAAATTTATCTATTAACATTCTCGAAGTGTGATTCAACAACTCCAATCTTGGATAGTAGGAACTAAAAGAGAGTGAGTATATATTAGATTTTTACATAGTCGTCTTGACTTGTCAATATGTCATTTGAGACAAATGGATCTTGAGCAAAAAATGTTGGACTGAAGATATTTAATAAGGACTTGACGGATATCCTCTCTTCTCACTCTTTGTTTTGTTTGCAACAATATAACGTCGTTAGATTGATGGCAATAGGACATTGGTAGGTTAACGACGGTAGGTTGGCGACAATGTGACGCTTATATTTAAGCTCCCACGTAAGGTTTGTTTTGATACCACGTAGAGATCGAATAAAAGGCCAGCTAAAAGCCTGTTATATTCGGTTGATTTGAATCATTTATATATTATTATCAAATAATAACAAATTAATATATATTATTTTGATAAAGTACCATATCATCTTGTTGATTTCTAATTCAAAGCATATATACATATATAGGTAGTATATAAATCAGTTGTATATATTATGAGATGATTATATATGTTTGGTACATGTAAACAAATATCCAGCTCACATTTTATATCTTGAATAATTTACAAGTCAATGTACGTCGTGCGAATGATTTTAGTAGGACAATTTTTGTGGGTACGTAAGCAGTCGTAATTGCTTTATATATAAAGTATATAAATAATATAATGCATGATTGTATATACTATACTCCATTTTGAACCCAATAATTGAACGTAATTAAAAATTAAATAGTTTTTTTTAATGTAAAGAGGAGTCAGTCGTTTTCGACGCATCTAGTCGCTCTTTATTATGAAAAAAAACGAAATTTAAGGTGAGGAAAAAAAATTTAACCCTGTGCGCACCTCATAAAACGCAAATATATCCCATAAGTACGTTCCATAACGCACATGTTAGACATGTGTATTTGTGTGCCCTCAATAAACTACATATTATCATATCATATATAAGTCGTCGTATCCGTATGTCGCATATATGTATTTGTTCGCCCCCAAAAGACGTCTATGTGCGCCTTATAAGACATACATTTCTAAAACGCATGCACAATTTTCGCTCATAAAACTAGATTAAATTAGCGATACATCGATCATTTTAGTTGTCACCTAAATATATAGGTCCATATATCTTTGTGAAGAGACATTTCATCTACGATTAAAGGATATTGTGTTGTCAGGACATGCATTCATGCACGTACCTAACAGCAAGTACTTATCAATGGCGACATATTATCTAGTTCTACTAGATTAATTTTCTATACAAATTTCATTCTATGACGTTTTCCTAATATAAATTTGTATAATTTCGGATTTTAAAATTAAAAATAAAAAGATTGTCAGAGAAACCTCTATATTTGTGTGTATAAAAACGAGACAACAATCAAGCAAATTGTCTTTTTATCAGAAATTGTATATACATATTGATTGAGTTTATAATGATTGAAATTTTATATGGATATATTAACACGGATATGTATATACAAACTTGAAAACTCCGGATTAAAATACTATGTTTTAAATTGGTTTGAACTTGATGTGTTTTTGAAGATTTTTCCGGATTTTTAGATTTGATACAGAAAATTCTGTTACTATCAACGTATTTAATTATGTGTATAACATACAGTATAGACCTTTTTTTTATACGTTTATTTAAATTTAATATTTAGATTTTAAATGCAAACCTATCTTGCATTACTTCTATGGTCATCTTAATTATTGATTATATTTTTTTAATTACATACTTTTGAAATTTGGATGATTTCCATGATTTATTCCTATAAAGTGAGAATAGTTAATGGACTTTACATGGGGTTTTTTATTGAACTTTTTATAAATAAGGGAAAAAAGTAACACTCCGAATCCGTAGAACTCGAAGTGCTACTGAGCTAGGATCTCACAATGGATCCTGACCCTAGCCTGACAACAAGTTCACTGAATCTTACAACAAGACACAAATAGATTAAATACAAAACATCAAACTTATATATATATATATATATATATATATATATATATATATATATATATATATATATATATATATATATATATATATATATATATATATATATATATATATATATCAAAAGGTAATACATAAGTACCGCTGAGTACAAATAAAACATAAACTGTACGTATGAAATATCCCATATCCCCGATATCGACCCAGTGTACGGAGCCCTCAGCGGATCACCCACTCTGGATCACTCTGCAGCTCTCCTAACCTGCAAATGATCTACAACACGGTATAAAACCGTTAGCTAATCATACACATATATTGATGATAAGCATAAGCACAATCACACCACAAGGAATAATAACACATCATTATGCTTTCACACATTTACCCGGTTTATTATCTTTATAAAGTTCAATCACTCAAACGTATATATATATATATATATATATATATATATATATATGAACATATCTTTAAATTAGTTTGAACTTAATGTGTTTTTGAAGATTTTTCCGGATTTTTAGATTTGATACAAAAAAATTTGTTACCATCAACGTATTTAATTATGTGTATAACGTACAATATAGACCTTTTTTTATATGTTTATTTAACTTTAATATTTAGATTTTAAATGTAAACCTATCTTGCATTACTTCTATGGTCATCTTAATTATTGATCATATTTTTGTAATTACATACTTTGAAATTTGGATGATTTCCATGATTTATTCCTATAAAGTCTATAAAGTGAGAATAGTTGAGCGACTTTACATGGTTTTTTTTAATTGATTTTTGTACAAATAAGTGGGAAATGTGATTTTGTTTATGTTTTAAATCGATGTTTGTAACATCCATAAAATTGTCATTCAACAATTTAGAATGACGATTTATGATTAACTTATAAGGATGAGTTGTAACCCATGTTAAGTGATAGAGTGATGACAAATAACTATGAAGTTAAACGTGTTCGTGTAGGAGCAGTTTTAGGATGGAGGATCTCCTGAAAAGAAGTTTATGCACGTGCATGGTTTTTATGGGGCAAGCGTCCCAAAGAACTCGGGTCTTACAATATCAATCAAACTATTTCATAGCTCGTGCCTTGCATGGGTATTTGTTAATAAATTTTTTGAAAATTGTGTAAATAATATAAATCGAAGAATACCGTCAACGCATATAATTGGTTCGATATAAAGATATACGAAAAAAATTATCTTTGTTAATTGCAATAATATAGATACCAATAAAATTTTATTTGATATAATGAACCGATAACATAAAACTACTAATCTATCATCGATACTTGATTATATTGAACTCTTTAGAGTCAAATGATTATGATAACAAATTAAGGAAACAGAACAATGTAACATTTATTTTTTAAAAAGAAACGATCGAATGTTTACCTACAATAACTAAAGAGATTGATTAATCCACCACAATAAGGTCATCATATATACGGCGGAAAGTAAAGCGGAGTTACAATAGAGCTACCCCGCAAGTTTTACGTTAGGAAAAAAAAAAACTTATTTGATATGTTATATTTTTGTGATTATTTCACAAATTTTACAGTTTTTTTTTAATTTAAAATTTTAGTCATGATAGAGCTTCTCTAACAAAATTGTTATTGACCAAATCTTCTTTACGTTATTGACCAAATTGGTATTGACAAAATCTTATTTACATTACGTTACAAAGGAACCATTACAATTATTTTTATAGAATTTAATTTTAGTAAATTAAAAAAATGTCGAATGTTTGGCAGAATCCGGATCAGTTCAAATCTAGCTAGGTTCGATGAAAGCAACAATAACAATGTTATTGTTAAAGTCCGGTACAAACGTACCGTAGAAAGGAGGTATGTGTGGATGCAAGTGTACATGCGCGTTATGTTTAAGCTCGACACATAAACTCAACGGGGTTGTCTCTTAAAACCAATTGGCAACAGAAGAAGTAATTCACCGACTTTATATACTAGGCTCGAAATGTCCTCAACTTTCAATGTTGGAACTTATCTCCAACACGCCTCACAAGTGCAACCAAGGTATAGACCGAGTTAACACTTGCCCACAAGTTAGGAGTGCAAGCCGAATAGAAAGACTAACCGCTCTGATACAATGTCAAAGTCCGGTACAAACGAACCGTAGAGCGGATGTCGTGTGTATATGAGTGCACAAGTGTGTTAGGCCCATGCTAGTTACATAACCCAATAATGTTCTAGTAAAATTAATTGACAATAAAGGAACAACCCCCAAACTTATATAGTTATACAATAGGCTCATAATATCCCCAACTTTCATTTTAGGAACTTATTATCTGCCACAAAAATTATTCATAAGAAAAAAGAAAAAAAAACATAAGTAGAAGTTTTACAAGAGAAAATTATTTGGGAGTATAACATTTTCTATCGGAATTTAAAGTAGAGATCGAGTTTACGAGTTGTATAAAAGTTATCACATCTAAAATTGTTGAGATAATAATTTCTCACCTCTAAATCAATGTGAGTACAACATATAAAGTTCATAGACTATTTCGTCAAATTGTGCACTTTTGGATCAGACCGATAATTACAGTCCAATCTTGGACCGTTACTATCGGATTCTCCTGGTTCGATCTTGAAGCGGAATATTCCGGTCCTTTACCGCGTTTTACACTTTCTATAATTTTTGTAAAAATAAGTATGAGTCTGGGTTTCGACTAAACCGTAATAAAATAAATACATGCTTTTTTTTTTAAACCTGAAAATGGGTCATTACGGACCGTCACGGTCTAATCCGGTCCAAGGGTCGTTATTATTTTCACAAGCTAAAGCGTTGCAACCCTAGAGTTCATCATCTCCCGGCAGTCCGCCCATCATGCCAAATCTGGATTGTCTAGGCCCACGGGGCTGAAATGGCCGCCCCACCGCCTTGATCCGAATAATATTTTTTAATAAAAAAGGTACTCATCAGCCCACTAGCCAGACTCGATCCTAATAAACGGATAATTTTTTTTCATAAAGTCTGTCTCGAGTTCGAATTTGAGCTTAACATGCATATATGCTCGTCATACATGCATTTCGCCAACTTTTCCAATTCAAGTTTATCCTACTAATTTGATCCGGTTTTACCGTTTTAGGTATTTAGTCAACTATAACATGGTATGAGAGCATGTGCAAGTGTAGCTACTTCTAGAAAAGAGTTGATGATATGCTTGTAGACTATAGTTATTTTTTTCTCCATCACTAACTAATATAAATCGATGATTATATGATAGCTACCCTTTATAGAGTTAGAATCCCATTGTCTCCCACAAGTCGATCCTTACTTGAAGCCACGCGAAGTGATAGAGGATGAAAGCTGTATATATATGTTAGTCAGAATAAGAATCATTATACTTACCTACAACCACACTTTCCACGTACTTCTATTCATACAATATTAGCTAGAGATCATTGTTTTGTTAAAACTTCTTCTAATTTCTACTTTCTTATAATTGTGTTGGGTAGGGGTGTAATACGAGCCAAAGATTGATATGTTTAAGTTCGGCTTGTTATAAACGAGTCGAGTACTATCCGAAACTAATTTTTATATAAGTTTTAAAATGTATTCATATTTGACTCGTTTAGAAAATGAACGAGCTCGAGCCGAGCTTTTGACGAGCTGATCCCGAGTCGAACCCGGATAGGTCGACTAAAATATCAATACAAATTCGATATAAGTTTCAATTTTCCGAGACATGGATTTAGGTTTGTTTGGCAATCCAATTTACACAGTGTACGAAGGTTATCAAGTTTACACAAATCATGAAAAATAACTAAGCTTGATAGTGAGAGCAAAAAGCGCCAATGTTATAAAATGTTATGCTAGCTTACGAAACCTTAAACTTTTTTCTTTTCATATACTATGTGAACAAAAATAATAGTAACTTATCGAATGATAAATTATAAATATAACCTTATCGAAAAGTTAATTTTAAACAAAAAATATTTTTTCTTTAATAATTTTACGCTTGTATCAATTCCATCGCATACTTACTTTAAAATTTTCAACTATCTCAATAAGATTCGACTTCAAATTCCAAAATTTTCAAATAACTCCTACACTTACCATGCAAAACTTAAGTAATATATCTTCATGTAAAAAAGGTTAAAACGATTTTCCCCTCAATCAATAGTGAAATGTAACGTCGAACCTACATTTACAAGAACACATACAAGTATACAACCCAACAATAAAGTATGGTAAGTCAACAATATTACTGACACAAAATCTATGGTGTATACGCTAGCACGTTGTTTTAACTACTGTATTATTGTTCCAAATATCAATTCGGGTCGGGTCAAGTCCTGTGGACAATTTTGCATGGCCCGTAATCAATGTTGGGTCCCACCTCAGAAAGGCATTTAGCTCGTTTCTTCATCTGGGTCCCACCAGTTACACTCCCTTTATAAGTGCTATGTGATTGAGAAATAATGCTATACAAACCTCCTTTGATATTTTCCTTTCTTCATTCTCTGTTTATACTCTGCAACTTCCCTTTCTCTCTTCTTCTTTGCATGCAATTTATCATCCAAATAGTAACCTCGTATTCTTTACCATTACCAAATTGAGAAGAAAGTGACTATACCATGATCACACCTAACTCGAAACCCGATTCGGTTTCCAAGAATCCGAAACGGGTAAGAAAAGCAGACCCGACAACAACAGAAGAAGCAGCAGCGGCGGCACCAGCAACAAGACATCCGGTTTACCGAGGAGTCCGAATGCGATCATGGGGCAAATGGGTATCCGAAATCCGAGAACCCAGAAAAAAATCTCGAATTTGGCTCGGAACATTCCCAACACCCGAAATGGCAGCGCGTGCGCATGACGTGGCGGCGTTATGCATAAAGGGGAAATCCGCTACTCTCAACTTTCCGGATCTTGTCGAGTCGTTGCCCCGACCCGTTTCGTTATGTCCTAGAGATGTTCAAGCAGCAGCTGCAAAGGCTGCTGCCATGGAAAATGTTGAACCGGTTACCCAACCTAACCCGTCCACGTCATCTTCTTTGTCTTCCGAGTCGGATGATGGAGGTGAGTTGAGTGAGATTGTTCAGTTACCGAGTCTCGAATCGAATTACGACTCAGTTGTGGTCGGGAACGAGTTCGTTGAGTTTGACCCGGTTGATAGGTGGTTGTACCCTCCGCCGCCGTGGATTGATTCCGGTGGATGCTTTTCCGATCAGGCTTTGCCTGGTCTATATGAGAATCTGCTGACGTGGAATTTCTGAAATTTATGTTTTTCTTTTTTATATATATTAATGTTATGTTACATATATTATATATATAGTTGAATGTAATTTGTGTGAATTATGTCAATCAAAGAAAGCTTATATTCCTTGTAAAATATCATAGTTGTTATATGTTCAAAATAAATGTAGGTAGGAAACTAGTGGTATATATCTTCATTGAGGATTCCTATCTAAATTAAATTTACAAAGAATTTACCTAAAATAGTGAATATGACATTCTGATATCGACGTGGATAAGAATACTTAATCAGGGTTTAAGCCAATTTTATGCATATGTATATATAAATCGTGACAAATATTATTTTGGTATTAAGTGAGACAAAATAAATAGGCCTTAATTTGTCGAAATCTATAAATAGTTAATTAACCTTAATAACTTATTTATTTATTCTCATAATTTGATAGGCTTTGGAGAACCAAAGCATAATGTAGTCGTAGATAGGGTGATAATAATCCGATTCGACTATTCTGAATCCACTAACTCAAACGTCCGAATTTTAAAATATTAAAATATCTAGTTAATTGATATCTGAACCTTTATTCTTCAAGAATTTTTCAGATCATTTCATCGGATATGGATCTAAATTTTGAGAATAAAATTCGGATCGGATTTTTACGCCTAGTCCGGTAATAATAACGCATATCAAATTTCGAATCGGATCGAATCCGATTTAGCCAAAAGTATTGAATTTCCCAATACTTTCGGATTTTGATCGGACTTTTATAAAATTGTCGGATTGAGTATTCGAGGCTTCGACTAGACATGTTTCCGGTTTGGACCGAACCGGCAAACCGGCGGTTTAGGTTTGGCCAGTTCACGGTTTAGGTTTAGGATTGTGAAAATAAAAAACCTAAAACGCCGGTTTGAACCAGCTCAAACCGACGATTTATGGTTTTAGGCTTTTAAAAATTTTTTTAAAAAAAACAATAAAACCGACGGTTTTGTTTCATGGCCGGTTTTTCAATTTTTTTTTTTATAAAAAAAACCGTGGCTAAACTGGCGATTTAGATTGCCGATTTTCAATTGGTAGATTTAGGTTAATCTAAACCGTCGGTTCAAAAACCTACACCGTGACATTCGTCATATTATGTTCCCAACCAAATGAAGTAGTGAACTTGTTGGGTCTCCATCCAAGTCTGTGTTGATGACTGTCATGTTTTTACTTCGTTGTCAATCACTAAATTGAGGAAAATTTCGTATAGTACCTAAACTTTATTTATAGTGATAGTGATGATATCCAAAAATCTTTCGATTTTGAGACAATGTCGTTAAACTTCATAATTTTTGAAATTTATCTTTCATTCATTCATAAAAAGAACTTTTGTTAATAGTTCGAGGGTGTAAAAGTTATCCGTCTAGAAAATAATTTAGACATTTAAATGACTATTAAAATAATGTGCAAATAAAAAATATTCGTTTTTCTCAAAATGTTAACGTATCGATGATCATAGTATGTTCCAAATATATATAAAATTCTAAGGTATCATCCAAAAGTAAAAAAAAACAATGAATATAATACGAAAAGATTTTTTTTTGAAAGGATTAATATAATACGAAAAAAATTAAAGTGTATGGATACCATCTGAAATTTTCCTTAAATGAATTATAATTATTAGATTTTGGTACAGTGACAAATTATTTTGATAACTATTTTTGAGTTTTTCTCGATAATTATTTTTAGATAATTAATACATGTAAATATATTTTCGACAATTAGATCAAGGTAAATATATACATAATATATATTTACTAAAAATTCTTCATTTGACATAAACAAATACATTTTATGTATATATATATGGGGTTAGGTTCTAGTGAGAACCTTTCTTACGATAGGGAGTAAGAACATCTAACAACCTTTCTTACGATAGGGAGTAAGAACATTTAACAACAGTTTTTGGAGTTGCCTTTGACTCTCCATGGTTTTTAGAGTTGTCTTTGAAAAATCGGGGTGTTAAGTTTCGATTTCATGGTGAATCTCCATTATTTTGATGAAACCAACAT
The DNA here is from genome assembly GCA_002319775.1 of Fagopyrum tataricum. Taxonomy (NCBI): domain Eukaryota; kingdom Viridiplantae; phylum Streptophyta; class Magnoliopsida; order Caryophyllales; family Polygonaceae; genus Fagopyrum; species Fagopyrum tataricum. The sequence goes on along the minus strand of CM008281.1, from coordinate 32,838,835 downwards.
CAAGGATGTTTACGAAGAAATAAATTGTGTCGTTGGCCATTTGACTCAACTGGAACACTCGACTCACATAATAATTTGTATAACTAGTAATGACTATGAACTTTGTCTTCTCAACCGTAAAAATGCTTTAATCATACCACTTCACGTAAAGTTTACTGAATTAAAATAGACACAAATTACATCGAAAAACTAAAATAAAAATAAAAAAACACAATCTTTATAAAAGATAGATTTGGCATAATATTATGTGTATTGAATATCTTTCCTAGATATACTCTCCCTTCAATTCCTCTATTCTTTCGTCATATTAATATGGGGGTTGGTTCCCCTAAATTACTTTAGGTAAAATTACTAAAATTCTATTAAAAATATTAAAACTAGAAAAGATAACTGCAGATAAAAAAAAAGATTTAGAAAAAGAATATAAAGTTAATTTAACTATTAAATTATTATTCAATAGTTGTAATTTATTTCAGGTGAAGTTTTTTTTTTAGACAAAAAAGTAATTTATGTACCTAGCTCTAGTATAAAAGCTTAGTATGAACCTACATATAATATTCAATCATGGCATACTAATTGGTATACAATGCCTAGCTTTATAAGTTGATTGGTACATTATGAGCAAGTAACGGTAACATGTTACAAAAATGTCAAGATATGACATACATGCAAGAGAAGTTGCTAGACGTGGAAAGTACAAAGCCACTTATATAATACATCCCAATAATGCATATATATGTCATATTATTAACCAAACAAGACAAGAAAAGAGTTAACATTATCAATTTCAGCTTTGACAAGGACTCGACACATGCATTTGACTGCTTCAAACATCCCCATTTTTTACAGGGATGTTATTAACTTAGATTATTTATAATTTCAATTTCAGAAATAAATTATTCAAATAAAATAAATTCAGGTTATCAACAACATATGAGTAATTTGATTTGATATTTTACGTACTTTAATAAATTACAATTTTTAATTTTGTATGGTTTACTATCATTTATATATTTAGAAAATAATAAAATTACATATTATCGTGCTATTTAGAACCTAGATTGTGAGAGTTTATCAAGATTACATCTATTATGAAGAAAATATAAGCCGGGAGATAGGATATTTTCAAGGTCTATTTTAAAAGACGATGTTAGTTAAGTTAAGGTTAAAAACTAGGCCTTAGAAATAAGAGGAAAAAAGCTTAATTTTGAGACATAGTTAATAAGAGCTTATTTTAGCATCTATATATTGTCGGCATCTAAATGCTATAAAATCCCAAATTTTACATAGAAAACCAATTAAAAAAATTAAAAAAAATTAAAAATTAAAAAAATTAAAAAAATTAAAAAAAAAAAGTAAACTTTTTTCGATAATTTAGACTTACATTTGCTACTATAATCTTTGGTCATATAAACACTCCCTAAACTTATTAAATATATAAACTCTTACCTATTTCAATTACTCAACAGTCGCCAAATTCGATTACAATCAAACTTCAACCATAAATCCATAATAAACCTAAAACTCGAAAACGGTTATTTCAGTACTACAGTAACATGCGACAGTTGGTTTTAAAATGTAAAAAAGAAGAAAGAACTATATACTGAAATGTGGGGTATTCTTTGTTGGGTAAGGGAAGTGATATATAATTACATATTTTTACCAAAGAATAGGTCATTCAATCTCTATCTTGAAGCTTTGGTAAGTCTGAATAAGTAGATCCGTCAAAAGTTGACCCGATCCGTGAACCCAATCCGATGAACACGAATTCGACCTGGTTTCAAATATTTTAAAAAAGAGAACTTTCGAAATCGACCCGCTTGAAACCGATTTAACCCGAAAGAATATATGACCCGTATTGACCCGATTCAAGATAAACCGACCCGAAGTAACCCGACCAGAATGACCCGATTATTTTTAAAATTAATATAATCATTAAAATAATTTGTAAGAATATATTTTTTGAAAGAATATAGTTAAAAAAAATATTTAATAAAAATTATATAAGTCTATAGTATAATCCATACAATAAATGTATCTTATAACTTTATAATTACATAAGTACATAAACCATACTATATTTTTTTAGAATGGAATTTTTATACAAAAGTTTTTTTATGTAATATATTTTCTATATATGTACGTATACATATTTACTAATTACTATATTGTCGTGTATAAAATGAACGTAAAAAAATCGAATTTAAATAAAAACTTTGTAAATAACATAATTCATAAGTCCATAATAAAAGTTTATAATATAGTCATTTTTACTGTAAGTCTATAATAACATAATTCTTACTATAAGTCTATAATGAATTAGTCGGATATCCAAATCCAAAGTCATTTTCAATTATACGGATCGGACTAAAATCACTCCGATCAAACATATCACCCATATATCACGCATAATTATACGATCCGACTAAAATCGTTTTTAAAATCTTATATTTTTAGAATTTGGATGAAATGGGTCAATCAAATATCTACGGATTATTATCCGATTCGGAAAAAGAGGATATATTTTATTTTTCATTTTATAACAATCAAATATCCACTAATTAATCAAATATGTGGATAATTATCCGATCCGATTAAAGTCGTTTGTAGATAAAGAAGAGATTGGATAAAGAAGAGATTTAATCCGATTGGATAAAGAAGAGATTTAATCGGATTAAATCTCTGAAAAAAGAAGAGGGAAGGTTTTGTTGTTTGAAATCTGCCGCAATAACTACCATCTCAATCTCTTCCGATGACTCTCCGGATTACCATAGATGCCAACAAACAACCAAGACCGATCAATATCCCGATCACATATTGTAGGTTATAATATTATTCGAAAAGGACCCCACAATAGTATCAACATTACGCCACGATAAAGTAAGACTTCCGGACCTTCCGATACACACAAACTAATAGGAAAATTCACACCTTTGCATAATCATTTCCGGTCCAACGTGGATAACTTAGTCTCCATCAAAAAAATGATGGAAGGGAAATATCTCCGTATTATATAACAGAACTCGACATATTGAATTACCGAACGTATACTCTTTGGAAAATCATCTACCTTAGAAAGAATATTCTTTTCCCCAAAAGATGTGTACATATTCAACTTAGGATTCCAAAAAAACGAGGGGCTCGGAACAGAAGCACTTGAGGTCGCCCTTGTATTCATGAAAGTAGCATATAACTGCTTCTCCTTCTCTAATTGGGAGCGTGAAGGATGATACTGACCACGATTGGGTGCAGTCGGAAACCATGGACCAAACCCCTATGCACCATCGGCTACTTTAGTGGCACAAGCTTTTGCATAATGCCCTATAATCCCACACGTAAAATAGAAAATAGGCAACCTCTCATACTACAAAGGGATGGTAATCAATTGTCCAACGATCATCATTCGAATACAACGAACAAGTGGGACATGAACATTGAGATTCACGCATATACGGAGATGACCAGATAGTAGAGGAAATCATACTAATCCCATCCTAAGAATCCACCAATATGGTTACCGATTGTCTCTGCAGTTAATTTATGTCGGTGCCCAAGTGGAATGTTCGCTGGTTTTGCACCCTAAAAATCAGTATCAATAATGACAGAAACCCACGTGTTGACAAAACAAGAGAGGGATAGTTTTAAATTTATAAACCTGTAAATAACTCCCCTATATAGCAACGAACGCACATTGTATGGATTGTACGAAGTAGGACAAGTATTCCAGTGTCGAACACAAGGACTGGATGGTCTAATCTACAACAATGATTAAGGATAGAACATATCTCGAATAAAAAAGGAGGTTGGAAAAGATAAGGGAAAGAGAATCAAATGTTTTTTGGAAAGGTTTTTGGCGTTCGCAATCGAATGTCACCTTCAATTGAAAACAGTTTTATAAAAGTGAATAAAAGAAAAGATAATCAAATTAAAGGAAAGAAAATGGATTCTAAGGGTTCAAGGTCATTGTTTATGGCATGTGGATTCAAGACGACTCACAGGGATTTATGGTAGAAAAGCAACAGGGATGAACGTTTCTAGGCTGATGATCTATTACCGGGTAAGTCTCAAGATCATCTAATTCCAATCCTAACTACCTATTACCAGGTAAGTCTCAAGGTAAAGAGGATGTAAATTCACTACAAACCAAATTATCTAACTAAGGATCAGGTAACCCTCTACCGGGTAAGTCTCAGGAATTACCCAACTTAGAGAGCAATCAGGCACATTCAAACCAATAAAGGTTTCACCTTTATTACCTATGGTTAATTAGTTATGTATCTAAGAGGAATATCACCGGGTAAGTTTCAATTCCAACTTAGGTTGCTAGTTTAGAAGGTCTGATCTAGATTCAAGTCCAAGCTAACCATTAGGATTTCAAAGCTATTCAAAGCTAATTTTAAGCGCAATCTAATCCATGATAATCCAAGGCATAAACAAATCTCTATCAACCTTGAACCACAAAGTTCTAACCAATAACAATCATATCAAAATCAACAACTAAATGATAAAAGGGAAAGAAAGAACTCAACTTCAATGAAATCTTGATTCCAACAACGTCTCCCGACAAGTCCGAATGCAAAAGTCTCAAACTTTAATCTGAACTAACTAAGAAGAACAATGGTTGAAGAAGACGGTAGAGTAGGAGACGGCTCCCCCCTCTAGGGCTAACTCTGGGCAAATCCCAGCACACCTTGGAAGGTAATCAGACCTTCCTTTTATACCCAAAACGTCTGCTAAAAGGTTTGGGCCGAAAAGGAATAAGTCCGAAAGTAAAATATTACGCTCAAGAAAGAAATCTCGGGCAGATTGAAAAATCTCGGTCAAAATCTCGGGGGAGATTTTGGATCTCGGTCAAAATCTCGGGCGAGATTTTGGATCTCAGTCGGGATCTCGACCGAGATTGACTCTGGTCGGGGCCGAGATTTCGACTTCGTACTTCAGCGTCATGGGATCTCGGTTAAGCCACCCGAGATACCACCCGAGATGCCGACCGAGATATTGCAACAGAAGCTTCCAAGCCTTCCATCTCGGACCGAGATATGTGGATCTCGGCCGAGATGCTCCTTGGTTGTTCCTTCATGCCTTTAGCTTGATTCCTATCCCTTTCCCGTGCACGTATGCTCGCTCCAATGCATCCACTTCGAGGCTTGATCCTCAAATACGTCGTTTTAGCTTTATAATGTGTCAAATCACTTACAAAGCCACAAATAGTGTGTGTAGACATCTATTCTTGCAAAGTAGAACTAAACAAGCATAAATGACACAAACTAAGGCTAAAACATGAATGTAGAAAGGGAAAAATCTACCTAAATGCATGACTAAAACAGGTCGATAAATCATGTTATCATGGAACATCCTTTTCAACGACCATAAACGGTTCCCTTGTAAAGGATAATTCGGAAGAACGACTTGAGGTCTCTACCGGTTGAAGAAGTAAAAAAACAGTCATCAAAGTTCCACGATCATGCAGTTGCACATGTTCCATATCATCGACATCGAATAACTGAAAGAGGAACACTTCGGCCCATGACCAATGTCTCTCACCAATAGACCATACTTCAAACGCGAAACACCCTGGAAAGTGTTCGTCATAGCAGTACCACTGCCGCTTTCGGCTGTGAGTAGTTTACCGGCCATACAAAGATGTAACACATTTGGTTTTGTGGGTATAGGTGGCGATTTCGGTATAACTGCTCCTTCGGTTTCAGTCAAGGAAAGGTTTTCACACGGTTTAGCGATCTCCTCCATAAGGGAGATGGACAGACTAGGAAATCGGTAGTAGAAGTAGAAAATGATGGGATCAATGAAGGAAATAACTGTTTCAGCGGAACGAGAGAGGCGTTGCAGCGGGAATGCGAGACCCTTCTGGAGCGAGGGAGTTCTTGATATAATTGAACGTTTAATTCAACTAACCATTCATATTTTTATCATCGTATATTTTATCACTCCGTAACTCCATACGGGAAGAATTCGGTTTATTTACTCACCATCGTTGTAGTGTTTAAAATTTAATAATAGGTTTAATGGTTTAAACTTTAAACCCTCTTTACTTCTTTTAATTTTTTTATATACAGCATCTTTTTACTTTTCATAAACTGTAATTATAATGTCATAAAACATATTATTTTTATTTTGACACAAGGTCTTCAAAATTTAAGTCAAACCTGTATGTTAATTTTACAGGCCCAAACCTTGATTATGTTTATGAACAAAACGAAGAAAAACACGAATATCTTAATCAATAGACCCGTACGTATAAAATGACAACGACAACTCACCCATTTGCTTCCTTTAATGATATACAACTCAGGCCATAACTTCTAGCTTAACACAATTGCATATATATATATATATATATATATATATATATATATATATATATAGATATATAATAAACTGAATACATATTTTATCATAATAACTAGCTAGACTTTTTTTTTGGGGAGTTTGGATAATATAAAAACACTTAGTGTTTGTTTGGTTGGGTGGTGGAATAAAAATGGAATTAAATTGGTTAGGGGGAAGAAATGAAATGGAAATGATTAGATTATTTTCATGCGTAAAAAGACCTCTAAACAAACATGGTTTTTGATTGATTTAAAATCATTTCGTTATCGGAAATGATTCTTAGTGATACCAAACGAGCTCTTAGTTGTTATATACAGAATTATTATAAAACTGTAAATATATCGTGATAACACGATTTAATAAAAACCAACTACATATTTTATCATAATAACTAGCTAGACTTTTTTGGGGGACTTTGTATGTTATAAAAATACTTAGTTGTTATATACAAAGTTCTTATAAATCTGTAAATATATCGTAATAACATGATTTTAAAAAACTAACATTAAGCTATTCTATACTTAGTCTAAAGTTCAAGTAATAGAGCATCCACATTGTCTTAGCCAATATCTTAAGTTGCTATGTAGAAGTGAGAAGACACAAATTGCTAGAGCCAATAAAATTTAGTCCTCAAACAAAAAAGTTCGAAAAATAACTAATAACTGATATATATTATAATATATTAAGTACATACTGAGGTATTTTATTGATGTGAGTAGTTGTGTTATTAAGGTGAGGTTAAAAAAAAAAAATGAAAAAAATAAGTTAAGATTAGTATTGTATGTACTCCAATGTGCAAACTCGAAGATTGCATATATTGATGGTCAGACCCACTTTGTAAATTAGGGATGACAATCTCACCCGTAATCGATGGCTATCCGAAAATGCGAACCAATTGAATGGTTGAAAACCTGATAAAATACAGTTCGAATGCGGGGTATGGTTGGTCGGTTTATGGTTCGGTTACGGTTTAGGGTGAGAATATTAAAACTCATCACTCAATCCACCACACGATCCGGCTTTCACCCGATGTTCACCTGAACTATAATTAAAATAAAATAAAATATACTGTTAAATTTTGCAATTTAGAAACTCTTGTCTAGGGCTGTGCAACCGGTCCAGACCGGATCGGCCGGACCGGAATTTCCGGTCCCGGTTCGGACCGGTGGACCGGAATTTTTAAAAACTTGGACCGGGGACCGTACGGTCCGGTCCATTCCGGTCCGGGCCGGACTCGGACCGGAATAAAATAAAATAAAATAAAATATATATATATTTGCAAAAAACTAAAAAATATATTTAAAAAATATATTTTTATTAAATATGTACAAAATATATATTATTTTATATATATATATATAAATATAAATTAATAAAAAATATTTAAAAAAATAAATTCCGGTCCGAGCCGGTTCTTTCCGGTCCGGACCGGGACCGGAATTTCCTAAAATCCCGGACCGGTCCTGTTTTTCGGTCCGGGTCAATTTTGCACAGCCTACTCTTGTCCCCAAGTCAAACACTATAACGCAAGTTTCTTCAAGAAAACACTCTAACTTAGGTTAAGTATTAATGTTGATACTCCATGCTTCCACTTTCGAGTCGCATCCAAAGGGGAAAACCTAAGTCTAACACATGTTAAACAACCACACTCGAGTTGCTCCTTTCGGCGCCACTCTAGGTCCCATATTGTGCTCTCCACCGGTCCTCTCTCCAGTCGTTCCACGTTTAACCGCCAATAATTTTAACCTTTGGTACTCACAAGTTTAATTTGTCGTATGAACCCGAAAAAACTCGACTCACCCGATCAACCATGGTTATGGTTTACGGTGAAGGGGAACATAGGTGGGTGATGGTTTGGGTGAAAGATTTTATAGTATGAGTCAGTTGATAAAAGTAATACAACCACACATGATCCGAATAATTTACATCCCTCTTTTATATGGGTCCAATAAAACTCACTATATGAGTTCTTGCGTTCTATATTAGGCATAATTACAATATAGCTCGATCTTATGTTACAAAAAGTTTACCAATAAAGTATAGACGAAAAAAATATCAACTAGCTTGCAAGTAAACAATATATATACCTTTTGTATTGTGAGTTGATTTTAGTAGTAATCTCATCGAACCCAGGCGATGGTTTTTTGTGTTGCATGAAGCGGTATACGAATTAATGGGCACCAATCCTATTTGGTACATCTAAATTTATTATGGAATCAAATCGATTTATCTCTTTTTCAAAGTAGTCTATATTAAGAAAATGATTGTTGACCTGAAGTTCGATAATTCATTTGATAGGAATATTCAACCCAAAGCACATTGTTGATTTTCAATTGAGTAAAACGGTTGCCCTCGAAGGATATATGAAGACAAAAATTTCCGTTCATCTAAATCGTAAATAGATAATTAAGTTGGTATATAAAATTTAGACTTATACGTTGATCTTCTAACGCATGAAACAATCATATTCATTGACACACATACCTCCCGTGTTACTTGAGTGTACTAGGGTGTTATATGAGCCGAGTAGCGCCATGTTCAAGCTCGGCTTGTTTATAAACGAGCCGAGCCCAAACTGAGCTTTCGGCGAGCCGAGTCCAAGTAGCTCGTATAAAATAATGCTTATATAGTGTTATTTTAGCTGAACTAGCCGAGCTTTAACCGAACGAGCAGAGTCCTGACATGCTTAAGCTCGGCTCGTTTATAAATGAGCCGAACCCGAAATAATCTTTTAACGAGCCGAACGCGATCCGAGCCCGAGTAGCTCGTCTCATATAATTAATCGTATATTTTTGTACCCGGTATGCATCGGGCTAAAACAAAAATTAGTTAGATATATGGACAAATCGACCCGTCTTGCTTGGACCTTGATTGTCGTCCATATATCGATCTGAAATTATATTTGAACAGATCATAATAACGGAACTTATTGTAATAGTTCTTCATAGCCTTCTTTTTTTCTTACGGAAAACTCGAATAGACCAGTCCGAATTTGTACAGTAGTATATATTGTTACCTTTCTAACGTTCATACTCGTCGACAATATTCTTAGTGACTTACAGAGTGATTTTATGCTAAGATGAATCTAAAGCAACTAAGTGATCGAGCAACTCATAAAATTTATAAAAGTCGACCCTACAGATTTGCCCTATTGTTTAATCGATAAGAATGTAATTTGTAGCTTATGTAACGACAAACAAGGCGATTGATAATGATTTATAAACTCAAATTGGTTTTTAATTTGTCAATGGAATTGCTTAAAGAGAAGTTTGAAAACTACACCTTCATATGGTATCTATAGGTAACAACGATCGATATTGCAATTGGATTACGTTTTATATATATATATAACGTTATCGTTGGTCGATCAATGTCATTGTAGCCATGACTACCTTTACGTGTTATGGTGGTGGTTTAGTCTTTTGCAATTTGCCTACCCTAAACTTCAAAAAGCTAGACACACTAATATGTCAATTATATATAACCAAACTTTAATCATAAGATATATAATATATATGTAAAGAATCTTCTACAAATATAACTTTTGGGGTACGACCAAAACATGAATCATTGTTGTGTTATGAAACATGTCTATGTAGAGGTTTTAAGTTTTATTGTGTGAAACTTCGATGTTCGAACTAATACGATTAAGATCTACTGTATAATTTATTTCATGTATCCTTGTATCATATTGTGTGATTGGTGAAATTATTGTTGTTTGTTATTTTTCTCGTAAAGTACTATTACTTTAATATTTTTTTATTATTTAGTTTCAATCAATCACATGAAAATAATATATATATCAGTAATATATGAGATCTTGATTGAGACCAATAGTATGTGATATAAATCTTACTTTTATATCTCTTCGAGCATAATTGTTTGACATACTTAGCGTTATGGCATGGAGTCTTTTTGTCTTGTTATGTGATCGATGTCTTTACGTCGACAAGCTAGATAATTTAGGGTCAGATCAAAACGTTGCGATACTATGTTCGTATCAGTGTGTAATTAACATGATTAGTTCACTTATAACATTATATTTCCCCTTTTGGAAATAAAATACTTTCAAGTTGTCAGATAGTATATAAAATTTAAATTCCTCAACAATTGTTTAGTCTAAAAAATTAAAAGTATATGTAAGAAAATATTAATCATACAGTTATTATTATTTTGAAATAATAACTTGTATGCGAAATTATCTTTATAATGAATTATTTAATCAAAGAAATCATATATATATATATATATATATATATATATATATATATATATATATATATATATATATATATAGTGATTTACTGTATATACCTAATGTGCTTATTATTATTATTATTATTTTAGCAGTGGAGAGGGGTATTATAACGTACTTTTACGGTAGATATGAGTACATTACTATTATATGAATTTACGAGGAGTTGCCATCAACCTTCGTTGTTTGACTAGCAGCTCTGTTGCAAGTCTTTCCCAAGAGACTTTCTTGTAGAGGATATGACAGAGACTGTCGGCGTTACAGGATACTGACACGTCTTTTATTAATACAATAACCAACGGTTAGGATTCATTAACCAAACCAAACCAAACAAATATCCGATAATAACCATGACTACATGAAAACTAGCAAGTGTGAAACTAGCTAGCTCCGTTATCGTTCAGAGATTTAGGGTATCCGGATGCGACAAGAATTGAGTGACAAATTCAAACTCGATACGATTAGCTAGGATTGTTAATCGCATCCGCCAAAATTGAATTTTGGTACGTCATATTCGACTTGTTTATAATCGAATCGAGTATGATATGCTCGTATATTGCTTGGTAATTTTTTGTGTCAAATTTATCCCTTAATGTATTGTAATCTTAACTGGTAATTTGTTGTTCGTGTATTTCACTATTCGTTTAGACGGATGACTTTAAATTATTATAGGGTATTTATAAGCACCAAGATTGGAGTGCACAAATTTGAGATCAAGAGAAATAACTCATGAAGGCAAAAATGATCTAGTAGAACACCAACAATAGTGGGTTTTCAGAGTTAAAAATAATTGTGTGGCCAAGAAATGTCTTTACTAATTTAATTTACTTATTTCTTGCTATTGATTTCACAATAATATATACTTTGTGGTCCAGTTTGTATGATATTTTAGGGCATTTTGTGGTTGTAAATCTTCTTCTTTCTTTTTAGTAAAAATAAACTGAAATTTTAATGTTGCTATATTTTTTAACTTCTCTGGTTATGTCAAAAAGTTTTTCAATTTCGGACGTCGTTGATAAACTTTATAATTTTTTAAAATATATACTTTCTATCCGATCTAAGTTAATATTTTGAGGGAAGAAAAGATAATTATTATTTGTTATTTATTTTAATAACTATTTTTAAAGATGTAATTATATTTTTAGCACACCGCTTATCTTTTTTGTTCCTTACGAATCTTAATAATTGTTAATTTATAAATGGTACAATTTAAGAAGGTATAAATCTCAGGAGTACTGTCAAAAACTAAAAAATGCTTCGACATAATAAAAAAAAGTGAAAAACAAAGGAAGATCATCCGAAGTATTCCAAAAATAAAGTACGCACGGTTTATATGAGATTGAAATATCGATATTTAGACGAGTTCTATAAATAAAAATTAAATGCACTACTAAATTTGGCAAAACAAAAGTGAGTTATTGATCATGTAGCATTACTCTATAGATGAAACTTTTGAAGTCAAAATTTACTAAGATGTCATCATATTGATGTCGGGCTCTTTTAGCATTATATATATATATATATATATATATATATATATATATATATATATATATATATATATATATTAAATAATAATAAAGTTATTATTTTTTATAATCCCACTCAAAACGAAGTCTTTTCATGTCTCCTCTTCGTAAGAAAAAAAGCAAAAAATTTCCTTCTCCCTTTAAAGAAGCATGATGGGCCTGCAATGGACCCATGAAAATGACAGGTTATGGGCCGGATGTTTCATATTGTAGCCCAGAATCTCACTTTTGGGCCGGCCTTTCTCACTTTTGGTCATGTAGTGTGACTTTGTGACATGCAATAGATTTTAGTTTATGCGGAAAATATCACATACAACACGTCACACCGGCAGTTCAAATTTCGGTCCAGATCAAAAATTTGGACCCGACCTGGACCGACTCGGACTGATTGTTGGATTGGAGTTGAACCTAATTTTAGATCACGTCTATGTTCGGATTTGTTAGTCAAACATTTAAGAGATCCGGTTTTGGGCCCAAAAAATTATAAAAATTGGTCTAACTGATCTAGATTTGAATATTCAGTCCAGGTCCAGTAATAGATTTTCGGTTCCGGTCCGATCCGATTATGGACCAATGAACAACCCTACACCATGACTTATACCATTTTCCGTATTTTAAAATGTCCGGATAATGTATAAATTATCGTAAATATTATTTATTGGGTGATGGGTAAGTTTATGTTTTGTAAGACTTGAGTATTGGTAAGTTAGATCTCACTTCAACCATTTTTGTACAATTAACGTTGATATGCTTTGAATGTCAAACTTTGTAAATTCAATTGATGGAGACAAAAAAATGTTACATAATGATTTTATACATTGATAAACGTATATAACAACTCAACTATTAAGAAACGATTCTTAAACTCGAGATGTTACATAACAATTTTATGTATTTTCCATACAAATCGTCATTTTTTTTATTGACAGGATTTTATATATAATGACAAATCTGAAATTACACATCCACATGAGACATAGACATCTCATATATTACAAACTTACAAAAATAATGATAATACTCGTTCTATATTTACACAAACTATCCATAAATCAATTAGACGAATTCCTAATTAAAAATAAATTTCCGGCCCCAACATTATTTTTCATGGTTCATAACAATCTCATACGTACATATATTTCATTAATCTTGAGCAATTAGGTTATCCATTAACCCTAGGGACACAACTTGAAGTACGAGCAAGCCTCATTGCCATAGAGGACGACGAATTAGACGAACCGATCACATGTGGCGAGAAATCGCCATTATTCTTCGGCATCATCCTCTGAAACGAGCTCTTTCTCGCGATGGCACGCATAGCGGATGCAAGAGACAACTTAGGGTTAAGTCTAGAGCTATTGAACTCCTGACAAAAACGCCTATGAGAGTTAACGGCTCCTTGCATGGCTAACTTAGGTGATCTCACAAGTGTTTCCTTAACCGCCTCGGAACATAGCCCACAAACCCAATTGCCTAAGTGTGAGAACTTCACTTGTCTTACGTACTCGGATGTGCATTCTTCTTTGATCCCGCAACATTCACACTCGGTTTGCTCGGTTATTGATACCACCATTGTTATACTTTCATTGATGTCGAGTTCGTCTTTTAGGGTTCTTAGTTGGTCGGAGACGTCCGAGATTGCCTTCCTTAACTCCTGCATATGTACGCGTGAAACTTCAACTATATATCTAATCAATGCATTGTAAAGAATGTAAGTATTACGTACCATGTTGTCGAATGACGATGTATATGTCGAATTCATATGTGGGAAGATCAGAAACACTGTAGCTTTAATGCATGCCAGGAAAGCTCACTTTACAACAGCAAATAATTTATAGGGCATTGTCGAGGAAAAAACACAAGAAAAAAGAAGAAGATATTTTAGACGAACTAATTTGATACATTAATGACTGATTAAGTCAAATTGCAAGTGCATGCACGTACTTTATAGGTAGAGTATATCTAGTTTTGTAGCCTCCATATTAGACGAAAGTGTGAATTGCAAGTGGGTTATTCATCACTTGTTACACATGTATATAGAAAGTGAAGTTACGTGAATAATTGTTCTACATAAATAAATATAAGTAAAAATCAAACCCAAATATTCGCCTCCTACATGGGTCCGGTACATACTAGCGCGTTAAATCCAACACATAAACTCAGTGAACACATAAACTCAGTGGTCATGCATCATCGTAAATCAAATAAAAATAGGAAACTATTATGTCAATTTTAGGTTTTATTACTGGTAGTTTATTTCTATTTTATTTAGTTTATAAATCCTTATTTTAATTTTTGTGCGTGTTTACTTGAAGATTGATTTAATTCTCTATGAGTTTATTCGGTTTTATAAACCACTCAAAAATAAACTTATCCGAGTAAGGTTATTTTTGCTTGAATGGGTTTATTTTTGTTTAACACCCCATTTTGACCTTATACTTTTTAAAACCGATATTCTTTGTTTATCTCTATGTAATCCCCGTCGTTCTTTAATTTTGTAGGGATATAAATATATTTTGAACAAAAATAAACTCAAAAAATAAACTACAAGTAAACAACCTTATATGATTTATATATATATAAACCAATGAGAAATAAACTATAAACCCGTATAAACTCATTTGGTTTATATATAACCGAAAATAAATTAATCTGCAAGTAAACGTGCCCTTTATATACTAAACTATATATAAACTGGTTATTTATTTCTTATTGGAATGGAAACATATTTATCCACATTTATGCTAAAAATATCTACAAAATCAAGTTAATATTAATTTTGTTTAGTAATTGAAATGAGATGGTTGAGACGTTTTTCAACATAAAAAAAACCCATAAATAATAATATCGATCTATAATTTACGTTTTTACACCTAAACTTTTTAGTCATTAATTTTTCTATCAAACTTAAAAGAGAAAATAAAATCCTGTTTTTAGGATAAAAACAATAATAAACAAGCAACATTATTAAATATATTAATATTGATGTACAAATATATCTAAATTATAAATTTTCAACTAAAGATGATTTAAATGTTAAAAGTTTCTACAAAATAGTCAAAATTTCTAATATATCAATAATTAAGTTTATAAGTTTGGTCAAATTTATGATAACTTCACATGTAATGGTTTATACTTTGTACTTTACATCACAATGATTTATTTTTACACGTACATACCATTTTGTAAACCCTTGCAGATATTTGTTGAGATTTTTCTACAAATATTTCGAAATTAAACTTCAAAATTTGATGTAGGCGATCATGCTAGAATTGTAGCTATCCGTGGATAAGCTACATCTATGTAATTTAGATGAATAAAAGTAAAACAACTTTAATTTGGGATGTATACAATTTAGATAAAAATTAATAATTTATTGTGTTAATCTAAAATAAAAATGACCAATCCTTTGAGGAAAAAAAAAAATGGTACTCACGAAATAAATACGATTTTTTGAATTTGTTCTGGTGAATTAAAACAATTTGCAAAGCCAAACACAACCTTAAGTGATCTTCTTTGTCATTATGTACGTAAGCAATAAAGGAAGTTCATGTGAAGTATAGTCGTAGGGTTTTGGCATTTTACCTTTTCATTTAATGCTTGTTTTCTAGAACTCCTGTGCATAATCCTTCAATATGGGCCTTCTGTATGGCCTTGCTTTATAGATGGCCCAACAAGAGGCCCAACTCTCTAAATCACAAGCTTAAATCCCCCTTGTCAACATGTTCAACTCGAGTAGGACCCCAATGTTAATGCGCCTTGAAAAATGTTTAGCCCAATTTATTTTACCTTATTATTTTTCATTTTTGTTGGGCCTCCGTTATTAAACTTAACTTTAAATACTAAGGGCCCGTTTGATTTGAATTCCGGAAACGGAAACGTATCTGGTCCACACTTATACCCATGTTCATGAATTTTGTGGGGATCATTCCTTATGGTTTGAAGTAATTTTGTGGGAATCATTCCTTGTTGTCCGATAGTATTTAGTTTAAATTAGCTTTCGACGTTTAATAGAGATTTTGAGCCAATATATAAGTTCATACAACTCTGCTTTAACGATTCAAAAGTATTAACAAACCTGATAATCAAAGAAACTTATTATTTCAACACTAACATTATACGCAATCAAAATATGGTTAACCATGAAACGCCCATAGAAATATAAAATAGTGGACATAATGCATTAAAGCACCTAGAAACAAGGGGTCAACCTTGAAGAACAAGTCCTCCTAATCCACAACCACAATGATGTCTCTCAACAACTTTGAGATCCCATCTAACATTCTTTTCGTTTCCTTCATTTTCACGCTCAATTTTCGCCACTTCTCTACTTAATCTAAATCTACAAGTAATCAATCTCCAATTACATAATAACAAACAAAAAAATACAAACGTTATTGTGTTTGTTTTTTTCATTTGATTTGCATTCGTAGGAGATGTCGAATGAATGCGGCGCTGTCAAGGATGTCTACGGTGAGGATTCCGCCACCGTCGGTCAGCTCATCACACCTTGGACCGTCACCGTTGCAAGGTCGATCTCGATCTTTCTATTATTTTTGTTCTTGGATTTGTCATACATTGATGATCTTGATCTTTGTCTTCTTGATTGTGTATCTTGTGTGAATTGATAATAATTTTAGAATGATATTTTTCCTCTTTTCATGAATCATTACAAAGATTATGATAAACTAGACTTAATCACCTATAAATCCTATAATGTAGTTAGATTTGCTCGTTTTCTGAGTCTAACTAAGTTTTACGATAAAACCTTAATGAGCTTATGTGTTTTTCAATCCTATAGCGGATATTCTTTATTGAGGATTCCGCGCCAGAACAAAGGACTTGCTTACACCGAGAAGGAAAGAGAGGATCATTACTTGCTCGGTCTCCTTCCTCCGGCTATTTTTTCCCAAGAACTTCAGGTTGTTCAAGCACAAATTATTGATAGTTCTTAGAATTCATTATTCTTTCTAACTGTCGTTTCGTGATTGATACGAGTAGGAGCAAAAAGTGATGCACAGTCTTAGACAATATGATGTGCCATTGCATAGATATATGGCCTTGATGGATCTTCAGGTTTGTATTGATCACTTGCTTCTAAATTTGATGGATTACTCCTAATACGACGCTATACACTAAGCACTATGTTTGATTATCATCGATGTGGGATATTTTCATCTTCAGGAGAGGAACGAAAGGCTCTTCTACAAGCTTCTCATCGACAACGTGGAGGAGCTACTCCCACTGGTATACACGCCCGTAGTAGGCGAGGCTTGCCAGAAGTATGGAAGCATATTTAGACGTCCTCAGGGTCTCTTCATTAGTATAAAGGAGAAGTATGACTTATTACATAGTTTAAATTACGAACAACATATCAACAAATCATTATTTTTAACCATTAATTTGTTTACATAGAGGAAAGATTCAAGAAGTGTTGAAAAACTGGCCTGAGAGAAACATCCAAGTTATTGTCGTAACCGACGGAGAACGTATACTCGGCCTTGGTGATCTCGGTTGCCAGGTGATTATATAGCCGTTATCTCAGCTTATTTAAGATTAGTTTGTTTCTTGATCGTCTTGAGTTTGTGTTGATCATTAGGGCATGGGAATACCAGTTGGAAAATTGTCTCTATACACTGCACTCGGTGGTGTTCGCCCTTCTGCAGTAAGATTTTATGTAACATAACTTCGTAATCTTAACATAAATGTTACTAAGAACTAAGTTTCTTTGTTATCTAGTGTTTGCCGATTACCTTAGACGTTGGGACAAATACCGAAAAGCTATTAAACGATGAATACTACATTGGATTGAAGCAAAATAGAACAGATGGAGAGGTTATATATATTTCTATCTTTATATTGATTTGGTTATACTGAAAGTTATTGTTTTGTGATCATAACTTGCCTTTGTTTTGAGTTTCAGGAATATAATGAGTTTCTTGAGGAGTTCATGACCGCGGTTAAGCAGAATTATGGCGAGAAAGTTCTTGTTCAGGTGATTTAGTTTTAAGGATTGAACTAGGATTAATTTTTCTCAAATCTTGATCATTTTACTGAATTTTTAATGCTTTAACAGTTTGAAGATTTTGCAAATCATCATGCGTTTGAGTTGCTGACAAAATATAGAACTAGCCATCTTGTCTTCAATGATGATATCCAGGTTCAACATATAGTTTCTAAATTTATCATATTGGTAACCAAACGTAGCCTAACCGATTCCACGTTATAGGGAACGGCTTCTGTTGTTCTAGGTGGGCTTGTGGCTTCATTGAAGTTGCTTGGAGGAAACTTAGCTGATCACACTTTCCTATTCCTTGGTGCTGGTGAGGTATGTGCTTTCTTGGTTACCATCCCACATCGACAATAAGCAAACATACAACCTTTGTATATAAGTCTAGCTGACTAAGTCAATTCTTTCAGGCTGGCACTGGGATTGCAGAGCTTATAGCTCTTCAGATGTCAAAAACGGTATTGACATTATCTTCTTTTGTTACATTTTGTTCTAGTAGGAGTTGTGATTACATTCTTCTTATATTATTACAGACTGAATCTCCGATCGAAGAGACACGGAAGAAGATATGGCTCGTGGACTCGAAAGGACTCGTGGAAAGCTCTCGGATAGAGTCACTCCAACATTTTAAACAACCATTTGCTCATGAACATGATCCTATTGAGACCCTTTTGGAGGCTGTCACGGTACAAATTATTTTTAAACCATTTGATCAAATACATCAAGATATCATACGTTGAAGTCCACCGGACTGCAAACTAGAGGTGTGCGAAAGCATATGCACCGTAGGCCTTAGCTCAACACCAACACATAAGTCCGATGGGATACATCCTAAAATCAAATGACTATAGGCTATGACTATTATATATTAGAGTTGATATTTCTTAACTTTAGACATAATATTATGTAACATCTATTTGCAATATGAAGAATCTTAGTTTATTTCAACTGTTTACTGTCAGGCTATTAAGCCAACAGTTCTTATAGGAACATCAGGAAAAGGAAGAACATTCACTCAAGAAGTTATTGAAGCTATGGCATCCTTCAGTGAGGTTCTTATTTCTACAATTCCGTCTACCTTTTGTGTTAGAAGGTGAATCCGTTAAACCAAATCACCTGAATTTTATTGCAGAAACCGTTGATCATGGCACTCTCGAATCCTACATCTCAATCCGAATGTACTGCTGAAGAAGCCTATACATGGAGTGAGGTACAAAAATGTTCTCACATTGATTATAAATAAATAAAGAGCCTTACATTGCAAATTATCATCTATAGGGCCGCGCAATATTTGCGAGTGGAAGCCCATTCGATCCGGTGGAACTCAATGACAAAGTATACATGCCTGGACAGGTTTGACTTACTCATCTTATATTGTTCTTGAATCTTGATTAATCCTATGATCTCAGGAACTGTGACATAACTCGTGTTTTTTCTTCGACTTTAGTCGAATAATGCTTACATCTTCCCTGGATTCGGGTTGGGTCTGATCATGTGTGGCGCAATTCGAGTTCATGATGATATGCTTATATCAGCCTGTGAGTATATACAATCCTAGCCTATTGTTGTCAAAAATGCTACAATATCACTAGTTTTTGTGTCATGAACTAAAAAGGACGTATCATCTTGACATGCTAAACACGCCCTTAACGTAATCCACTTAAGTGCATGACAACAAATGAACTTGCTGATGTTGTGGCAAGACAAAAATTCTACAACATCAGCAGTTTTTGTATTATGAACTGAAAAAGACGTATCAATTTGACATGCCAAATACGTACTCACGTGATCCAAATGAACGAACAGCCGAGGCATTGGCTGCGCAAGTAGAAGAAGAACACTTCGAAAAGGGAATGATCTACCCGCCTTTCAAAAACATCAGATCAATCTCAGCTCATATTGCTGCACAAGTAGCTGCAAAATGCTATGAGCTCGGTAACTACTCTTCGTCGTCTATTTGGCTTGTTGTTTTCGTCGTGTTAGTGAAACATTGTTGTGTGTATAGGTCTCGCGAGTCGTCTTCCACAACCCGAGGATCTTGTCAAGTACGCGGAGAGCTGTATGTACAGCCCTGTCTACAGAAACTACCGTTAAGGAAGGAGAGTTAGGATTTCTTCATTGGTTTCTTCATTGAGTTGCTCAACTTCATTTTTTGCATCTTTGTCGTGCCGGCTTATGTTTTTATTACAACTATAACGTCTTTATTACAATTTACAATCTATATAGGGTTTACACAACAATAGGAAGAAAATAATAATGATTATAGGAATAAATCTAATATAAATTAATCCAAAATAACTAGATTATATCTTTATTTATTGAAGCACAACATATTCGCGTATTCTATCATTTCTATATATCTTTCTATTTCTATGTAACTTATGTATCTTTTCATAAAGTAGGTTAGTGGTAGTAGCCTAGTAGGTTTAAAGGTGTAATAGATTTAGAGGTTTATGTTCGGTAAGCTTTAATATGATAAATTTTGGTAAAAAAGGCTCCAATTATAATATCTTTACCGCGACGTTATATATTGTTTGATTACAAGAGGATATGATGTAAATAATAGATATTATAAGAATAAAAACTAGATAATAAATTAATAACCCTATTTAGAATCACAATATATTTAAATATTCTATGTATATTTCAATGACATCGCGACCGAACCGATCAAATTAAATTTTGTGCAAAAATATGTCAATTTACGATTTTTGTGTATTCCCTAACGGGTTTATTTATCCGATTAAACCGGTGAGTGTTACAACCCTCTCAATATCGGTTTCTAGAAGGGTAGTTTATCAAAATGTAAAAGAGGAATAAGCAAAAGGAAAGATATCTAGTTGCACCCATTGTGCAATGAAGGCAAATCTTGAATGTGTCAATTATAAAGATTATGAATTTGTTGCGCATGCTTCTCAACATCTTTTTACGTTATAAACTAGTTGAGCGAATAGGAAGAAAGT
Source organism: Fagopyrum tataricum (assembly GCA_002319775.1). Classification (NCBI taxonomy): domain Eukaryota; kingdom Viridiplantae; phylum Streptophyta; class Magnoliopsida; order Caryophyllales; family Polygonaceae; genus Fagopyrum; species Fagopyrum tataricum. The sequence continues at coordinate 32,817,730 of CM008281.1, read as the reverse complement.
ATAGTGCAGCATCTCTTTTGACAAACTTCATGTGGATCACATAATGAAGATAAAGTTTACGTATGGATGGCTATCCAAATGTGAAACCATTTTATGCTAAATAGTACGACCAAATAGTACATTTGAGTTGATAGTGATAAAAAGAAATGTTTGTCTTTCCTTTTATGGATAATCAACTAATCATGTCTATGGTAGGTGGCCAAATCTTGCTATGATCATCGCCACAAACCTAGCATGCTAAACACGTATTTTCTTGATTTATATCATCTTAAGTTATAGATTGGATGGATTAGATTGTTACCTTATATAACGGGTTTTCGAGTATTGATAAAAGAGATATGCATGGTTATTTGAGTTGTTTGAGAAACTTAAATTTTCTTATTTCGTGTCGAATTAAGACATAATTGTCTTAACTAACTGAATATTGAAGAGGCCTTAAAATTTTCTTTGAAGCTGACATTGAAAATCACTTTCAAAAGATCGAACATACATAAACAAAGTCGAGTGTTCAACACTTGGTTCATAGCGTTTGTCATATGGACTTTGTCTATAGGTGTTCAAGAAATTTCAAATAAAAGATGGTACCTTTTAAAATGATTGAGTTCGGATTTTTGCACGGAGAAAACAAATAAAAAGGAGAACTCGCACACATAGAAGACATATGAAAACTTTTGAACTTACCACCTCAAAAACCTCCTTCAAAGAACCGTTGAAGATGCTAGAGATCGATTCTACTACGACGGCTACTAGATTCTCTGGATGCACGTTCTAATTATTCTTTTCTAACGAACCAATCTGTATTTGATTGTTCAAGTAATTAGACCAACAAAAAGATTGGTTCGTTTATCATATTTTAGTTCTGATATTGTCGGTAAGATTAGAAAATTTTGAGACATATGACTTGATTTCATTCAATGCAAGCCTCCTCAAATACTTAAATTGGGTAAATTAAAATTTGTGAGAACAAATTAAACGTAATAAAGTGATACATATATTACAATGGATCGTCATGACTACATTTATTTTTATTTAAAGAGCTTTAGATTACAGAAAAAGACAAATGGTACAAAAGAATGATACCTTGACTAAGCAAAATAATAAAGGTTCAAACATATATCCCAAGCTGTTTATAAGGTGTGATATTTAAGACGTATTAATGTTCATGTTATAACACCCGACGTTTTAAGGACATTGTCCCCATGTCAAGCATGCACACGTAGAAACTTTTTGGGACGTCACTCATCCTGAAATTACTATTGCACGAGCACGCTTAACTCTAGTTATTTGTCCTTACTTTACCACTGTAAAAGAAGAATTCTTGTTGACATGGGTAACAACACTTCCTTATAAGCCAATCACAAATCATATTCAAATGATGCAACATGACAATTTTACGGGACGTTACAATCTCCTAACATCCGGAGAGAGTGGTCAGCCGAACCATTTCATTTTCCTTAGTACGAGTCATTTTGGGCTTTTGATATTCTTTTAGTGACGAGACTCATTTCTTTTTCTTTTTTTACAGATTCTGTCCTTTTTTCTTTCGATGGCTGATTGTCGTTCTCTCTTCTTCGTGACATTTTACATTTAAAACGTTTTATTCGGGTTTTTTTTTAATTTGTGCTTCGTTGTAAGATCTGGTAAAGTTATTGTCAATCTAGGTCAGAACCCATTGTGAGATCATAATATAACATCCCGAGTTTTTCAGAATTTGAGATGTTACACATTATACAAGTCTTTATATACGGATAATATATCATTTGATGAATAGGATGGGAGAAAGTAATCTTTATATCAATTTTTTTTTAAAAAGTGAGGATAAGATTAATATTATGTGGGGTATTATAACGTGAATTCAAAAGGGAGTCCTCCACCATATAATATTCCAAAGAGCACTCTCATAGTGAAGTGAAATGATGTTGATAAGTGATAACGATATTCATCATCAACTTATTATGATTTACATCTATTTAACCTATTTTATTCAATTAACATATTTTTGTATTTCTTTGAAAATGATTTATCGAGACATTCACTTTAAGTACTGAAAAGCACAATACCAAAGATTGCACTGAAATGTATGAGAGGGCGGCTGGTCGACATTGAGCCATCCATATGAAGTATTTTTTAAACATATATGTATAATGCAAAATGACAAATTTATGAGTAAATTTCCCGGACAATGTCCTTGTTTTTTTTTAAAATATTTAATTTGTATCAAAGAATTTTTCAATGTTTTGAACATCTTATTTTTTTAACTTTTCAAAATATAGTCTTTAACAATCTATAAGTTAACGTTTAAAAAACATTGATAATGAGTTTAGAAGTTATTATTAATAGTTACTTTAAATGTTTATATAATTTCCAAATATAATTTTTTTTTGCCTCAAAATGCTAAATAAGAGGTCAGCTTATGAATGATCGAGGTATACCATATATTCCAAAAATTTATAAAGATTGAGATATTATTCGAAAGCTGAAAAAATTTGTTGTACACAATTTGATAAAAGCTAAAATATAATAATATTATTTGAAAATTCTCAATTTATAATTATTCAATTTAAAATTTGATTATGTTAGTTTAAAATTTTAGTTTTTATGATTTAATAAATAAATGATTATAGTTTTAAACCATCCTTTAATTTAAGACAAACTAATATAACACTCTTCATAATTTATTTATTTCGAAAAATTAAAAAGAAATCATATACTAAAAAAAAGATGATATTAAATATTTTTAAATGAATATTTTATAGTTTTCAATTCTGGTAAGCATAGTGTAACAATTTGTTTTAAATATTATAATTTAGAAATAATATTTTTATCAATAAAATAATCATGTGTAACACGTGCTTGAAGTATAAGTTGTTTCTTTGTCTCACGAATTCGAGCATATTTATGATGTCAGAAAGAGCAAAGAGCCGAAAACTAAATAGTAACTTCAAATGAATCAAATGGACAATTATAAGATATTTGACTTTATATCAATTAGTATCAATATTTATATTTAAAATAAAATAAGATAATTTGTACACTATCTTGGTTGTAAATGACCCACAATTTAGTACCTCAACAAAGATGTGGATCAGGCGAAAAAGGAACCCACTTACCTTATAAAAAGTAGAAACCCTATTTATAAAGTATATTTACATATTTATTTTAAATTCAAAAATATCAAAATAGAAATTGTAACTATAAGTAGATAATTATTAATTTTGAGGAGCAATTTGTACTTTCTTTCAGTATTTTTAGATTCAATACATTAATACAGTTTTTTATATATATAAATTATGCATTAAAAATATATTTTACATGCCTCTATTTCGGTTTTATATAATTTATTTATGTTTAAATAAGATTTTTAAATAACTATAAAATATATGTTAAGAATATGGATAAAAGAGGTTAAAAATAGATACAATACTTATTTAATTCAAAAAATAATAATGTTTGTTATATATATATATATATATGATAATCAGATATGTTCATCTCGATATGAATTATGAATGATTTTTTATTCCGATATATCAATTTATTTCTTAGCAATTTGACATGTTCATCTCACACCCGTGCTATAAGTTTTTTTTTTTTTTAAAAAAAATTATTTATAAATTAAAATTTGATAAATATCATAATGATAAAATACCAAACAAAGATAGCGATATCATGATATTTATACCTAATATCAATATTTAGATACAAAACAACCCTAAAACTATTGCATATTTATTTTATTTTATTTTATTTCAAATTAGAAGAACTTATCACAAATATGACTAAAAAACCTCTCCGACACAAAAGAGTGTGGCAAGTGGAAACCAGCCAACCCCTATATATCCATACAACACTTGCCAAGCTCCATAGCATCCTCATACACCAACAATCAATCTCTTTCGATCAAGCACTTGGGTCATTTTCTTTATGCTCCTTTGAAGGATATATATCGATCATCAATGGAAAGCAACCCTTTGTTACTCAATTTGGGAATCAAGAATGAAGGATTAGCCAAGCAAAGCCTTTCAGATGAAAAGCTAGAGTTAAGGCTCGGCCTTCCTTCTACAGAAGTTCATTACAGGAAGCTTGGCTATGGAGATGATGGCGGATTTTCGAGCATTAATGTCGAAAAAGTAGTGAAGAATGTTGCTTCGTCTTGTGATGATGTTAATACAACTTTTCAATCTTGTTCTCATAAGAGGTATGTTGTCTCTTGTACTTCATGTCCTTTGTGTTTTGCTTCATCCCATAATTTCTTGCCTTAACAAAGAACTTAAATCCCAAAAATTTCGAGATATGTGAATCGGAATGGAATTATAAATGAGATCTTATTTCTAGTTCACAGGGTGTTTGACATGTCGTTAGAATGGTCTTATACTATGGAAATTGATCATTTTCATTTACAATTTCAAATTTCAAGCGATCAAGACCAATAGCAAGGATTGTTGGAGATAATAACTTCCGCAATCTCACAATTGAGTTATAGAGTTATAGATGAACTTTATTGTACTTGTGTGGGACATGTTGTGAATTGGATTTTAGGAAGAAACTTATAGCACTTATGCGTTGAACTTGAGGTGAGGTAGAGGGTTTAAGGATGGAACTTATTGCAGATATACGTTGAACTTGAGGTTACCAAGCATGTGCGCTCTTACGCACACAAATGAAGTTACTACACATGTTTTCTATATACTCCTCTGATTTGTTCTGATTTGTTTTATGGTGAAAACCTCACTGAACCTGAGCCTAATGTGCATGTACGTTTGTATGTCCATGATCCCAAATAAACTTTACAAGACTCTTATATGAGTCGAATTATTAGAACTCAATTCGAACTCATTCATATAAAAACAAGTCGAGTATGAAGAACCTTTTTTTAACTCGATTATAAACGAGTTAAATATATCAAAACTTGGCTCATTCGAATTGAATAAGCGCCTACATGAGTCACTCTCTGGAACTGTTGTTATAATAGTTAAGTTCTGCTCGAGTCCAGACTTGACTCAATCTCTAAACAAGCCGAGTATGAACAATCTCGTTAAAACTCGATTTGTGTGGCTCGAATAACACCCATAACCAGACAACCACTTAAGTATGCCTCTAATGATGTAGTAATTTGAATATGCAGAGCTGCACAGTCGTCCGTGATCGGTTGGCCGCCGGTGAACTCATTCCGTAAGAAGATCTCAGCAAGCAACAACAACAACACCTTCAAGTCTTCATCTTCAGATCCACAATCCAAAGAGGAAGATAAGATTGAGCTCAAACTCGTCAAAGATCCTAATTCAGAAATCAAAGAGCAAATGTTTGTGAAGATCAACATGGAAGGAGTTCCGATCGGAAGAAAAGTTAATCTCAGAAAATACGATAACTATGAATCTCTATCTTCTGCTGTTGATCAACTCTTCAGAGGCCTTCTTGCTGGTAATCACTTATAAACATCTTTGCATTTATCGATGATTCGTCTAAATTGGCGAATTTGATTTTCTATTAGTATGATCATACGATGATTTTCTGTTGCTGTAGCGCAAGAAGGTAATGTAAAGATGGAGGAGAGGAAGGAGATTAAAGTGCTATTAGATGGAAGATCGGAGTACACTTTGGTTTATGAAGATAACGAAGGTGATAGAGTCCTCGTCGGCGATGTTCCTTGGAAGTAAGTTATACACTATAGTTTTAGTTATTTGCAGGCCTATATAAGGTTGTTCTTTTTCGGGTCGGACCATTATTGGACCGGTTATTTGGGTTTGGTATAGCCCGGTTGCTTCAAATTTCAAAAATCTTATAAACCGATCTGAAAAAACCCGATCCAAATTAATGAAACCTTATTAACGTGTCTAGATTATCTAGACAATTTGTTTTTTCCAGTTTTGATCGGTTTAGGTGCGTTCTTGGCCTGATGAACGGTCCTAGGCTTATAAGGGTATATATTACAGTCCTCGGGAGGTCTTAAGGATAACATTTTTACTTCCGTTTTCTACGAAAACCCAAAAAACATAAAATCAAATAAGTACATGTTCTTTTTCGGAACCGATCGTTTTTGGACTAGATTATAAAATTAATTTTTGTATGGACATGGACCGATAAGTTACTTCAAAAGGTTTAAAAAAACGGGCCGAAAAAGTCTATTCGCTGTTTTTACACCCCTATAAACCTTTATCAATAATGATAAAGACCTATAAGTTAGTAAAACAAGGAATGGATAGTTTTATATTTATAACCTGTAAATAATTCCCTAAACAGCAACGAACCCACAATGTATGGGTCAATCACAGTAAAGGTAAGTATTCCAGGGTCGATCTCAGGGACTGAGAGGATTAATATGCAATAATAATTATGAATAAAATAGATCTCAAATAAAGATAGGAGGTTGGAAAAGATAAGAGAAAAAAGTCAAAAAGGTTTTGAAAAGGATATGATGGATTCGCAATCAATTGTCACTATTGATTGAAAATCAAAACAAACAAATAAAAGGAAAAAACAAAGATAATCAAGTTAAAGGAAAGAAAATGGATTCCAAGGGTTCAAGATCATTGTTTATACATATAGACTCAGGAAGACTCATAAAGATATATGGTAGAAAAGCCACAGGGATGAACGTTTCTAGGCTGACAGTCTATTACCGGGTAAGTCTCAAGACTATCTAGTTCCAAACCAACTACCTATTATCGGATAAGTCTCAAGGTAGAGAGGTAGGAAATTCTAAACAAACCAGACTACAAACTAAGGGAAAGGTAAACCATTAACGGGTAAGTCTCAGGTATTACCCTACTTAGCAAGGAATCTAAGCACATTCAACCAATAAAGGATAAACCTTTATTACCTATGATCAGTCTCTCATGTATCTAAGAAGGAATATCACCGGGTAAGTCTCAATTCCTACTTAGGTTACTAGCTAGGAGGATTCTAACTAGGATCAAGTCCAAGCCAACCATAGGATTTCTAGCAAGTCAAAGCCAAAACATAAAGCACAACATTCCATCATAATCATAGATATAAACAAATCCCTGTCAACCTTGGAACCACAAGATTCTAGCCAATAACAATCATATCAAAACAATTAAAAGAAATAACAAAGGTGAATAAGATAACTTAGCTTCAATAAATGAAAATCTTCAATCTTGACAAAACTTGAATCCCACAAAGTCTTCTCAAACAAACCTCAATGCAAAAGTATGAAACTTCAATCTAAACTAGAGAAGAACAATGGTGAAGAAGAAGAGAAAGGAAGGGAGGCGGCTCCCCCTATGGGGTAACCTAACCCTAAAAAGAGACTAAAATCGGACCCTTAGAAATAACCAAGAGCTTTCCTTTTATAGGCAACAATCTTACAAAGGATGGGCTGGGCCAAAACCGATCCAAAAATAAGATAAAATCGCCGAACAGAAAATCTCGGGCAAAAATCTCGGTCAAAAATCTCAGTCAAAAAAATCTCGGTCAAAAATCTCGGCTGAGATCGGGACCGAGATTTCACAACAGAAACTTTCCAGATCGACCGAAATTATGGATCTCGGCCCGAGATCAATGGATCTCGGCCGAGATCAGGCCATCTCGGTCTGGTCAGACCGAGATCAAGGCCGAGATGCCATCCCTTCGTTCTTTCGTGTCTTTAGCTCGATTTCTATCCCTTTCCCGTGCACGTACGCTCGCTCCAATGCGTCCACTTCGAGGCTTGATCCTCAAATACGTCGTTTTAGCTCCAAAGTGTGCCAAATCACCTACAAAGCCACATATAGTGTGTGTAGACATCTATTCTTGCAAAGTAACACTAAAGAAGCATAAATGGCACAAACTAAGGCCAAAACATGAATGCGGAAAGGGGAAATCTAACTAAATGCATGAGTGAAACAGGTCGATAAATCATGTTATCAAAGTCCAACCCAAATTAACGACACCTCGTTAGCAATTCTATATTGGGTCTCAATTAGCTGGTCTAGACAAAAACAAATGCAAATTTTGATTCGGGGCGGTTAAGGTCTAGTCTTGGCCTGATGAACAATCCTAAGCTTAGTTTAATGAACAGGTCATCCCTTTTCACCGTCTGGTTACGGTTTTTGGCCTGAAAAGAACGGTAGATCATACCATTTTTGCACGATTCTGACTCGTATGATTGTTTCTTGATATTGCAGCATGTTTCTATCGACCGTAAAGCGGCTTCGAGTGTTGAAAAGCTCTGAGCTTGGATCCAAACATGGTTGATCTCCTACACCAAGCTAGCTTAACTCGATCACCGATATCGCGTACATGATATTGAATGTATATGTAATTGAGTCTAATTTGATCGCTAGCTAGCTACAAAAAGCATTCGTAATGAAGTACGTTTGATAAACTTTTGCAATGTAGGTCCGAGTACGTTGTATATGGTTTTGTGTTTGTAATGTTTTCAGCATGTTCAAAAAACTTGTAATAAATTAAATCAAATTCATTTGCCATCCTTCTCAATGAGAATTGCCAATCAAGTTGATTGTTTAAATATGAAATTGGACGGTCTTGATTAAAAGTCAAACCCGTGTATCCAGGTCAAATTCCACCATATACTAACCGCAACCGCGTTGCACTTTGACTTGTAAGTTGTAACTTGTTTAATCCGAACTAGTAGCCTAACCTAGCACTCAGGCCGGTTTTCCGGTCTAGACGGTCTTTACTCCTTATCCAAATATGTATGCTTTTCCGGAAAAAACGGACCGGACGGGTTAGTCCGACCTCGAATAGTCTACTATCAATGAAGAAAGTCAAGAAACCAAGAAAATGAGGAAACCGAGTAATTGTTTAAAGAGTATGTTTTAATTTTGTTCTACCTATTTATCGTTTGCATACTTAAAAAGTTTGGCTTCAATGATAAATTTGTTGGATGGATTCAAGAGTGTATCTTTACAGTCTCTTACTCTATCCTCGTGATAATGGACCAACATAGCAACTTTTTCCTGAGAAAGGACTAAGACAAGGTGACCCCTTACCTATTTATTTTGAGAGCGGAAATTCTTACACACATGCACCAAGATGACTCCAACAATTAATATAACCATATTGACTTCTTTGTTTGTAGACAAGCAAAACATATCCATTTCTTATCATTCGCTAATGATATGATCATATTTACTAAAACAAATGTAGCCTCTTGTCTAAGAGTAAAGTGAATCTTGAAAATGTACTACACTACTCCTCTATTTCGGGACAAAAAAAATTAATTTTCAGAAATCGGCTTTTTAAACAACAAGAATTACCAGTGATAGTAATATTAACTAGTTAAAAAATGCTCTAAATATGTCTCACACTACATACCTTGATAAATATGTTGGATGTCCAATAATAAATGGAAGAGTGACAAAAAAAACTTTTAGTGAAGCTAACCATAAAGCTAAACAACAACATTTAAACCGGAAAGCACTTTCAAAAGAAGGTATAAACACTCTCATAAAACACAACCTGATAACGAAACCAACATTTATCATGTAAAATTTTATGCTCCCAAGCCATAACTTGGAAGAGCTTGATAAAACTTACAAAAAATTCTTCTGGAATAAAGGAGCACAACATAGACCTATCCTTAGTTGGGACACAATCTGTAAATCAGAAAAGAATGACGGCCTTGGATTAAGACACTACTACATTAAGCCCCTATAGAAACGGTTAAAAGTCGCTTCATAAACTCCAAAAAACGCTTCCTATGATGTAATGAAACGGTTTTATGCCGCTTCATCCGCTCGTGTTGCATTAGGCATATTGAAGCGTTTAATATAGGTTATTGCAGCGGTTTATTCAAATCTAAGAAAAAGTGTTATATTAGATGAAGAAACCGCTTCAATTGCAATTTACGTAATGCAACTACTTTACACAACTATTGAAGCGTTTTTTACGTTTTTAAGGCAACAATATGTCACTGCTATTGAAGCATTTTTTTTTACGTTTTTAAGGCAACACATATGTCACAACTATTGAAGCGCTTTCTAAGTTTTTATGGCAACGTATATATGATTGATAAGGAAACGGTTTTGTAATATGAAAATACCATTTTCTGCATTAAAATAAGAAATATCATCCATAATATATAGCACCTAGAACCTGCTTCACTGAGTATAATCAAATACCTATATATAAAATAAACAAATTAACTTCTGCTTGATTGCAAACACCAACTCCTAATGAATAATTGCTTGTTTACAAACATCAACACAAAACTAATCAAGCAATGTGTATATATGCTTGATAATGATCAAGTTGGACACATACATATAACTATTAATTCATGTCCAACCCATAGACATATTGCCAAAAAAACCAAAAACTCCATTTCACAAACATATATCTTGTCAATTCATATTCAAAATTGAAATGGAATAATACACCACTATGTTCCTAGCTACTTGTTCATCATCCTGCAAAATATCAACAAAAGAAGCCAATACTCCACAAATCTCTAGTTCACCAACATAGTCAAATCTAGCAATTCATATTCAAAATGGAAATGGAGCAAATATGGACGTACATCTTAACAGAGCAAACTTAATTATTTTCTACCACTAATTCATCATCCAGCACAAAAATAAGAATATAAAATTTTTAATATAACTAAAAATTTAATAGTATTGGTATTAATATAAGAGAATTATCTAAAAAGAATTACCTTATCTAAACTAGTACTCCCATCTAAGTTAGAGGCTTCATTTGATGTACCAACTTGACCATTACCACTTGTTGTTGTGAAATGTGGAATGACAAGGTTAATTCCGGGGTTGGCGGCTTGTAATTGAGACAAGATCTTTGATGTAATCTTTTGCTCCAAATGTTCTTCAATACTCTCCATGTACATTGCGGGAAGTACAAAAGGTGACTTCCTCTTGCTTTCCTTCAAATTGGTCTTAGTCACACATCGCCCATATAGACGCAAGCGTCCGCTGTGTTCCCCCTTAGTTATAACTTCATAATAAGGATCACGCTTGTCAGTACCATCCGATAATGACTGCATCTCTTTCATCTTATCCTAAACAAAATAATTTTAAAATTGTAAATATAACTTAATATTTTAGGGGAGAAGACATATGATGACATCAAATATAGTTGACATAGAGAATAGGACAACCATTGTACCTATGGTGCATAGACTTAAGATAAGATATATGAACACCATGGAATAAACATGATTTACTAAATAAATCTAGAATGAAATAAATTAACTTACAATGTTTTGAAGAGAATGTTCATAATCAGTCTTATATATACGTCCAGAAACTCGTTTCCTAGACTCGATATAAAGATCTGCTTGTGAAGGCATTTCCTTGTTCGGGTTCTCTTGTTGCTGGATAATAAATAATAGAATGAGACTATTAACTTAAGTAAAATGTAGTATATTGTCTAAGAGAAGACATATGACTATAATTGTTTGATTTAAGAGAGTTAGCGAGCATTGCTTTTGTAAATCCTAATCACTAATAAGAATATCAGTTTTCAGTAGTGGTATCCTAATCACTAATAAGAGTATCAGATTTCACAAATGAAGTATAATTAATTATTGACTGATAATTACCTTAAAAAAGATGGGTTTTTCAAGTGTCGTCCGATGTGTAATCCACACTGTTAGAAACCAAGAAAGAAGGGTCCAAGGATGACACAAAATTTTCCTACAAAGCAAGATCAATATAGATATTTTTTATTAGCTCATCGAAAAAAATAAAACTAAAAAAAATTACATAATAAGAATCAAGCACATAAGAAAATGTAGCCCCAAGATGGATATAACTAGAAGTTTGAATCTTCTAACAAGACATTATACAAGGGCATGCAAGATCTTCCAATCTTAGAATATCTACAAATATAACCATGCGACATTTTTGGTGGCTCACATATTTTGCCTATAGTTGATGACTACATAAGATTATACTTTGGTCATTTTTAGACTTGAAACTAAATTGACAAATAGTAAGTGTGTGAGTATCATATAGTCAACCCACAATTTTTGTGAATTTTCTTAGCTTTATCAACGTCATTAGGCTTTTTCATAACCATCATATGTTCAACACTTCTCTAAGGCAATACCATTAGCTTGGCAAGGTAATTGCATATGGTTTCTTGGTTTTTGACAGCAATTAACTAGTTTTCTCACTAATCATACTTTTTTTTTTTTAATGTTTTACATTATTTTGGGTGGGATTTTACTAATCTTAGGGCTTTACAGTGTCCTATAGGAAAAGATCAAGGAGCAAGCAAGCAGTTCAGCCATTACCAAACCGTGTCCAGTGTTCAAAATTATGTTTAGCTAAATGTTGTCATAATTTTCAACTATCAACATTTCTGGTTTCCTCTGCACCATTTTACCTAACATACTAATTGTTACAATACAGCTGAATCAAACACTGTACGTAGAAATCAATCCTCAATGAGAAATTTTTAGCATTAAATCCCAAGTACAAATGCACAAGAATCACTAAAAAATCATACTACAAAAGACTTACTTTTAGCATTAAATCCCAATGAGAAACTGTTTCGTATAAGTGAATCGGCTTTTACCCACTCCATATTTGCAAGATACATGGCTGCATGCTGCAAACAATGAACAATGTCATTGAAAAATTACATAAGTTTTGATGAGAACCAAAGAACAAAATCCAGTATATGCAACAAGCACCTAAAAAATCCAACAATAAAAAGGAAAAAGCAATTGAATAAGCAATCTAATAGGAAAGAGATTCATATCACGTTTTTCCATACTACTAGTATATGACATGTGCATACAAAGTCAACCAACCTAAGCAATAACATTGAAGAAATAATGTCAGCACACAAAAATACCCACTCTTTTGCAGTAGGTACATGGCAGTTAACCAAGGAACCATTAATCAGAAAAATTACAGAAACAATACGTCCTTTCAATTCTATTTTTGTTTGTTATCTGTTTGTTTTCTTATCTTTTTGAAGATGGGTATAGGTTGACTACTTACTTATTGAGGACTATGTCGTGTACAAAGCAGATAACCTATTTTTTTTTTTCTATGCTACATTACATAAGTTCTAACAAAAACCCAACATAAAGTTGACATACTTGCAGCAGCTCTACTATCTTGGCCTCTCTCTTCAATGGGGAGAATTGATGCCCAGTCATAGATGGAAAGCAAAAACTAAGAAATCGATCATAAGGTCCACGTTTAGTAGCAATAAGATGGGTGAGAGTGAAAAAGCCCATCATGTTACTTCCATATAATGACTATCACTCTATAAGTTGAGAGTTTTGGGTTTCTTTCAATCTCACAGAAAATTCCGGTTGCATTCTTAGATTCTAGTAAAGTGAGGTAAAATTCACAAAAGCATTAACATAAAATGATGGAATTTAGAAGCACAGATAATTTTTTACAGAACAAGGTTGAGATTCACCTTGAATATTACTTTAACTCAAAGCAAAAGATTTGAGAGATGTTGAGACCTTCAAAACTGGAAAGCCCCAAATTTAACTTGTATGCTTAGACCTTCAACAAGAGATGAAATTGATGCGGCTGCCGTTCGTCGGGGCTACGGTCTCCCCTGTGATCAAGTCATCGAAACTTCTATGAAAGATTTGGGAAGAAAGGGTAGAGATTGATGAAACTTTTGAGAGAGATTGGACAAATTTCACGGGCAAGTAAACTTTTGATCGAGCAGCGAGTTAAGGAAATAGGGTTTCATCTAGAATCAATTTGTCTGAAATTGGGTTTTTTTTAGTCTTTTAGATAATATTAAGAGCGCGCGGTGAAATAATTTTAGCGGGCATATATGCCCTTTTTTTGAAGCGGGTTTTTATAAACCGCTTCAATATTAAAAAAACGCTTCATTTGTATAAACCGCTTCATTTTCTCGTTGCATAAACCGATTTTTTTAAAACCATTTCTTAAAACGCTATAAAAAGTTTGACCGTTTCATTAAACCGTTTCATTATATGTGACCGTTACCATGAACCGTTTCAATAGAGACTTAATGTAGTAGTGAGAAAATCTGTAATCACAAACAAAGCGCTACAAATGGAACTCTTGTGGAAAATTTTAGCAGATCCAAACAATATATGGATTAAAGTTATTCACGAAAAATATTTAAAAAATAAGAACATTCTCCATTACCAACTGAATGGTGGAGCTTCGTGGCAATGGAAAATCTTATGAAACTTAAAACCCAATTCAAAAAAGGTATCATCAGACAGATCGAAAATGGGAAAACTATAAGCTTTTGCCATGATAGTTGGGTAACAAGGATAATCCCAAAGCACGAGAAGTCGCCTGAAGTTGATTAAGAGCACCAACTTGCCAATCCAAGTGACACAACTCAAAACAGTCCAAGTTGTTTGGCAAACGAGAATCCACTCACTCAATTTGAACAGGATTTCACCTATTCGTTCCCGATGCCACGAGAGAGTAAATACTGAAAGTATTCAAAATGTTTGTTTATTAATGTTGTGTGTAAGAAAAACGTATGCCCGGTATGCCTTATATAGGTAGCTTGTAGTCTATCTGGGATAAGATCAAAACTATGTGATGATAATATAATCTTTAGCCCAAACAAAAGAACCGATAAGATCAAATCTCAACAAGATAAGATCAAACTATGGGTTGAAACTCTAATCCTAAAAGTCCGTAACAAAACAATTAAAAGCTAGCCCATAATAATTAAAAGATGTCCAATTATGAGCTGAAATAAAATATCTAGTTAGGACCTAATTTAACCACTTAAATTGGCCCAAACTCCTTCTTTCCAGCTTTTCTCACGCACATTTCCTCTTGCGTGGCTATGCGAATCTCGATCTTCTTCCTACCAATCTCGGCTTCACTCACATTCTTCTCCTCTTATGCACCGAGATTCCTGCCATGACATATCTCGGTTTAGTCCTTATGCAATCTCCTCGGCTTGCATGCTTGCATGGTCCTTGGGTTGAACGTGCATTAGGATTCTCGAGCTTCCTTCTAATGCTCCCATCTTGATGTAGTAATTTTCCACCTCATGCATTTGTTTTCCTAGTTGTTCTCCCATTCGCTTGACCTAAGCTCTTGTGATTGGTCTTGTAGTTGGTTGATGAGATGCTCCTGCATCATAAAGAGGTGCTTTTTATGTGTGGAGGTGGTAGAGAGGAAGCTGAGCTTTGGTTCAGAGGGATTAAGTTAATCACAAGGGATATTATCTTTGGGGGTTAAGGTTCTATTTTCTACATATTATTGTTGGGAAACTGCTTTATTTTATGTTGCTTTTGAGTTTGTATTTATTGCACTGATGAAAATAAATAGGAAAAAAATTGATAACCCTTATATTGTGAAGTTTTTGTTCAAAAAACTCTCTCACGAATTGGTAAATCTAGTACTTTGAATTTTGAACTTTGCACGAATGCACAACTACTAGTTTATAAACAAACTTTTGATCATTTGTCCGGGTTGGATTTGGGTTGAGATTGTTCGTTAGGGTTGTGCTATTGTCTCTGCCTATTTAGTTAGGGTTGTACAAAATTGACCCGGATCGAAAACTTGGTCCGAATTTTTACGGTCCAGTTTACGATGCATAATATTATGATTTTCTATTCAGGTCCAAGATCGAAAATAACCGGTAGTTCAGGTTTGTTTTAATTAGTTACAGGTACGATTCAGTTCATATATATATATATATATATATATATATATATATATATATAATATTATAATATATTTAAATATATTTAAATATATTATTTTTAAAATATAAATTTGGACTGAACTAGTTGACCTAATCCGACCCAATAAGGTAGGCTGACTGTTCTTTTTACCCAATTGAACTTTTCTTCTTCTCTAAGGATCGGGGCCTGTTTAGTAAAAGTTTATGCTTTTCGGGTTTATAAATTAAATGAGTTTATTCGGGTTTATAGTTTATTTTCAGGTTTATAAACTTGATGAGTTAATTATATGTATAAACCCGATAAAAATGTTTACTTAGAGTTTATTTTTGAGTTTATTTTAGCTTAAAATACGTTTTTGCCCCATTAAAAATTTAAAGAATAACAAATAAAAAAGTTTATAACCCAAATCGCTCTTGTGGATTTATACAGAATAATCGTTCGATTGCTGCTCTTGCCCCCATCAGACCATGGATATACGACCACAACATCCCTAGCTTTCAATTCAATGATGAGGATGAAGATAACCATCATCGAAACTAGTATACTCTACACAACGAGATTTCATTTTCAGATTTGTAATTGACAAGTAATCCCACCATTAATGATTCCAGCAGTAACATCTCCATCCCTGCTGGAATCAGACAAAACTTAAAAGCAAGATTCTTCATCTTTCAAACTTACATAAGATAAATCTAAAGAAAAGCAAGATTCTTCATCTTTCCCTAATCCAAATCCTTGAGCTCACCTCTTGGATTGTCGGATGGAGAAAGCCATTGTCGTCGCAGTCTCGTCGCAGCCCTTAGTCGCCTTGTTTGTTGCAACCCTTCATTCGTTCACAGATGGATAAAGGGAATTGAATATTGGGATATCAATTTCGTAATAAAAAATTAAAAAACTCGTCCATGAAAAAAATAAGCTTAGATGAAAGAGGTTATTTTTTAGAGGTTTAAAAGTCGAGATAAACACGTTCACAAATAAACCCGTTCACAAGTAAATAACGATATCAAATTAAACTCAGGTTGACAAGTAAATAAACGTGAAATAAACTTTTAGTAAATAAACCCTAAAACCGTTTATTTTTAACGGATGAAACGACTCGGTTTTGATAGTTGTAAGCATATAAATGCAAAACTCATATGGAGATGTTTGGGTCCACTGTCGCTACACACTAGGTCGAGTCTTACCGTTTTCCAAATCACTTGGGGTTACCTCATTTCTCTTGATATTAAGAAAAATAAAAATATAAACCCAAAAAATAAATGAAAGTGAAGGGTAAACTTGATTAAAAGGAGACCATTGCCCTCAATTCAGCTTGAGCATTCTTCTCTGCCTCATTTCCCTCCCTTTTTCCAATACATTTCTCTGATTATCTCTCTCCTTCTCTTTCTCTCTCTCCCTCTCTAAAAAATGTGTGCTCCCTATTCCATGAGAACCATCTTCTCAATCGAGCCTCTCAATGCTAGCTTCCATACGTCAAGAACTCAGGTTTCTCTCACCCCTTCCTCTCCTACCAATCCATATCGTTAATCAAATCAACATAGTTTCATTCATTTTGATTTTTAGGAATGACCTTCAATTGTGCGTATGTAAGCTTTTTTTTATAGCTTTTTTGAAGTCATCGGGTTAGACCTAATGTGATACTGGATCATTCCGGGGATTCAATTTTATTAGTTACTCGATCAAGTTTATTTGTGAATTTTCAAAGTTGATGAATTTGAAGGGGTTAGGGTTAATGAAAAAGCTAAAATCAGGAGTTCATTTCGAGATATCAACGTTTTTAGTTATTGTTTGAGTGAACGATTTTCATTCGATACTAAAACTGAAATTTTGGCTCTTATACATAATCTAGCGAATTTGAAATTTGATTATTACCTTTGTGTAATCCTCTTTGAATGAATGTTTGCATTATCGATGGTTAACTTGTAGAATGTTAGATGAAAAACTTTGCTGAACTTTGAATCTTTGATATATGCCATGCCTTGTGATTGTATTGCATGCAGGATCTTATCATTGTTGACGTCGGATGAGCATAATGTACACAATTATTGAATTCCTTATTCTTCAACATTGTATAATTCACAAATTCTAAAGGATGTTTGATAGTGGTCAGAAGTCACAAGTCATGAATGGCCAAAGAGATAAATTTGTGAGGTAAACGATTGCTTCCTTAGTCCTTACTTTGCCAATTAGAGATATATATGTATTCAACAATCGGATTATATTTTTGTTCAAACAGGTTAACCAATGCGGATTCCTTTTCTTCGCCTGGTGGAATGAATCGATCTACGTTCAACATAGAAAAGAATGGCGGCAGCAGGATTAAAAATCGGGCCAAGCCCCATATGTCATTGACAAATCCGACAAAATCCCTTCACTTTGGGATGGTAAGAGGATCTGAGGAAATAGTGAGCTTAGGTAAATCTCTAAAAAGTGGGGTTACAAGGATGGTGTTTCCAGAAGACCTCAAAGTATCAGAAAAGATGATATTTGACCCTCAAGATAAATCCCTCCTTTTTTGGAACAGGCTATTTGTTATATCATGTATTATAGCGGTTTCAATAGATCCTTTGTTCTTCTATCTTCCCACCATATACCCGAAAAAAGGATGTCTTGGCATGGATTCAACACTAGCAACTGCAACTACAACTCTGAGGACTATCACTGATGCTTTCTATCTCATTCACATGGCTTTTAATTTTAGAACTGCATATATTGCTCCTTCTTCTCGAGTTTTTGGGAGAGGTGAGCTTGTGATAGACCCTACCCAAATAGCAAAACGATATTTCAGCCGTTTTTTCATAGTTGATATTCTCTCAGTGCTGCCTATGCCCCAGGTTTAATTTCCACCTCAAAAACTCCTGATCTTCATTTTCTTCAGATGCTAACAATCATACATTTCAACTTTTGCAACGTAATTAGATTTTTACATCTATTTTTGCAGCTGGTAGTGTGGGAATTTATGTCAAGATCGCAAGTGAGTTCAGTGTTGGAAACCAAAAGTGCGATAAGGAACGTTGTATTCATGCAATATATTCCGAGGTTTTTGAGGTTTTATCCTCTTACCTCAGATCTCAAAAAGACTGCAGGAGTTTTTGCTGAGAGTGCTTGGGCTGGTGCTGCATACTATTTGTTGTGGTACTTGCTCTCCAGTCATGTATGTTCTTTCTTGTTTACTTTATTTTGAATTGACATCTGAGATTGGTCTAGGGAAAGTTCAGTCACGGTGAATAAAGAAGAAGCGTAAAGTGCATATAAATGTCATAATGTCAGGAACAGTATGTTGAAAGACAGAAATTTAAGACAAAATTGTTACTAACAGGAACATAGAATTCACATTGTAAACAGTATTTCTTACTTAGAATCTTATAAAATAGGAGCTTATAGTTATCATCTATTCTCCTTCCTTATATATCATCCTATACAGATTGCTGGTGCGCTATGGTATATGTTTGCAGTAGACCGAATTGAGGTGTGCTGGCTGCTTGCCTGCCAAAAGGCAGGCACAAAGTTTTGTCAACAAAGTTTCTTGTATTGTCGCAATACCAAGCTTGACCCTAAATGGTTGAAGAACCGCGAGCGAGTTCTGGGTAAGATGTGCTCTGCAGATGGAAGTTCAAATTCATTTAACTTTGGGATCTATACACAAGCATATTCTTCAAAAATTGTAGAAACACAGAAGTTTAAGACTAAATTTTGCTACTGCTTATGGTGGGGACTACAAAATTTGAGGTGAGTCTCAGCAAGTACATCATGCTATTGTTTTTCTAACTCCATTTAAGATTTGATAGTTTGAAGCATCATAGATGAACTGCGCCAAATTAGGAAAATTCTCCTAAATTTTGTTGTTCAGCAAATACATTTGTTGATTATTCATTTGACGAGGTCTCCTATTTACAATGTCAATACTTTCCCGTCTTCAGTACTCTTGGGCAGGGACTCCAAACAAGTACCTACAGATGGGAGGTTCTCTTCTGCATATTCATTGCAATATCTGGGTTAATCCTTTTTTCACTTTTGATTGGAAACATGCAAGTAAGACTTATTTTTATATATAAATGAAATTGTATTTTCTATGAATGAAACTTTATCATTATCAGGAATGTTAAAGTTGTAACTTGATCGTGTCAGACCTACTTGCAATCGTTGACAGTACGTCTTGAGGAGATGAGGATCAAGAGGCGAGATTCAGAGCAGTGGATGCACCACCGTCTACTGCCCCAAAATCTCAGGGAACGTGTTAGACGGTATAATCAATACAAGTGGTTGGAAACCCAAGGAGTAGATGAAGAAGGCTTAGTCCAGAGCTTGCCAAAGGATCTTCGGAGAGACATTAAACGTCACCTTTGTCTAAATTTGGTCAGAAGGGTAAGCATTCTTTTTTAACCGCTGCAATTGATTTTAACCTTACAAAATGTAAAAATTACTACTTGTGTATCTAGGTTCCCTTGTTTGCAAACATGGATGAGAGACTCCTTGATGCAATATGCGAGAGACTAAAACCAAGCTTATACACAGAGCACACGTACATAATACGGGAGGAGGATCCAGTCAACGAGATGCTTTTCATCATTCGTGGCCGCCTAGAGAGCGTAACCACTGATGGAGGAAGGAGCGGATTCTACAACCGCGGATTCCTAAAAGAAGGCGATTTCTGTGGAGAAGAGCTCTTAACATGGGCTCTTGATCCGAAAGCCGGAGCCAACTATCCATTATCAACAAGGACAGTAAAAGCCTTGACAGAAGTAGAGGCATTTGCTCTAAGAGCAGAGGAGCTTAAGTTTGTAGCTGGTCAATTCCGAAGGCTTCATAGTCGGCAAGTGCAACATACCTTTAGATTCTATTCACAACAATGGCGAACTTGGGCTTCGTGTTTTATTCAGGCTGCTTGGAGAAAACATGTGAGACGAACATTACTTGAGCAAAAGCGAAAAGAAGAAGAGGAAGATGATGAACTCGAAGAAGACGAGGAAGAAGATGGTGGGGAGTCTGAGAGACTGATTAAGCATGAACAGGACAACGATAATAGTTCAAGCTTTGGAGCAACCTTGTATGCTTCAAGGTTTGCTGCTGGTGTGCGTCGAGGATTGCGGAGGAAGAGTACATTGTCTACACAGAGCTCTGCAAGCTTTGCTTCTTTGCAGAAGCCAACTGAGCCTGATTTTACTAACATTGATGATTCGTAGCATTTTACTTTGTTGGTTTAGTTAGTTAGTTATGTATGATGTCTTGGTAGGTTAGGTTGTGAATTGTGATTAGTACTGTTTCCCCGTGATCTATCATGTACAGTTACTAAAATACTAAAGTTTATGATTACTCAAACAATTAGTGGCCGTTTGGAGTTGTTAAAGAGTTATTATTGAATTAATTAAAAATTATATTTATTTAATGACTATAATGGAATGTCAGAGGTCTTTTTTGACACATGAAAATAACATTTCATTTCCTTCTTTTTAATTATTTTTATTACGTTTTCAATCCACTTTTATCCCTCTGATCAAATAGACACTTAATTTCTTTATTATTATTTTTTTTCCTCATTGATTGTTTTGATGATTTTTATGATCATTGACTTACATTTTTTTGTAAGAAAGAAAATTGATGCACTAGTCAAAACTAAGCAAATCGAGAGAACCACAAAGTGATACGAACTAAACGTCATGTTTTGGCAAACTAAATGACAAGAAGAAAAAAAACCCAGACAAACACAATGCATCAACCAACGAGATTTAAAACACCGAAAAAAGAGAATAATAAGATAAAACGCCATGTCAATCAAAAAAGTGCATATGAAACCTTTCAGGGACCACCCATCTTCCAATTACCTATCCACCGAAAAAAGAGCGTAAAACCTCGGTTTTACACTCTTTCTTGAGACTTCGAATTTCAATTACCTATCCACGACTCATCAGTAAGAGATAGGGTCAACCCATCTTCCAAAACGATTCGTTTACTAAAATGTGCATCCACCCAAATGCTCATTTAGAACGAAGCACAACCTCGAGTGTTATAACAAAAGTTTATCAACTGGCTCATTTTATTATTTGAACACTTTTTTTTTTTTTTAGAGTTCACTTTTATGTTTGTTGGATTGCCCGGTAATTTAAAGCCAATGATCAAGTACAACAAAGGCAATGTACTATACTTATGTGCAAATGCATATTAGTTATTTGTTGGTATTTACAATCACACATAAATAAGTAGAGTTTTCATAAAACAACAACAATAAATATGAAAGTACACAAAATCACCAAACTTTGGGTTTTTGTAAACTTTAAAGTGCTGACCGTCAATTATGTAAAGGAAATTATAAGCTTATTTGCTATGTTGAATTTTTTCTAGCATAGATAATTCAATGAATAAATTGGTAGTTTTCTAATATTTTATAGCCAATAAAAGGGTTTTTGTACGATTATAAAAAAAAATGTTTCAAGAATTAGAAAGACAGCTAGACATGTAGTATGGGAAGCTACCAAGTATCGTCTTCATTCCCGTTTAGTAAATAACTCTTTGAGATGTAAAAACGTCTATGTCCTTGTTTTCGAAAAATTCTCATCATTGTTGCGGTTCTTGTTAGTTACTCAATCTGATTCAAAATTCTCCGTTTCCTTGCTTTAGTTAGGATGAAAAATCGTCTGTATCCTTATTCTCGGCGAATTCTCGTTATTGTTTGCGGTTCTCGCGATCATAGATTCCTCGACCTAATTCAAAACAATATTTCTTTTCAATTATCAATCAACACAAACCGATTTGGTGATAGCCCTATGCAATGACTACAATTAGGCCTTCTAAGAAAATATATTTTACTATGCAATCATAATAAATAATAAATATAATAAATTGTTACAAAGTAAAACAGGACATTTTTAAAAAAAATTGGTTAAAACATCAAAAAATTGGAATATATTTTTAGGTCCAAAATAAGTAAATTAGATTTTATTTTTGTCCATAACAAGATAGACCAAATTATAAAATGTGTTGTGATCATTGAAGCTTGGCTTTCTTTATACAACTTAACCAAATATAAGGCTATTTTCTGCAATTACTCCCAAATTTGTTTCCCCAAAATTTAAATCTGGTGGTGTATCAGGAATGGTTGCAAACTTGCAACTTGGAGCCACTGGCGATGGAGATTCTTTCTCTTCAATCTCCTCTTCTTTGCTGCCAGTTCCTCAGTTTCAGGTCAGTCCATAAATTTCGGGTTTATGTCTTTTAAGTTTTGCCAATTATATGTAATTCAAGCATGCCGTCTCAAAATGTTTGTTTGCACCCAAGATGTTTCTAAGTTTCTTCAACCTTGATTTGGTTCATTCAAACACCCATTCCAATTCGCCCAATCGAAAGTTTTCATATGTCAATGGTAAAATTTTAGGGTTCGATGACCCTCAAAATCCGCTTCAATATTCCTTTCTCGCCCATTTGCCTCCTTTTTTTCCCCTCATATTTTCATTGACAATCAAAAGACACCTCTCTCTTTCTTTCCCTCCCCTTTGAATTCATTTCGTAACTGACAATGCAAAATTCTGTTGTATTCATCTTGCCGATTGCATCTTCAAATGTGGGTATGGAAGCTGTTAGCTTTCTTCGATGTACATTAGATTTGATGCTGATAATTTTCTGGGTTTTGTAAATTTTCAAATTTGATGAATTTTGATGTTGTTATTCAATGACGAGTTGAGTTCTAACATGTTTATATATAGTATTAGCTATGGTGTTGTTATTGAATTTGCCTCATTTCTTTCTAGTTCTGTTCTACGATTGTTATATGATTAAAAGTTTGCAACACAGATTTGTAAATATTCATGAATTAAAAGCTTTGCTTCTTCTTTTTGTTTATTACCTGTTTCTTTTATTATTACTAATGGATGCTCCGATGAAATTTTCATTTGAAGGTTGGAAAAAAAAAAAACATTTCCTTCTGTTTATAACTTTATATCTTACTTGCATGTTTTGATGCAGGGTCTAATCATTGTCGATGTCGGATGAGCACTCGTATTGTGTAAAGCATCGTACAAGTTTGCCAGTTTCAAAAGATATTTGAAAGTGGTCTTAACTAATAAGTCGTAAGTCATGGATGGGACAAGGGATAAGTTTGTGAGGTAAACAAGTGCTTCATTGTTACATTGTGAATTGAAGTATTTTCACATGACTATATACTTATAGATATATTTCTGGTATTATATATGTGAAACAGGCAAAACAATTTGGATCCATTTGCTGCTAAGATGAATCGACCTACATTCCACACAGTGAAGAAGAAAGGTGTTGTCAGGAAAACAACTCGGGCTGCTTCCCTTCATATGATTGCAAATCCGAAAAAATCCCTTCAAATGGGAGTGGCCTTAGGATCTGATGAAATTGTGAACTTGGGTAAATCTCTAAAAAGCGAGGTCACAAGGATGGTGTTTCCAGAAGACCTTAAAGTATCCGAAAAGATGATATTTGATCCTCAAGATAGATCCCTTCTTTTCTGGAACAAGCTATTTGTTATATCTTGTATTATAGCAGTTTCTATAGATCCTTTGTTCTTCTATCTTCCCACCATATACCGAGAAAAGGGGTGTCTTGACATGGATAGACGTCTAGCTGCCGCAACTACAACTCTGAGGACTTTAATTGATGCTTTCTATCTCATTCACATGGCTTTCAAGTTTAGAACTGCATACATTGCTCCTTCCTCTCGAGTTTTTGGGAGAGGTGAACTTGTCATAGATTCTGCTCAAATAGCAAAACGATATCTGCAATGTTTCTTCATAATTGATTTTCTCTCAGTGTTGCCTATACCACAGGTGTGTTAGTTTCCGTTCAGTATACATTTTACTTTTAATTTGACTGGTTATTTCATCTAATGCTAGAAACATCTCCTTTGCATTTACTCCTGCAGATTGTAGTGTGGGAGTTTCTGTCAAGATCAGAAGTCTATCAAGTGTTGGCAACCAAAAGTACAATAAGGAACATTGTGTTTACTCAATATATCCCCAGGTTTTTGAGGTTTTATCCTCTCACCTCAGATCTCAAAAAGACTGCAGGAGTTTTTGCTGAGAGTGCTTGGGCTGGTGCTGCATACTATTTGCTGTGGTACATGCTTTCCAGTCATGTATGTTTCTTTACTTTTTTCCTTCTTAGATTAATATTATTCTAGGAATTGGATGTAAAACATAATATGTTTTTTTCTTTCATCCTTGTTCCTTTTATGTCATCCTATACAGATTGCTGGTGCACTATGGTATATGTTTGCAGTGGACCGAATTGAGGTATGCTGGTTGCGTGCCTGTGAGGCTGCAGGCAAAAAATGTGATGCTAGTTTCTTGTTCTGTAGCAATGACCAAGCTAACGCTAAATGGTTAAAGAACCGCCAACGTATTCTGGGTAAGATGTGCTCTGCAGATGGAGATTCAAATTCCTTTAACTTTGGGATCTATTCACAAGCATGCACTTCAAAAATTGTAAAAACTCAGGAGTTTTTTACTAAATTCTACTACTGCTTATGGTGGGGGCTACAAAATTTGAGGTGAGTCTCTTGCTACTCAAAATCTCGGTTGGAATTTGTCTTTCTTCTTTTTAAATTATTACAAATAAGGTTCATAATTTAGCAAGTTGTAACATTTGTGATAACTTTTCCTAGTTCAGTACTCTTGGTCAGGGGCTTGAGACAAGTACTTACCCTGGGGAGGTTCTCTTCTGCATATTCATTGCTATATCTGGGCTCATTCTCATGGCACTTCTGATCGGAAACATGCAAGTAAGACTTCTGTTTTTATTTTATATTATGCCTGTCTATATATTGATAATCATGTTGTATAAGTGAAAATCATGTTGGGTAAAATCTGATGGGTGCCTTAAGAAATCTCTTCCATTGTCACTAAAAACATCAGTGATTATGTTTGCATTGTCATTGGATGCAAAACTAATGTAAAGTTGTAACTTGATTGTGGTAGACATACTTACAATCGTTGACAGTTCGTCTAGAGGAGATGAGGATCAAGAGGCGTGATTCAGAGCAATGGATGCACCACCGTCTACTTCCACAAGGTATTAGAGAACGTGTTAGACGGTACAACCAATACAAGTGGTTGGAGACTCGTGGAGTAGACGAAGAGACTTTGGTCCAAAGCTTACCAAAGGACCTTCGAAGAGACATTAAGCGTCACCTTTGTCTAAACTTAGTCAGAAGGGTAAGTACTATTGTCAACCAACTGGTGTTAGGATGAAACTCACTGAGCTTATATGCAAAAAAATGTTAAGAATTACTTAATTATCTAGGTTCCCTTGTTTGCAAACATGGATGAGAGACTCCTCGACGCAATATGCGAGAGACTAAAACCGAGTCTATACACAGAGCACACATACATAGTTCGAGAGGGTGACCCAGTCGACGAGATGCTGTTCATCATACGAGGCCGACTAGAGAGTGCAACAACCGACGGTGGAAGGAGCGGATTCTACAACCGCGGCCTTCTAAAAGAAGGCGATTTTTGTGGAGAAGAGCTTCTAACATGGGCATTGGACCCGAAAGCCGGGTCCAACCTCCCATTGTCTACTAGAACAGTAAAAGCATTAACAGAAGTAGAGGCGTTTGCTCTAATAGCAGATGAGTTAAAGTTTGTAGCTGTACAATTTCGAAGGCTGCATAGTAGACAAGTGCAGCATACCTTTAGATTTTACTCACAACAATGGAGGACTTGGGCTGCTATCTTTATTCAGGCTGCTTGGCGGCGGCATGTGAGAAGGAAGATAGCTGAGTTAAGGAGGAAGGAAGAAGAGGAAGAGGAAGCTGATTGGGAGGCGTCTGAGAATCGCCAACAAGGACTGGGTCGCGGTACTACACTTGGTGCTACTTTGTATGCTTCGAGATTTGCTGCAAATGCGCTTCGAAGATTGCAGAGGTTTCGGGACTCAGAGAGCTCTACTAGCTTTGTTGCTCTACAGAAACCGCATGAGCCTGATTTTAATGTTAAGTGACTGTATTTTTTGTTGTTGTTGTTTTGTATGCTGTTGTTTGGGTAGGAATGTGAGTAGATCAATATTGCTTTGTTTGGTTTGTAGAGTATAAGGGCATATAGTGTAATAAGTGAGAAATAAAATGTACTAACAGAATATGTAGCTGTTAGTATATATAGAGTGTAATAAAGCTTTTACAGACACACAGTAATACATTTTTCATTCCACAATTATGCCTCTTAACGTGGTATCAGAGCCATCATGAATTTTTTTCCCAATTGTTCGTTTTTCAATCGAACAGTTTCATTCCTCTCCACCTACAATTAATCGATTATTCCTTCTATCAAACAGTCTCATACAATTCATTTTCCTTTCCTCCTTGGATCTACTGTTCATTCTTCATCTTCATCATGTCAGATGGAAGACAGACTCTCGATTCTCAAAGTTCCTTTGTGAATCAAAATTCAGATCGTAATCCCGCAGTCAATCTTAATGATCCTTTGTATCTTGCAAATTTCGATAATCCAGGTATGCAATTGGTCTCTGTTTTGTTTAACGGATCCAATTTCATTTCCTGGCGACGCAGCATTCGAATGGCGCTTGGCGCGAAACAGAAACTTGGATTTGTTGATGGTTCTTGCAAGAAACCAGATGAGAGAGATGCAAATCAACTTGCGAGATGGATTCGATGTGATTACATGATCAGATGTTGGATCCTTCACTCTATGAAGTCTGACCTAGCCAAGCTCTACACATATGTGGAATCGGCAAAACAGCTGTGGGATGACATTCTTGAAAGATTTGAGGTATCTAATGCACCTTTGATTTACCAAATACATAAGGATCTTGGCTCTTTAAAACAAGAAAATTCTAGTGTTGCTGCATACTAAGGAAAATTAAAAAAACTGTGGGATGAGCTTGCATTTGTCGATGGTGCTGTCACATGTATATGTCGAGGCATCACCAATTGTACTTGTGATATCTTGAAGAAAATTGCAGATAAGGAAGCTAAGCTTCGAGTTATGCAGTTTTTAATGGGACTCAATGATCAGTTTGAACACACTAGGAGTAATATCCTCTCACTTGAGACATTACCTACTATGAATCGAGTATTCCATATAATTTTTCAAGTAGAAAAACAAAAGGAGATTACATGTCATTCTTTACCTGCACATGATATTCTTGCTGCTCGATCTTTGCCATATAGACAAGCTGGAGATAGTAGACGTGATTATAAAAAGGAGAAATTTAACAGAGTATGTTCTTATTGCAAAGAGAAAGGACATCTGAAGGATTCTTGCTTCAAATTAACTGGAGTTCCTGAATGATACAAGGAGTATAAATCTAAGGAGGATAAACCTTTTTCTACAAGCTTTTCTACTAGATCAGCTAACACTATGGAATCTCCTATTGTTGATCATCCTTTGGAAATGCAACCTTCTGTTGTTGCTTCTCCTTCCATGGATCCAGGAATGGTGAATGTTGTATATCATGAGGTCTTGAAAATGTTGCAAGAGAAGCAACCTTTGGCCTCTACTAATTTTGCAGGCATTATCACTGCATTTGTGCACAATGCAATCAATATTTGTGGCTGGATTGTTGATTCTAGGGCCACTGATCACATTTCATTCTGCAAGAATCATTTTGTTTACTTGAGCAGGCTTGACAAGCCAATCCTGATTAGCCTTCCTGATGGTTCTATCAAGGAAGTGCATCATCAAGGCACTGTGATTTTATCTCCTTCTCTGACATTGAACAATGTCCTTTTTCTGCCTCACTTCAAACATAACCTGTTGTCTGTATCTCGACTGGTCAATGATTTGCCTCTCAAGATACATTTTACTGATAAGTCATGTCTATTTCAGGACCATACTAATGATGAGGTCATTGCCACTGGTTACAAGGATGGAGGTCTTTACAAACTCACCATGTCTCCCTCTCCGACCACTACCTTTTCTGCATCTGTCACTAATAATGACAACTGTGATGTTCAGTTGTTTCATGCTCGACTAGGACATTCTTCCTTGTCAAAACTCAAACATTTAGCTGATTGTCCTAGTTCTACAACTTCTGCATTGGATTGTCACACTTGCATTTTGGCTAAACAACATAAATTGCCATTTGTTTCAAGTACTTCTCATGCAAAATCTGCTTTTGCTTTAATCCATGTGGATATATGGGACCATATCACACTCTAGCTTTATGTGGTGCTAAATATTTCTTGACTATTGTGGATGATTACAGCAGGTGCACTTGGACATTTCTTATGTCAAATAAGCAACAAGTACTTCGGATTATCACTCGTTTTCTGAGTTATGTTAAGACTCAATTTCATACTTCTGTACAAGTATTCAGGTCAAATAATGGAGCTGAGTTCTTGCAACATCAACTTCAAGATCTATTTGTTCAACAAGGAATATTGCATCAGAAATCCACTGCATATGCACCTCAGCAGAATGCCAGAGTCGAAAGGAAACATAGGCATTTCCTAGAAACTGCTCGGTCTATCAGAATTCATGCCAATCTTCCTATTACTTTATGGGGAGAATGCATACTCTCAGCTACATATTTGATTAACTTGTTACCCTCTGTTGTCATTGACTGGAAGATTCCCTTTGAATTACTCCACAATAAAATCACTTCTTTTGACCATCTGAGAGTTATAGGTTGCTTATGCTTCAGCCTAAACCATCATCGAGATAAACTTGAACCAGTGTCTTACCCTTGTGTTTTCATTGGTTATCCTCTTGGTCAAAAAGCCTATAAGGTTTTGGATTTACAAACAAATACAATTCTCATCAGACGTCATTTAATATTCAAGGAAAACATTTTTCCTTTCAAAACAAGTACATCTGTACCATCTCCTTTACATACTCCTTCTCTTCCTCTTGTTTCACCTGCTCCTGACCATGATTTTTTCCCACCTACTCTTTCTTTACCTACCTCCATTTCTTCTTCCTTTCATCCCTCTCCTTCACCTGCTGCTGAGCCACTTCATTTGGCTTCTCCACCACCTCAACGTCCTACCAGAACCCACACTCGACCTGCATATTTGCACGATTATGCTAGCAATTCCCTTTTTTCCTCACCTCCATTATCCAATTTTAATCTCACCTCTCATTCTACTGAATTTGTTCATTCCTTATGTAATGTCATCACTTCTTTTGAACCTTCTTTCTATGAACAGGCCAAGGATTCTCTTCCTTGGATTGAAGCCATGAACTAGGAAATACAAGCCCTTGAAAGAAATGAGACATGGGAATTGCTTCCTTTGCCTCATGGAAAAACTGCAATAGGTTGCAAGTGGATCTATAAGTTAAAATACAGACCAGATGGATCCATTGAACGCCACAAGGCTCGATTGGTTGCAAAGGGGTATAATCAAATCAAGCATAAAGACTACAAACACACTTTTTCTCCAGTAGCCAAGTTCACTGCTATTCGTGTGTTCCTAGCCTTAGCTGCTTCTCGAAGTTGGCCTCTCCACCAACTTGACATAAACAATGCATTTCTTCATGGATATCTTGATGAGGAAGTGTTCATGCTACCACCTCAAGGTTATAACAAAGCACCACCAGGTCATGTTTGTCGCCTAAGAAAATCCTTATGTGGTCTTAAGCAAGCTAGTCGTCAATGGAATATTGAATTGACTAAACTACTTCTTAGTCTTGGTTACATTCAATCAAGGCATGATTACTCTCTTTTTGTCAAAACTTCCTCATCTGGCATCACAATGATCCTTGTCTAGGTTGATGATGTTCTCATATCTGGAGATATTCCATCAGAGATTATATCTCTCAAATCTCACCTTGATAGAGCCTTTACTATCAAGGACTTGGGGGCTGCACGTTTCTTTCTTGGGATGAAAATCTTTAGAGATAATTATGGTCTTCTCATCAATCAGAGAAAGTATGTCCATGATATTCTCATAGATTGTCATCTATCTGACTGCAAATCTACAACTTTTCCTATGCAATGGAATCTTCGATTAACTCTAGATATGGGTGATCTATATGAAGAACCTGAGTCTTATAGACGTCTTGTTGGCCGCTTACTCTATCTATCACTTACTCGTCCAGATATTGCTTATACTGTGCAACAATTAAGTCAGTTTTTGGCTTCTCCTCGAGTACCTCACTGGCAAGCAGCAATGTACTTGATTCGATATTTGAAAGGATCTATTGATGTGGCTTTATTCTATCCCATTCAAAATGATTTATCTCTCACAGCTTTCAGTGATGCAGACTGGGGCTCGTGTGCTTACACATGCCGATCTATAACTGGATATTGCAGCTGTTAGTATATATAGAGTGTAATAAAGCTTTTACAGACACACAATAATACATTTTTCATTCCACAATTATGCCTCTTAACATGGTTGTTGTTGTTGCTGTTGTGGTCAATCTAAAGTGTATAGTTGGTTACAAAGTGTACAAAATTTATGATTAATCAATGCAGATGACTTATTTTCATGATTTTGCTGATCCTATTTACGTTCATCGTTGAGATGATTATATCCGACTCTGAATTAATAAGAGTTTAGATTAAACATGTTTTCAAATAAGAAAATTGTGTTTTCATCCTTAAGGTTAGACTAATCTAATGCTTTTCATTACCAAAAAAAAAAAAAAAAAGCTGAAATCGGATTTTCTTTAAAATTTTGTGAAGAGATCGGATTCGGATATCCGATACTGCAGGTCCTTCGGAAAGCAATGTAGAAGCTGTGGCATAGTATCTCAGCAAAACACTGAAGTCAACAACAGAGAGAGTTTAAGGGAGAGAAATGGGATTGTGGGCAGCGATTGGAGTGATATCACCTTTCCCATTCTACTACTGGCTATGGAGATTCCCTCAATCATGGGTAGATCTCTGTGGAAAAGCTCGCGATCCTTGCAAGTATATGGCTATGGTGGCTCACCTCTTGAAGCTCGTCCAATTCGTTTCTCTCTTCTTGGTTTCATCTTTCTCTTGGCCTCCTCCTCTCTACTTTTGGCCCCTCTTCCTTGCTGGCCAGTTCCTCAATTTTAGGTCAGTCTAATTTCAGCTCCACTAGGGATTTTGATTTCTGTTTTGGGGTTTTCTCAATTATGTATATTCTCAATCATGTTCGTCTCAGAAATTGTTTATTTGCATTATGTAAATTTGTTGCGTGTACTGTTTCTGGACTTTGGTTTTGATTCATTCCTAGCAAAACACATTTTTAACTAAACCTAACATGCTTGATTCAGTACTAAATCAAAATTAGAAGGATATACCCCATCTAATTGGAATACATGATTTTGGTATATTTTAAATGGAAAGATTCTTGATTGATAAGAAGTTGGATTGCTTTGGATAGTGCTAATTTCTTAGTTTCTTGTTCATTTTGTTAATCTGTTTTGATTTGAGTATCTTCTGTGAAACTTGAAAGACATTGGCAATTAGACTCCAGCAGTTCACGAACAATGCTGCTGTCTGGGCTGATTACAATGAAGAGTGCAGCATTGGTTTTAGGACTATACCAACTATGTTATCAATCCAAGTGTAATCCATAAGCGAATCCCATTACTTCTCTTTGACCACTCATCCTAAGAGATATAGTCAGCTTTTAAATGTAGATAATAGGAAGATTTTGTCATGCAGGAAACCGTTTTGTAGGACATATTGATGCGTACTTTTGTCATGCAGGAAGAGCATTCACTCAGAACTACTATTATGAGCTGTAGAAAATTAGGTCAAATGTTTTTTTTATCATTAATTTGCTCTGCTGTGGACTGCCTTGATCCATGCCCTTCTTTACACATAATCGGCTTTTCTTGGTGGTTCTGTTCATTGGTTTCATTATTAGTTCATTGTTGTTTTGTATGAATCATAATGTCTTATGGAATTCAAGGTTTAGATGGACCATCAACTTTTCGATTCTCATTTTTTTTTATCTGTGCAGTTGCTTGGACTGTGTTTCATATACATTAGTTGAAAGGTTCAGTGAATTTTCTGCGATTGTGGTGTTGGCTTATTGCTTCTTTTTCATAAATCGCACATCAGCTCAGTGTTTTCTCTATCAATTCATGCTTACTGGTCCCTCCATCTCTGTTTCTCTGAAAAACTTGTCTGCTGTTTCATTATCCATACAACAAATGTTCAGTTTCTCTGAAACTTCAGTTTGACAGATCCAAACTTTCTTGAATTCCTCATGTATTTTTCAATGGCTTATACTATGGTTCTTCTGAAGAATGAACTCTTTACATAATGGAGTGTTTTGAAGATTCTGATCAGTCAAAATTGCATTGAATTCTTAAAACCAGGGTTTATCAGTTGCTTGGTGAATCTGGAACATACTATGGCGTTCGGTTCGGGAATGACATTCCTTGGGTCACTGAATTCCCGTTTGGATACGTAAATGATCCCCAGTACATAGGCAGCATAATGAGTCTCGTTGCTTGTTTGTCATGGGTACCGTTCCAATACATCCTGTTGTGGTGCCTCGGATACGTGTTTATGATCCACGTGGAATCGCATGAAGATCCAAACACTCGTGCCAAGCCACTCTCTTAACTGACCAAGCAAGCCTCACTTTTGTTTTTAGGCCTGCACCGTTGAGTTATATACTCGTAGCTTTGCAGGAACTTTGCCAAACAGATGTTTATTAGACATCAGTTTTTGTTGCGAAAGATACAAATTATAATCAGTTTTGGTTCGAGTTTTAGGACCTGTTTTTGCTAAAAAATTCGATCAAAAGTTTTCTTGAATATGAATCATTCAATTTTTCTCACTTATCTCCTGCGCAATCCTCCTTGAGGTTAAGTAAAGAACTTAACTTGGAAACCGTAGACTCAACAAGACTAACCATAACTTACAACCTCAATTGGGACAAAATGACATATTGTTTGCATAAACCATCTAAGATACCAGTCAATCGAATTACAAATAAGAGGAAAGAAGAAAACCCGAGAGTGTGCCGCAAGCCGACAACGCAAATATCTTTCGATAAAGTACACAAAGTTCAAAGCCGACAACGCAAATAATTAAAAACATACAAAATACATAATATGAAAATAAGTTGATCACCCAAAGTCGTTAAGACAATTTTGTATGGGTATCCACAAAGTTCAAAGCTTTTCGTTTGATATTCAAAGTTTGCATGAAGTATATTAGGAAAAAATAAGCAACATATATCTAAATATTTCATCGCAAATATCTTTCAAGACAACCTTAAATCAAGTGTCATTTTTTTTCATTTTCAACATACACGTTTACGGGTAATAATTCTATAAGAATGTGGCTTCCCCGTTTCTCAGTTTTTCCAGTTTTTGTGCTACATAGCAAGTTATCCACCGCCTAATGAAGTGATGAACAACTTTCGACCAAAAATTTATCCCAGAAGGCTCGATTCTCTTGAAAGCTTCTTTTCTTTTTTTGTCTCCATGCACAGGTATGCATGAGGAGAGCATCATCTCCATGAATTGGCATGACACTGGCTTCAAATACCTTCCAATTGAGACCATGGCCAATTGAAGCTCAACCTCACTGTTATAGAACAATGATTGTAGCCAACATCAGAAATTAAACAACAATATTGAAATCTTACTTCAATAAACAACAGCATTATCAAAGTAGAGTTCACAGACCTGTGTTCATCAATATTAGTAGGACTCTCACACAGATACCTGGAGCACCAATGATTATTATATCTTTTGAGCATTTTCAACAACTACTATGGTAAATTTTGATCCTTAAAAAATACTATTCAAGAAAGATTAGATTTAATTAATCATCAAGGTGAACCAGAAAAAGGTCTGATATGTTTTAATTGTTAATTCCTTCCCCACTGTCCTTCCTCCCCGTCTCTTTCTATTCTTCCTTTTCCTACACTTCATTGGCCAACTCCAATAGTATTCCTTTCGCCTACTTACAAGTTTGAACAAATTAATAAGTCCTATGAAGTTTTCTTTCTCAAATATTCATCTCTATATGTTTTAATTGTTCTAGTGTTAAATAGTTTCTTAGTTTAGTGGGTGAATTTTCCTTGAGTTTCTTTTTGTTAGAATAATGATGTTGTTTTCACAATAGCCATGTACTTGCAAGGATCTCGAGGAACTTGCAAGGATCTTGAGGGAATCTCCAATCGCTGCCCAGATTCCCAACTTCAACAGGCATCAACAACTCTCTGAAACCAAACAACGAATCATGCGCGTAATCATACATGAATGTGCCAACTTTATACTGAATAGTATAAACCTTTCATCCTCTCAATTCATCACCAAATATTGACATAGACATCTAGGATAAACAAGCTAGTAATATAATATATTATTATTTTTGAAAACTCAAATTGTTACAATGAAATTAATCACCATATATTTACATAGATTTATAAGGTAAACAAGTCACTAAATTCTATTTGAACAATCAAATTGCTGCACTTTCATGTTATTTTAGCAAAATCACCATCAAAACCACATGAGTATTGCGTAGGAAGATGATCCATAATGAGGTTGTGCGCCGCCATAAGGACTCAATGCTCGTCCATAAGATCTCATATGACTCCTGCAATTCTTGGAATTTGTCTTTAGCATCAATATTTTGCCCCTTGTTCTCCGGAAGAAAGTCCTAGGACTCTGTAGTGATCTACATGTGAATCCATTGCCCTAAATAACATCTGTTGTCCTAAACAAAAATGTGTGTTCAATAACTTGAATATTAACAACGAAAACTGCACAGAGAGGAAGAAGATATGCGTACGAATTACTGATTTTATAAGATAGATTTTTGGGAAACAATCTTTCATAATCAATGAATGAATGTATGGCGGAATAATAATTAGCAGTAAGATCTAATCAAACAGTCAGAAAATGTAGACTAACGCAACTGTACATTAAGTACAAAACAAGCTATAAAAAGCTTGATTGCAACGAGGAATACCTCATTGAGCAATCAGTGTAGGTTTTCCATTGAGCAAAGTTATAATGGAAGATGCCAAGGAAAAACGTTAAAAAAAAAAAGACTAAACAAGGAAAAAATCCTAAACAAAAAGACCAAACAAAATGTTAGCTAGATTTCTATACAGTAGAATGTAGGCAAAAGAAGCAATTAACACTCACGATGCATTATCTCTAAGAGATTAAGCTTCATAAACACCAATATATATCATTAATAAGTAGGGACATCTTCATAAACGTGATGTGTAATTGGATTGAAATTTCACCTTTTTCCAGTAGCATCTGATTCGCCTGTCTTGTCCTCGAATCAGTTATGCACCTGATGCACAAACAAGAAGATCATTAAGGAACTTCAATTACATTGACGGTGAAAACATTTATATTAAAGCGTTTTCTTTTTTGAGGATCTCATACTACTTATCATACAGAAGCCAGAAAATCATGTATTACCTTATTCTTTGAACGATCTTGTTGCTGCAGTAACCCTTGGATTTGAGGATCATTAGATCATATTTCGTATTCATTATTATACCAGATCTATGATACCAGATCTGCAAAAACCTAAAAAGATAGCAAAACGTACATCTTATGAGATTTTCAACAGTTTACAGATAGTTTGAGATTGAGACAATATATATCCAGTAGTTACCTTATTGCGTTGGTGGTCAAATAATAACATTGGATAGACGGGTGTATTTGGCTGGCGTTGAGCTCCGACGATCTCATCTTCGACCCGTTTACGTAGATCCTGCTCCTTGGTCTTGTTTTTAGTTGAATCGACAGGACTAATTTTTTTGTTACAATTAGAAAATAAAAGATATAAAATGATGAAAAGTTTGTTTTTGACGGACATACTCTTAAAATTTATAAATATGATTTAAAAAAAATTATAGTCGAAATATTATTGGTTTTCAGATTCCAAAAACCTAAAATTATTAATATAATATAAAATATTATAAGTATCTAAATTATTATTAAAGTAAAAAATGTATAACAAAATTTCGATTACAATATTTTTAAAGTAACAAAACATTAAAAAAATATTTAACTTTATTTCCTGGTTTTGAAAATGATTTTTTAATTGTTAATTATTCTATAATTAATGGATAAAATTATCACGAATACCAATTTATTGGCGTTAATATCAGGTTTTAGTTAATTCCAAAAGTGAAAATAAGAGACTTTTTCTTTCAAATTTGATTTTTAAAATTATAAATAATTAATTATCAATATGAACAATATACGGTTGTTAAGATCAAGTAAATTTAGGGGTAGTACCTGCTAATTTTACGTAAAAAATATTTAAAAGTAAAATAATTTTATCAAATTATTAAGTTTCCTACAATTCATTAAAATAAAATTCTTGATTTTAAATTAATTATTTTAAAATTATGTAACAAAATCTTCTTATTTTGTTTTTTCAAAATTATGAAAATTAAATCTTGATTTGATTACGTATTTAAAATATTTTTAGGCGGACGTAAAATTATGGCGGCGACACGTGGAAATAAGTGCGTCCGCTTTAATATATATATATACTGTGTATTACCCGCACCTTGTGCGGGGTTGCTCTTTAAATTTAATTTTATAGTAATCTTTTTTAATATTATATCTAATTTTCAAAATATCACAATAAAATATTTAACTGTGAATAATATATATTCATGCATTCAGTTCAATTATAATAAATTAGAATACCCTCTTTTTAAAAAAATTTCAGTTCAAAATACCTAGGGTGTTGGGTTTGAAATTGTACCGATTCGATTATAGATAACAAAATATAGCCACTTAGCCAGGGTGAGATATTTTAGGTAACAAAATGCATTTTCGGATGATAATTCAGAAATATTGAACCAAAAACCGAATGATAATTAAAATATATCTATAAACCATTATAAATAACATTTAAACAAATAATTTAAAATGAATTGCTCGTCGAATAGATTCGATTAGAAGGAATTAAACTAATACAATATTTCTTAATTTCTTCAAGGCATCGTACGCTTGGTTGTATTGAATCACTTCGTCGCGGGTAAGCAGTAAGCCTCTCTTAAGACCCCCTGAAAAATACATTGAAATGGTAAGTGATAATTTAAGATGACCACTGAATCGTTGTTTTCTTCATCATAAAGACTCTTGGTAATTACTTTGGCTCAGAAAGCTTACACTAAATGAGCTATTTCATAAAAATAATATTTATTAATCAAGCAATTAGTTACGTAACCTTATTCCTAACAACCCTATTCCTCTATAAATTAACAAAATTCAACCGAGAAGTAATGAAAAAAATAAACATATAAAGAATAGAAAATACTCTTTAGTTCTTGGCCATATTATGGACATACCTGGAGCCGTAAACTTTAATTAGCATTGTTGTAGAGGGAGCCATAAACTTTAATTAGCATCATCCCAAGTAGGTTATGAATTATCTTAGATTGTAATGCCATGAACATACCTGCAGATGTAGAGGTTTATGCATTATATATATATATATATATATATGACACATAACAGATTTGTGTATGAAGGTGGGGAGTTGTAAGTGTCACCTGCCGGCTATGAGTGCCTAAACAAACCCTGTGATGCAAGCGTATGAGTTAGTGTTGACGATGATTCTACAACACACCATACATAGTAATTCAGCGAGAGAATCACACCAAAAAAGCTTCAAATTATATAACACCACTAAAAATACCAAAACAAAGTATGTAAAGCTTTTTGACTCACCCAAGTGGAAATTTGCTTGAACAGACTCTTCATGAAAAGTGGAATACAACCATCTTCGACAATCTTGTTATTGATTTTGATTTGCTTTACTCGCTAATCTATATATAGATGCAAATTAGGTTTTTTATAAAGAATAATTTATTGGTTGATTTGAAAATGCATATATCCGTAAAGATCTTGGGAGATCGTTTTATCTAACTAATTAGACAAATAAAGATAAGATAAATATCAAAAACAAATCTCCTCCGTTCTATTATTCTCTAACTCAAATCTCTTTGTATCTTGTTTTCCTATTAATTTTGGTTAAAATTTTCTAACGGAGGCTATTAGAATATTTAGGGATAAAAATATTACGTAGTTATATTTAAAAAAAATAAAGATGATAAAATATTTGTGAATGTGTAATGTTTTCACAATAATATCGTAGTAAGTATTAACTGTTATTGTTTTATAAAATCAAACAAATCTTAAACCAGTTAATCAAATTTTTTTGTATAGTGTGATAATTTTATTAGACTATAATCATTTGTTTAAATTTTAATTTTGAAATGAAGAGATATTTTGCTAGATTTAAAAAATAATTTGTGATGAATTAGCCCAATTAATTTTTGATATATTTTAAAATCCGATTTACATAAATTATTGTGATGAATTATTTGATTAATTTTCGTTGGTTATATCTGGGAGCGACATGTGACAGCAGAGACCTATAAAATTTCTGTTGGGCTGAGAAAAAACCTGGAGGCGACACGTGGCAATAGAGGCCTCTGCTTTAATATATATAAGATTTGTGATGAATTAGCCCAATTAATTTTTGATATATTTTAAAATCCGATATACATAAATTATTGTGATGAATTATTTGATTAATTTTCGTTGGTTATATCTGGGAGCGACACGTGACAACAAAGACATATAAAATTTCCGTTGGGCTGAGAAAAAACTTGGAGGCGACCCGTGACAATAGAGGCCTCTGCTTTAATATATATAAGACTAGTGTAATACCCGCACCTTGTGCGGGTTTTGAATAACAACAATGGGTTAAATCTATTAGTGTGCTATTATATATATTGACATTATTTTGTTTTATATTTACATATATATTTTTTATATATAAATGAATTATTAAGTAATTATTGATTAGTTCCAATGAAAAATTGGACAAACTTTAGATAATATTTATAGATCGAAAAAGTGAAAATATAAATTTGTTCGGTAGAAAAATTTTACGATTAGAAAATAATTTGTCAATTGATAAAATATTAGTAAATTTATAATTCAAATAATCGTGTAAGAAAACAAACACTATATAAGTACGTTTTTGTAGTTTAATTAAAAGAAATGTTGGATATATTTTTTCAATTCTAAAAACATTATATAATTTATATGCACGATTAGTCAATAAATCTGATTGTAACTATAGGTGATTAATAATTCAATAATTTAAATTGAATATAAAAAAAATCATGATAATATAGTTCAGTAAATTATCTTATAAATTAGAATACAAATAAACCAAAGTCGGGTTCAATATCAAGATTGTACCCATGATTATCTTCTTAAATAAATTATATATACAAAAATACATAAAAAAATATATTTTATTTATTTTTAATACTCTAAAATAATTACCTAATTTTAAATGCTTAACCACGTTAAACTCGAAATACAAAATTCTTGTAAAATTTTCGGTTTTGAATTATATATTTAAATGACATTTCGGATTCGGTTACATAATATGATTTTTGGTTTTATTTTTAATTGTAAAATCTTAATTTTAAAAATTAACATAAAGGGGATTACAATTAAAACGTTATATGATTTTAATTAAAACGTTCAAATTAATATAAATTGGTTAAAATATAAAACCGATAAGATTTAATCATTTTCTAATTTATTTAGCTGTAATCAAATAAAAAACGTGAGATATGACGAGCTAAATTTATTTTAAAAACCAAGTATTTTCAGCTGTAATCAAATAAAAAACGTGAGATATGGCCAGCTAAATTTATTTTAAAAACCAATTTGAATATATACTTGAATTTTAGTTTTTAAAAACCAATTTCATATATACTTTTTCTATTTTATTTTTGGGCTTCGAGAAACGTGGGCGCGACACGTGCAATAGAGGCTCCTCCTTTAATAGATATATGATGATATGATGATGATATTATGATGATTTCTTAAAATTATATTGTTGAAAAGATTTTATTGAATAAAAAATTTGAACAATTTTGTATTAATATTTCGATTTTTATTTTTTTTAAAAATTTATATTGCTAAAAAGATATTATTGAATATAAAAATTGTGTTGAGAAATGTAACACCCCAAATCCGTAGGACTCGGAGTGCTACTGGGCTAGGATCTCACAATGGATCTTGACCCTAGCCTGACAACAAGTTCACTGAATCTTACAACAAGGCACCGATAGATTAAATACAAAACATCAAACTGTTATAAAAGTATCAAAAGGTTTATACGACGCTGCTGAGTACAAACAAAACATAACGTATATACATGGTCAAAATAACCCGTAGCCCACGAGTACGACCCCAGTGTACGGAGCCCTCAGCAGATCGCCCACTCTGGATCACTCTGCAATTCTCCTAACCTGCGAAAGATCTACAACACGGTATGAAACCGTTAGCTAACCATACACATATATAAGAAGTTGCACACACATATCAGAAAGTACTAAACACCTCATCATGATATCACGCATTTACCCGGTTTATTATCTTTATAATCATCGTCCAATACTCAACTCATATATATAAATATCTCAATATGAACGTATGTGACACGAGGGATATAACCCTCGCCTCTCGGGAATAGTGCCAGCTGGAGTGGGGATCCAGTCCCACCTCCCATGTACCCTATGGGAGTGGACAGGTGGCCGGCCAACTGAACCATATTGGCCTGCCCGTAGAAAACCTCTAGACTCCCAGCGGGATGAAAGGACAAGTTTTCACGGCCCTACAATGGGCAATCAATAGACCATAGGTCGGTAATAACAATATCATAACACGGCTATCAAGCATATACACACACCACTCATGCACACATCCAATATAAGGATGGCAGCTAAGTAAGTCCTACGGACTTACCTCAACCTCAGGAGTCTCAGACTCGAACACAAATTGCTCCGATCTGGAGATCAACACAGCCTAAACAAGGTATAACACATATATCACACTCATATCCATAACAGGGTCACACCTAGACCCAAGGGATCCATAAGGATCATATTCCAACTCGTAAACCTCAAAGCCGTAACCGGCATAAACGATACCGTACTCAACCTCACTTTAACCTTATGCTCGTACCTAGCATGCTACTAACGCTCATACTAGGAAAAGAAAGGATCTATCTAACGCTAGGTAGAACCGGAACAAAACGCACCTGTGTGACACAAGGGACGCAGGGGCGGAAGGCAGGTACCGCGGGCGCGGCGGAACGTAGCCGCGGGGGCGGTAGCAAGGAACGCTGGCAAACGCAGGCACGACGCAGGCGCTGCGACACGGTAGCCGCGGGGGCGGTGACTCTCGGCCGCGGGGGCGGCGACAACGCAGGAAACGATTCTGTGATTTCTCCTCAGCTCTTCACGTGATCACACACGTCTTCTCTCATCCAGGTTCAAGCACATACATATACATACACATACAAACATCAATACACACCTATACATGCATCTAAACCTAAGCTAAGAGATTGAATCTAATGTAAGAAAGAAGAAGGAGCAAGATGGCTTACCACTCTTGTGGTCCTAGCTGCAGAGAAGAGCTCACACACCTCCAGGTTGGCTTCCAAGCTCAGCATGCACACAACCAACAACAATAGCCACTACTCACACAAAACTCAAGCCAAACTCTTTCAAAACCAAGATCAAGGTCAAAGGGAAGCAAGGGAAGCTAGGAACGTGTGAAGCTGGAAGGAAAGTGAAGAACAAGTCCTTGATCAGCCAAGGCAAAGATTAAGAAAGGTAAAGAGTAAAGCACGGGTCAAAGAGTCAAAGAAGACAGCTGCAGCCGCCGGAAACCGCAGGGGCGGCAGCCAGGGCCGTAGGAGTGGAAACCCGCAGGGGCGGCACCCCCATCCGCGGGCACGGCTAAGCCACAACTCGGTCAAAACTAAACTCGGCTAAAGATCAAACTCGGTCCAAGAACTAAGGCTCTTACACCTCACCCCCCTAAAAACAAGTTTCGTCCCGAAACTTGTACAAACTCCGAAAGCACTCAGACTCAAAACCGGGATACACTCTCTCCATCGGAGGTATCATATCTCATACATAAGGTATCAACTCATGTGACACATCCAGGGCATAGAGGGACATCTCTAGCCAAACCATCATCGGGGCATGGAGAAGACATCTCCATCCAAACTATGTCCATCAAAATAGCATGGAGGTAGGAACCATCTCCAGCTATCCCTAACCGTCGTATCACAATAGCATGGAGGTAAGAACCATCTCCAGCTATACCTAACAGTCGTACTAGCACAACAGGATCTAGTAAGATCGTATACACATCATAGCTAGCACGAAAAATAAACATAGCATAGCATCTAAGCACATATGCACGTAATCATATCGCTCCATAGGCTAGTCCTAAGACTTACTCCTGGATCCTATAGGTATATCTATCCTCGCTTATAACTCTGGATAGTTCCTCTGGATACTATCCCCAGTCTCTCCCGTAGTCTCATCAGGTTCTCGCTTCAATCACTGTATCCTCAACACAGGTTTGTTTTATACACGCAGACATCTCATGTCTCTGCCTAGGACTGTAATAGAATGCTCAATACAGATGTGGTCCGGCTCAACCACCAAATCATCATAACTCACAGTGTGTCTCGGAGCTGGTATGTAGTTCCTCAGTTGAGACACATGAAACCCAGGGTAAATCCTCGAATCTCGGAGACAAGACTATCTGTAAGTTGCACTCTCAACTTCTTCTTAATGTCAAAGCATCTAACACCTCGTGTCGGAGACACTTTCAGCCATACTAGGCTCCAATTCTAACTTTAGAGGTCTACGCCTCCTATTTGTCTACGACCTCTGACGGTTCTGCGCAGTCAACATACGTTCTCAAATCAGTGCTACTCGAGCCATATCATCCTGTATCTGATCAGGTGACACACCACTGGCTGTACCAGACTCATCTCAGTATAACGGTGTAAGATATCTCTGCCCATACAATGCCTCATAAGGGCCATCCCAACAGATGCATACTAAAACACAAACTCGCAGCAAATTCTTCAGCGTCTGAATGGTCCTCTCTGGCTGACCATCTAGTTGAGGATGGAACGCAGTAGTAAAGTGCAAACTCGTTCCCAAAGCAGTCCGAATCTGCTGCCAAAACCTCGAGATAAATCGTCCATCTCGGTTTGAGACGATCGTCCTCGGTACACCATGGAGTCTCACTATATGCCTAGTGTACTCCTCAGCCATCTGCTCACCGGCCACGTCTCCCTAATAAGAATGAAATGTGTCGTCTTCATCAATCGGTCCACTATGAACCAGATGGCATCAAAACCCTGGCTCAACCTTAGTCCAGTCACAAAATCCATGGTGACGTCCTTCCACTTCCTCTGTGGAACAGGAAGTGGATGGAGCTCACCTCCAGGTCTGCAATGCTCTATCTTAACCTGCTGGTAGGTCGCACACTGTGCCACAAATCGGCTACATTGGCTTCAGCCCTTTCTACCAATATAAACGTCTCAAGTCCTGATATATCTTACCCGTACCTGAATGTACAGAGTAAGGTGTACAGTAAGCCTTCTATAAAAATCTCTGTCTCAGCTCTGTATCAGCACGTACACAGACGCGACCACGGCGTCTCCAAACTCTCTCTGCTCCCAGCAGGAATTGTGGTGTCTCATCCCGAGACATCCCATCTCGTACCCTCATCAAAATCTGGCAGGTCTCCTACTTCTGTTGGATCTCAACAGATCAGGTAGAACCTCTAAAGTACTCAGCCGGGCATCCTCATCCGGAAACCAAAAGTCCAACTTTAATCAGACCACATCCCTCTATCTCCTCTGGCTGTGCCCAAACAGGAGCAGTAGTCAAACGTCTCTTCATCTCCTTAAAACTCTGCATACACTAATCAGTCCCCATTAATCTAGTAGTCTTCCTCAACAAACTCGTCAGTGGATGGGCAATTACAGAAAAGCCCTCCACAAAGCGTCTGTAATAACCGGCTAGGCTAAGGAAGCTATGTACCTCCTTGTCATTTGTCGGTGTAGTCCATGCTACTACTGCCTCAATCTTCGCTGGATCCACCTTGATCCCTTCAGCTGATGATATCTCAAACGTCGATCAATCCTGGAAAAATACTATCGTTTCTTAAAGCTGCTCCAACAAGTCATCCATACACGGTAATGGATACTTATTCTTAATGGTCACCCTGTTCAGCT
The DNA here is from genome assembly GCA_002319775.1 of Fagopyrum tataricum. Taxonomy (NCBI): domain Eukaryota; kingdom Viridiplantae; phylum Streptophyta; class Magnoliopsida; order Caryophyllales; family Polygonaceae; genus Fagopyrum; species Fagopyrum tataricum. Next base: position 32,773,137 of record CM008281.1, on the reverse strand, counting down.
CTCTGTAATCACTACACAATCTCAACGATCCGTCCTTTTTCCGTACGAAGAGGACAGATGCTCCCCATGGAGATATACTAGGGTGACTAAAAACCCTTCTCAGCCAACTCCTCAAGTTGTTTCTTCAGCTCCAACATCTCAATAGGCGCCATCCGGTATGGGCCTTCGAGATCTGTCTCGTATCAGACTCTAACTCGATACCAAAGTCCACACTCCTCTGGGACGGCAAACTGGACAGCTCAACAAACACATTTGCAAACTCACAAACCACTGGAAAAACCTCTAATGCTGGACTCTCCCCCTCCTTCATGGCATAGCACCATAAGGCTTCACATCTCTGTGCAAACAATCTAGCTACTCGTATCGCACCGATAACCATACTAGATTTGCGAAGGTCCCATCATCGGAAAACCTCTATCTGTCCTAACTCGGTAGAAAAGTAACGGTCCTCCTACCTATATCTAAGACTGTAGAAAGTCCATCCATCCAATCCATACCTAGTATGACTTCTTCATGCTCTAATGGCATGACAAAGAAGTCAACCAGTAAAACACGGGTCCCTACAGAAATGGGACAGTCATGAATCTCATGGGTACCTCTGACCCTACTACCATCGGGTAACCCTATACTAAAGGGTATCCCCGCATTCATATCTAAACTCAAACACTCAATACAAGCATCAGATATAAAAGAAGACATAGCTCCAGTATCAAACAAACTCTAACAACTAAACCATGGATCAGAATGGTACCTGTAACAGGCGGTGCAGCTGGCTCCTCTGCACTCCTTAGCTCAAAAACTCGACCCTGTGGCCCTCTGGTGTCAGTGGTGCTCCCACCACGAGCTCTGCCTCTACCTAACCCAGGAGCAGATCCCTGAGTGGTAGGACGATCTGGGACTCTCTACTGTCCCTGTATCTGCTGCTGCTGAGGTGGCCTCTGCCCACCTCCTGCTATACTGGCAGGAGTAAAACCCTGCTGAGACGAAGCTCCACACTGTCTACAAAAGACAGCTCTGTGACCTCGTCCACCACAAGTGAAGCAAGTCACTATCTGCCTCGTACACTCTGGTCTGATATGTCCATACTCTGCACAGTTGAAACACTGTCGTACCCTATCTGTAACTGATGTAGATGAGGGCTGACTCTGGCGGCTCTGGCCTCGTCCTGAGCCAACAACTCCTCCAGTACCACTGGTCTGCCCAGTACGCTGTCTCTTCTCAGACTCTCCGGTCTGAGAAACTCTCCTCTGACTAACCCGCTCACGCTCATAATCGGCGACTCTATCCTGGTAGTCCATCAAGGACTCACAATGAAATCTCGCCATATAGGCCCGGGTGGCATCCCTCAGTCGTCGGGAAAACAAATATACATGCTGGTCCACAAAAGGTGCAGTTGATCCCAACAATGCCAGCTCCTCCTGGAATCTCCGAATGGCCTCTGAGACTGGTACATCCTCAAACCCAGCCTCCACAAAATCCCGCAGTTTCTCCCTCCTCAGTGAGGTAGGGCAGAAACGCTCTCTAATCATAGTCCGCATCTGAACATAACTGTCAACCTGTGCTCGTACAGACCTCCACCAGTGTTGTGCTAAGTCTCTGAACAGAGTCTGCACTAACTCTATCTGCCTATCTGTTGGACACCTAATGGACTCCAGAGCTGAGTCCACATGTCCAATCCACAACTCAACCTCAAGCCCCACCTTCCCAAAGAAAGGGGGTACACCCATCTGGTGAAATGCCTTCAACCAAGTGTCTGGTCTAGGCCCTCTATGCTCCTCTGTAACTCGAGCAATCTCAGCAACAGGCGCCGGTGCAACTGGCACCTGAGTAACCCCGTGGGACCTCTCAGATTGTCCCTCATGTACTGGTAGATCTGGAATAGGTCTACCTGCTTTGACAGCCTCCTCTACTCGCCGGATATACTCACGAAACTCTGGTCCTCCCATGGAGACATAATCCGAGGCATTTGATCGGACTCGCTGTGGACCCTGTCCCCCAGCTACGCCGTTCCCAGTCTCAGGAACAACACTCTCGGGAACGTCCTCATGAACCTCTTCCGCTGCGCGTGGATCAACAGCGGAAATCCTACCCCGTCCTCTACCTAGAGGGGGTCTACCTCTACCTCGTCCTGCTGCAGGTAAGACTCTAGTCTGAACCATCTGCAGAGGACGTAAACCTAACTCAGAATGCTATATATATGCCATATGTATATATCAATCAATCACAACAAAATATCTATATATATATATACTATCGAGATCTTCAGAGGGGCGATGGCTCACGTACACGATATCCCAAAACATTTTGTACTCATTTCAAAACCAAAACCTTTTGAAAAGTCAGACCCCTCAAAGGTTCTGTTTATTTATCTATTCGAACTTTATTGCAGATTACTAGTGCCATTGTTGTCAACCTGGGCTCTGATACCAACTTTGTAACACCCCAAATCCGTAGGACTCGGAGTGCTACTGGGCTAGGATCTCACAATGGATCCTGACCCTAGCCTGACAACAAGTTCACTGAATCTTACAACAAGGCACCGATAGATTAAATACAAACATCAAACTGTTATAAAAGTATCAAAAGGTTTATACAACGCTGCTGAGTACAAACAAAACATAACATATATACATGGTCAAAATAACCCATAGCCCACGAGTACGACCCCAGTGTATGGAGCCCTCAGCAAATCGCCCACTCTGGATCACTCTGCAGTTCTCCTAACTTGCAAAAGATCTACAACACGGTATGAAACCGTTAGTTAACCATACACATATAGAAGAAGATGCAGAAGCACACACACACATCAGAAAGTACTAAACACCTCATCATGATATCACGCATTTACCCGGTTTATTATCTTTATAATCATCGTCCAATACTCAACTCATATATATAAATATCTCAATATGAACGTATGTGACACGAGGGATATAACCCTCGCCTCTCGGGAATAGTGCTAGTTGGAGTGGGGATCCGGTCCCACCTCCCGTGTACCCTATGGGAGTGGACAGGTGGCCGGCCCACTGAACCATACTGCCCTGCCCGTAGAGAACCTCTAGACTCCCAGCGGGATGAAAGGACAAGTTGTCACGGCCCTACAATGGGCAATCAATAGACCATAGGTCGGTAATAACAATATCATAACACGGCTATCAAGCATATACACACACCACTCATGCACACATCCAATATAAGGATGGCAGCTAAGTAAGTCCTACGGACTTACCTCAACCTCAGGAGTCTCAGACTCGAACACAAATTGCTCCGATCTGGAGATCAACACAGCCTAAACAAGGTATAACACATATATCACACTCATATCCATAACAGGGTCACACCTAGACCCAAGGGATCCATAAGGATCATATTCCAACTCGTAAACCTCAAAGCCGTAACCGGCATAAACGATACCGTACTCAACCTCACTTTAACCTTATGCTCGTACCTAGCATGCTACTAACGCTCATACTAGGAAAAGAAAGGATCTATCTAACGCTAGGTAGAACCGGAACAAAACGCACCTGCGTGACACAAGGGACGCAGGGGCGGAAGGCAGGTACCGCGGGCGCGGCGGAACGTAGCCGCGGGGGCGGTAGCAAGGAACGCTGGCAAACGCAGGCACGACGCAGGCGCTGCGACACGGTAGCCGCGGGGGCAGTGACTCTCGGCCGCGGGGGCGGCGACAACGCAGGAAACGATTCTGTGATTTCTCCTCAGCTCTTCACGTGATCACACACGTCTTCTCTCATCCAGGTTCAAGCACATACATATACATACACATACAAACATCAATACACACCTATACATGCATCTAAACCTAAGCTAAGAGATTGAATCTAATGTAAGAAAGAAGAAGGAGCAAGATGGCTTACCACTCTTGTGGTCCTAGCTGCAGAGAAGAGCTCACACACCTCTAGGCTGGCTTCCAAGCTCAGCATGCACACAACCAACAACAACAGCCACTACTCACACAAAACTCAAGCCAAACTCTTTCAAAACCAAGATCAAGGTCAAAGGGAAGCAAGGGAAGCTAGGAACGTGTGAAGCTGGAAGGAAAGTGAAGAACAAGCCCTTGATCAGCCAAGGCAAAGATTAAGAAAGGTAAAGAGTAAAGCACGGGTCAAAGAGTCAAAGAAGACGGTTGCAGCTGCCGGAAACCGCAGGGGCGGCAGCCAGGGCCGTAGGAGCGGAAACCCGCAGGGGCGGCACCCCCATCCGCGGGTGCGGCTAAGCCACAACTCGGTCAAAACTAAACTCTGCTAAGATCAAACTCGGTCCAAGAACTAAGGCTCTTACAAGAAAAATATTTGATTTTTAAAATTTTAATTATTTTGGTGAAGAGATATTGTTGGGTATTTTAATAATTTTTTTTTAAAAAAATTAGTTTTTAAAATACCAATTTGATATATACTTTTTCCATTTTATTTTTGGGTTTCGAGAAACGTGAGCGCGACACGTGGCAATAGAGGCTTCTCCTTTAATAGATTTATGATGATTACATAGTATTGTTTTTTTTGTTAAGATAATGTTTTTTTTTATCAAATCTATATAACTTTTTTTAACATATATGAATTGAAGAATTGATGAATTAGATATATCTCAACATATTTGAAATGATTTAATTTTTGTAAATTTTAATTAGACAATTTTAGAAAAGGTTTTCCTAGCCATTAATCAGAGGGTTAAATTTCAAAATACTCCTCGCACCGTAGAGCGTCGCGTCATCTTCAACGCACTATGTTTTTGTATATTTATATTAATTACTTGACGGGGTAATTCCGTCCTAGGATTTTCAAATATGGAATCTAACTGAAGGAGCGTATCAAACTAGGATATTTTGATGGTTTCATTCTATGAATTTCATGTATTATTTTAGCATAGTTAATTTTTCTAGTGTATTATTATAATATATCCTTAATATGTTTTAACACATACACTTGCATTGAACTATCATAACGCCACATAATTTCTGTGCAATTAATGTACTTGCACATTTCTTTGTGCAACGGTATTTGACAAGTATATCATAAATAAATAAAATTTGTTTTTTTAAAGAGGTTACGTGTTATGAGGAAAAAGAAGGGGGTTACAAGAGGTAACAAGAGTTGTTTACAGTTGAGATCAAATACAAGAGCATAACATGGACAGAAAGGTAGAGGAGAAAGTTACAGGAGAGTGATGCCCAGAGCTTTAGCCCAAGTGTCGCCTTTGTGGCCGGTCCAGTTGGCGGAGGAGAAGAGTTTTGAGTGAGGAGATGATATTATTAGCACATTCATGTGTAGAGATCATTTTATTGGAGAAGATGGTGTCGTTTCTGGCTTTCCAAGTGTGATATGTGAAGGCAGTGATTGAGGAACGTCGGACATGGTTGATGAAAGAGTTGGCATGACCGGATGATGTGGCCTTGTTAATCCAAGAATGCAAATTGGTGAAGGTAGTGTTGGCGCGCAGGTGATTGAAGCCAGCGGAGGACATAGGACCACACTAGGTGGGTGTAAGAGCAGGAGGTCCAAAGGTGGTCCTTTGTTTCGGAAATAGAGCTACAAAGTTTGTAAGTGGTGTTCAGGACAAGATTACAGGTGTGAAGTTTGGTAAGGGTACGCGGTAGGCAGGCGTCGGTGGCCAGCAAGCCAACATATGAATTATGATGAGAAACAATTATGAAACAAAACTTATATAAATGACATGGAAGGTGATAGAAGTTTAATACGACATGAGGTATGAGCAACACTTTCCCTCTTTATAGCCAAAGACCGGTTGATATCGATCGGCTAAATCTCGAACAAGCTCATAAATTTCGGTTATTCTCTTTCTTTCTCTATTTATCGGTATTCCCAATATGAATCACTTTAAAATCCTTAAATTGTACGAATTTGGATTAATAATATCTATATATCACTTAAAGGGTCATATGAGTTTAAAACAACTAACTATAAACATATTATATTAAGTGGTTAGCTTAAAGTAGGTAATTATTTTAATTTAATTATAAACATAGTAAATGTTAATCGAAATTAGCTTTGCATAAGTATATGAAGTAATGGGATTCAACAATTTGTCTCAACTCTTTTCAGGAGATACATCTTACAATAAACCCTAAACAAAAAGGTCAAGATTGGGTGCTATAGTGTAACAAAAAATAAGCAAGAAAGTAAGTGATTGTATTCATGAAGGAAATGATTCATAGGGCTACCCTGAAGCTCAGTTTGGATATTCGTGATCCTCTTGTTTGTGATAAGACTCTCGATATTGGCATTGGGGAAGTTTTTCAACATTGTCTTTAGCAACTTGAGTTTGTAAAACAGTCGGAACTTTCACCCCGAGAAGTCCTCACGTATATTGGTTTTGGATATGTGATCATCATATTTTAGAGCGAATCCGTTTATTGTTTCATGTAGGGGTTTGTCCGAGACGTTGGGGTGGTCCAAGGTTATTAACGGTGTGACAAAAAAGGTTAACAAGAATACATTCCAACTTGAACCATTTTTAGAGCCAAATCTAATACAAAGAGAACGTTTTTTTTAATCAAATTTCGCACTTTGGTTGAAATTTTTTTCAAACAAAGGAATCAAAGTTCTATACTCAGACAATGGAGGAGAGTACATTGCTCTCAAACGTTTTCTTAGTGACTCCGGAATCACGCATGTTACATCCCCACCTCACACACCGTACAATAGCATAGTGGGGTTTCGGAAAGAAAGCATCGACATATTGTCGAAATTGAGAAAGCTTTGGATGTTTGTGTTTTCCATGGCTCCGGCCTTATAATCACCACAAACCCTTGCCAAAGTCAATACCTTGAGTTTTCATAGGATACCCTCCTACTCAAAGGGCTTATCAGTTCTTTGATCCCGTAACAAGGAAAATCTACACATCTCGACATGTACGATTGTTGAAAATGAAATGCTATTTCAAAAACTCAAACCATTTGCTTTGCCAAACAATTTTGTTGATCGAAGAATGGACAAAATTTGGCCTAATGCTTCTAAATCTTGAGCCCAATCAGCTCATTCCCATTCATCCGAGCAACTCTCCAAGCCTAGTATCCGAAATAGCTACACAACCCACTCCCCTTCTGCAAACATATCCAAAGCCCCCTAATCTAACCCCATCTCCTTCATGTCCCAATGATCCACCATCTTTACCCACCCGGCCCACCATCATTCTAAAATGATAACCCAATCTAGGAATAACATCTCTTAACCTAAGAAAAAGCTAAACCTCTCTACTACCCTCACCAAGGCCTATACTCAGGAACCTAGAACCACAACTGCAAATCTTAAGTCTCCTGAGCGGAGGTAGGCCATGGAGAAGGAGTATACTGCCTTAATTGCAAACCATACTTGGACGCTTGTGCCGGCTAATGCATCGGATAACCTCGTAGGAAACAAGTGGGTGTTCCGTGTCAAATACCTTGCTGATGGTACACTGGATAAGTTCAAAGCCCGTCTTGTCGCAAAGTGATCGAATCCATCAAAAACTGGACTAGGACTACAATGAAACGTTTTCCCCTGTTATCAAGCTGGTTACAGTCCGTCTAGTTCTTTCCATGGTTGTTTCAAGAGGTTGAAAGTTATGCCAACTAGATGTTAATAACGCGTTCCTTAATGGCCAGTTGCAAGAGGATGTGTATATGGTATAACCACCAGGATTTGTTGATGCTCGAAAGCCAACTCATGTGTACGTGTAAGCTCAACAAGGTCATCTATGGTCTAAAACAGGCTCCTCGAGCATGGTATAATGCTCTAAAAGTATATCTCCTACACATTGGCTTCACTAACTTACTAGCAGATGCTCTCCTGTTTGTTCTTTGCAAGGATTCACTCATTCTCTACCTTTTAGTGTAATAGATGATATAATTATGTTACAGGAAGTTCAGACACAATGGTCACTCGTCTAGTAATAACTCTTCCATATGAATTTTTCCTAAGGATCTTGGCACCTTAAAGTACTTTCTCGGTGTCGAAGTATTGCCTACTGTAACACCCCGAATCCGCAGGAATCGGGGCGCTACTGGGGCTAGAATCTCACAATGGATCCTGACCCTAGCCTGACAACAAGTTCACTGGATCTTACAACAACGCACAGATAAATTAAAACCAAAACATCAAACTGTAATACATACATCAAAAGATCTTCAAAACATCGCTGAGTACAAACAAAAACATGTATCCATACATAACAAAATTATCCCATATCCCACACACAATCCTAGTGTACGGAAGCGCTCAGCGGATCACCCCATCTGGATGACTCTGCAGTCCTACTAACCTGCAAAGCATCTACAACACGGTATATAACCGTTAGCTAACCATTCGTATATAAGACAATGCATAAGCACAAACACAAGTCATGGAATCATAAACACATAATCATGTTGTCACACATTTACCCGATTAATCATCTTTATAAAGTCCAACACTCAAATCATATATATATATATATATATATGAACATATGTGACACGGGGAATATATAATCCCCGCCTCTGGGTGCTATAGCCACCTGGAGTAGTATTGGCACACCTCCCGTGTACCCTAAGGGAGTGGTGAAGTGTCCATCCCCGTATACCAGGTCTGGCCTGACTGTAGAGAACCTCCCAGACTCCACGGCGGGATGAAAGGTAAAGGTTATCACGGCCACTACAATGGGCGGTCAAAAAAACCATAGGTCGGTAATAATCAACATCGCATGCTATGAAGCATATAACAAACATCACTCATGCAAACATCCGATATAAGGATGGTAGCTAAGTAAGCCCTACGGACTTACCTCAACCTCAAGATATCCTCAACCACGATCAACTTCAATCCGGAGAACAACACTGCCTAATAACAAGGCATAAAGAGATATCGAATCTCCTATCAATCAAAGGGGTCACACCTAGACCCAAGGGATCCATAAGGATCATATCCAACCTATAAACCTCAACAACCTACTAAACCTCAAAGCCATAACCGGCACATATCGATATCATAATCATCATCATCCTATCCTCATACACACACCTAGCATGCCACTAACCCACTCATACTAGGAAAGGAAAGGATCCATACGACTCTAGGTAGGTCCTGCACAAGACGCACCTGCGTGACAGGAAGGACGCAGGGGCGAAGCACTGGAAGGCGCAGGGGCGGCGGCACTCCCACGCAGGGGTAGCGACACTGGTGGCGCAGGGGCGGCTCACATGTGGCGCATGAGAGGTTTGCAGTGCAGAAGGTGATTCCCGACTTCTCTTCGATTCTTCACTCAATTATTTAACGTCTTCATCATCCAACAACCATTCATATACATATATATACTGATATACATATAGAAATAAGTACATGCCTAGGAGATCCAACACAAGATTCAACTTGTGTAATCCTAAGCTAAAAGAGAAGAAAGGAAGAAAGGAAGAAAGGAAGGAAGGAAGAGGAAGAGCTTACCACTGCTGTGATCTAACAGAATGGAAAGATCAACACCAACACCTCAGCTGGCTCTCACAACAGAACATCAACACTCAACATCATCATCAACATCAAAACCCCACAAAAACTCTCTTGCAAACCAAGGAGAAACAAGAGGAAGATCAAAGGAGAAGGAAGAAGAGAAGAAGAACGTGAGGCAGTTGGAGAATGGAGTAACCCTTCATCTGAAGCAAAGGAGGTAGTTATAGGGGAGGAGACGAGTAAAGCACGGTCAAGAGTCAACAATGCCGGCTGCAGCCGCAGGAAACCGCAGGGGCGGACTCCCTGAGCCGCAGGGGCGGAACACTGGACCCGCAGGGGTGGCTAGGTCCTGACTCAACACCTAAAGACTAAGGCTCTTACACCTGCTTCGGCTGACATTTTTTTGTCTCAACGTAGATATTTTGATGAACTTGTACAAAAGTCCGGTATGACAATTGTGAAGTCAGTAACATCTCCAATGACACCTTCAGATCAATTACATGGTACTCAAGCTAATGTCTTCCCCTCTCCACACGATTATCGAACTATAATAGGCTCCCTCCAGTATCTTGGTCTCACACGCCCAAATGTTGGCTTATCTGTCAACAAATTGTCACAGTTTATGAACAGAGTGACTACTGTTCACTGGCTTGCCTTAAAACGCTTACTCAGGTATCTCTTTGGCACACTCAACCTTGGAATCAACATCAACCTCTTCTTCGCTACTCTAGATGCTTTTTGTGATGCGGATTGGCTTGGTGATTGAGATGATTACATTCCCACTAGTATTATATAGTTACGGATCAAATCCATTCTCTTGGATCTCTCGCAAACAAAAATTTGTCGCCCGTTCTTCCACAAAGGCTGAGTGCAAAGCCTTGGAAAATACATCTTCTGAACTCACCTAGGTGTGTAACCTTCTAGCAGAACTGCATGCTCCATTTCGTGACGTTCCTGTTATTTATTGTGACAATATTGGTGCGACGAGCCTTAGTGCAAATCCGGTCTTTCATTCCCGGCCGGATGAAACACATAGCATTGGCTTACCACTTCGTCCGATAGAGGGTTCATAAACAACAATTGCACATCTCCTATAATTCTACACATAATCAGCTTGTAGACGTTTTGACAAAACCTTTGATTCGTGCAAGATTTCATGAATTGATCTACAAGTTACGACTTACAAATGACTGTCTCACTTATGGGGATATTAGTGAAGATAAGATTCAGTGTAGTTGTTAAGATTATATAGGTAGATTATATAGAAATGTTATTATTCTGTCAGACATTTAGTAGAACTAGTTAAAGACGCGCATGCTACGCACGCGCCTAAATTCGATCGGGGAATTTTTTACTATACATTAAACCGAAAATCAACCATTTATTACTAAATTGGTACTATTATTTTTTTTGTTGTACATTAAATCGAGAATTCTTTATCGTTTCATATAAATCGTGCCTTTTAGAACACCGATATTTAACTTGATGATCTAACATATCTTCTGGGATTGATTCGTAATGTGTAACTACGAAGATTTGACCAGGTGAATTCAATCTTGTAACAAAGCGCTATGCTTCTCTTTCTACTGCTTCTTGTAAACAACCACAAATTAGCTTTAAAAATTATATCAGGCTTATAATTTACTAAAACACGACTGAACATTTATCTTTAAAAATTATATCAGGCTTATAATTTATTAAGACTGAACATTTGTCTTTGAAAATTATATCAGGCTTATAATTTACTAAAACGACTGAACATTTGTCTTTCTTGGAATATGTTGAGTTGTATGAAAGAGAAGTCAGTAACATGATATTCTTAAGCAACTATTTTGCTGAGATTTGATCACTTCATCACCAAAACAAGACACTCATGTCACAAGTGATTGATAATCAAAGCATAGGTCGAGATTTCACAAAAGTTGGCTACGCACCAGCATCAATAGAATAACAATTTAACTCGTGCAACACATCCAAAACTAATAAACTATACCAGTAGGATTACCAAAATCACATGCCAAACCAGCTTTATAGGGTAACTAAGTTAGAAATGTTTGAATATGGCACAAAATCTGGTACTATACACAAATTATTATGTTGGTCATATCATGATGTAAACAACACCAAGTTTGATCGCTGTTTGAAGATGAATGTCTTTTTTCTTTCTGAGGAAGTAAAATAAAGATAAAAATACCTAAAAGAATAATAACAAGTAAAATAAAGATTAAAATACATAAAAGGTTGCTAAGAATGCTCTTCCCAAATCAGCAAGATCAAGTAGTTGTAGTATCTGCATAGTACTCAGTTACTTACCTTTGATTTTGCTGACAATATCTCTTCATATTTCTTTAACTCTTCAGCTGGAAAAATATGGTCAATCTCCGCTCCCAAGAATGTAATAGGAACCTTGACCTCTGAAAAAAAACAAGGGCTGAGTTCTCCACTGCATAAATAGGAATACATTTTATATTTTGGTAAAATTTTAATTGACAATCTTACCGTTGATGTCATCAATGCTTATAAGACCAGGATGCAATGCAATTGCAGCCTGAATGTCATCTGACTTGGCTAACTTAGCTGCCACAACTTCTGCATGAAGATGTAAAAAATATGAGCATTCCTAGTACTGGGATTATAGGCAAATTAGATGAGACGATTTGGGCTAGTTATTGTTAAATTTTATCTTTTATATCCGTCGGGTCTAAGATGTGGAGGGGATGCACGCCACAAGTGAACCTACGCACATTAGCCCTCGGGGTTCCATCCTAAAACCAATTGGCAATAGGAGGAGTAACCCTTGGGTTTATATGCTAGGTTCACATTATTCATTTAGTCGATGTGGGACACAATAATCCACGCATCTCAACAGTTATTCATGTTCTTTTCTCAAAAAAAAAAATAGATGAGACGAAAAGTTACACCGCCCAGAAAAATCCAGCTAATCCAACAGAAGATACTCCTCGACTTTTTAATGAAGCGATGACTGACTTTGCATCTTCATATCCTTTATCCTAGTATTAGAGAAGTCATTTTCATCCCATCAGCTGATTTAGCTCATCAAAGTGTGAATGTAGACACAAATGCATGCTGTAACTTTTTAACAGTAGACAATTGCCTTCACAAGAAGCTTTGTGATTTCAAGATTTCGTATTTTTGTTTTATCTGTGGGGTTGAATCCAAAAATAAATATACATTCTAACTTGATTTCTTTTAGAAAAGTTTGTCAAGAGTATACCAGCAATCATGCACATTTTAGGGATGAAAACCATCAGAATGCAGAAATTATCTTAATTTGGCTCCACATTTCTCAAGTTGATGAATGAAAACCATCATAATGCAAAAACCATCAGAATGCTCCCTTGTCGGAGATGAATAAGTAACATTTTGTAGTAAAGAAAAAGCCACTCAAAATTAACTGTACAAGCATAGACAAGAGAATCAAGATATAGTTAGAAGATTGAGAAACTAACCGTTCCATGTTTTTTTTCCCATTCTTGAAGATCAAATCAAGGTTCGCCAAATTTTGTAGGATCTCCATAGAAGAAATCAGGAACCACCACAAGGTATACTTCAGCTGAAACCTTATCTGCTAGCTTCCTTCAGTATAATCCAATGTCATGAAGGTTTTAAACTAACCAGAACACAAGCAAAAATGAAACCAACACCGATGCTTAACATGCCAGCCAGTTCTTTCAAGCATAATTGATATATTGTAACCACAAAGACCATATTGATGTTTCCTTAAGATGACATAATTTAAATGTGTAATATACATATATGTACAAACTTTACCTTCTCATTGTTGCCATGTATGGATCAGCTATGTGTGTCATTTGATTCATTAGAATCTTTGTTCAAGGGCCATTAGAGTAGCCTTGAGCATCTCTCTGGCCTTCCTATCAGGTAAACATCCAGCAGATTCCATTTTCACATATAACTCAGGAATTCACCATATAAATACACACAAAACGCTGTATTATTAACTTATTCTTAGGAAATAAAATTTTATTATTTACCTCAAATCAAGAGTAAGAGCAATAGAAGGGGCAACCAATTGATTTAAGGCCACCGTAACTGTAACAACCTGTGTTTCAAGGGAACTTGTGAACATAAGCCAAAAAAGGCAGAAAAAATAAAACAAATCCTAACAATATTACATGATAGAGCGTTTTACAAGATCGAAACCCTAAAGTTCCAAAATTGGAGAAAACTCCCGACCAGGGATCAAATCACCGTATTGACCCACCGTTGATGGCGTATATTGGAGGACGGCATCGACCCTATGCCGGAGGAACTGAAAGAGGTGTCTGGCGGTTAGTAAAAAAAGTGACGGAACGACCCGGAAAGAGGAAGAGTGATGAATACGTACGAAAATGGAATAACCACAGAGAAGTCATACCTAACGTCATCGAGCAATGATAAACCGAACAAGCTCTCGGTCTCGTGCTCAACCCACTGTTCGTGGTGAGGATATCAACAGACTCCTTAAACTCTTTCCTCTGCGAAATCGGAACATAACGCTTCCGTCAACACCCTGTCGTTCAGTTGGAGGAGCCATCTTCATCGACTTCTCCGACGTGCTCTCCTCTCTATCTACGGAATGAACGAGAGAATCCGATGGAAACCTGATCAACAGAAGAAGCAAGAATGATAGAGAAGAGGAGATAATAGAACTGGTGAAACATCAGTGACGTGGTGGAAGGAGAGGGCAGTTGGAAAGGCGGTGAAGGAAGAAGTTGACACGGAAGCGGGCAAAATTTTTTAATCGGACCAGTAAACAGAAAGCCCATAAAATTAGTCCAAAAAACACATTAAAGGGTAAAATAGAATATCATTTTGTAGAAGGTGCAAGATGTGCAGGATTATCTGAATATCATTTTTTAGGACTATCCCATTACTTTTCTTTTGTCATGCAAGCTAAGAAACCATTTTGTAGAACATATACTTGACTCCTTAATCTTGTAATTACACATTAAGAAACCATTTTTTTAATCACTAATTTGCTTTATTGTGGGATGTCATATATTCATGCATACTTTTGTCTTCATACATGGGTGTGGTTAAGTGAATCAGTTTTGAAAAGAGGTTACATTTCATTGGTTTCAGTTATAATTTATTGCTTTTCTGTTTCTCATTTCTTATCTATGCAGTTGCTTGGACTGAATGTTTCATATACATTAGTTGAATGGTCCAGTGGATATTCTGCAATTGTGATGTTGGCTTATTGTTTATTTTTCATGTAATGCATGTGTGTCTCGATAAGTTACACATTAGCTCAGTGTTTTCTCTGAAGAACTTGTCAGCTGTTTAATTATCCATACAGCAAAAATGTCAGTTTCTCTGAGTTCAGTATGACAGATCCAAACTTTGCTGAAATGCCTCATGTTTTCTTCAATGAAAAATTATTCAGTCTTTACATTATGGACTGTTTTGATCCTAATCAGTCGTAATTGCATTGAAGCCACTCTCTTAACCGATCAAGCAAGCCTCACTTTTCTTTTTTGGTCTGCACCTTTGAGTTATACTTGTAGGCGTTGTAGCTTTCCAAAAACTTTGCAAAACAGATGTTTATTAGACATCAGCTTTTCCTGATTCATATTCAACGAATTATAAGAAACTACCAAAGACATGAGTATTATGATTTTCTAACTTCTAACTTCCAACACCATAACATCGAACTCAATTGGGACAAAATGACATTGCTTTTGGCTAGTAAGTCATGTTTGTAAATCCCCTTCTACCACGAGTAAAGAAGAGAACCCGAGAGTGTGTCGCAAGGTGACAACGCCGAGGTTAAAAAAAATAAAAAGTAGCTTGGGTGTAGAACGACTACAACCAAATTCAATCTCAATGATTTTTTCTTATCCATTCCATCTAAATTTGATAGTAAAATGTTTTGCGTACCTTAAAACCCTCGATGAAAATATAATATGAATGATTAAATATTCAAAAATCTGAAATCAACCCTAATAGAAAATATCAATTTACCCTTGTTCTTTGTTGTCCAAACTTACACAAAACAAAACTCCACAAGTTTGGAAGAAAGAGAATCCATATTCCTACTTATAGATCTATCTCTATTGAATTATATATGTTTTGTACGGGAGTTGTTAAAATAATTTGAAGTATATTACTTTCATAAGGTTTTAGGTTAACTTTCACGTCTTGTGGCATGCATAATAATAGTGAAATCTAATTCATAACAAATAAAATAATATGTTTAATATTAAGTTCCCGAATATAGCTTATATTCTTTCCCATATACAAAGATCAGGATATTATATTTTAGGCCTTTTTTTCTTATGTATTTTATAGTTCTTTATATATGTAATCTTGTCTTAGTGAATAAATCAGATTTCGAGTTATAATTTAATCTTTCATGGTATCATGCAAGCAACGTTCCTCCCTTTCGATTACTCGATTTCTCTCAAACACACTTATTCATAGCGCCCTCAACAACTCTAGCCATTACTGATCCCTTCTACCTTCACCCCTCTGATCATCCGGGTCTCCACATTTGCCCGGTTATCCTCAACGGTAATAACTATTGGGATTGGCAACACAACATGCTCAAAGCTCTACGTGATAAACGCAAGTATTGATTCATTGATGGATCTATTGATGAGCCCGCACCAGACACAACTGAACATGGTCACTAGACCATAATAAATTCGATGTTAATTGGTTGGATCAATGCCTCCATCGAAGTCAATCTTCGACCCTCTCTCGCTTCATGTGGTACAACTAAGGAACTATGGGAAGATATTCAACAACACCTCTCGTTAGGAAACAAACCTCAAATCTTGAAACTCCGATTTGACGAGATGACTCTGACCTAGGATATTCAAATAATGTTGGTTTCAAGATCAATGTTTGTGTGCAAGCTAAAAAAAAAATGCATCTGAAAAGATGGGAATGTTGATAATCAATGATTGTGTACAAGTTGCAAAAACGCACCAATAAAAGATAGGAATGTTAGACTCAAGATTAGTGCAGAAGATGCAAAATTTCACCAGAGAGAGAGAGAGAGAGAAATCCTGGCCTCAAGATCAAGTGTTATTAAAATGTATTAAGTATATATTATAAAAAAAGTACTAGGAAAATTAACTATGATAAAACATTACATGCACTTTGTAGAATGAAATACTTGAAATATCTTAGTTAGGATACACTTGTTCGGTCAAATTTTATATCTGAATATTTTAGGTCGGAATCACCCCGTCAGATATTGTTGGTCGCAATACCCTATGTGAAAATCATCTTCGTCATATATTATTGGTCATAATTTTGCTAATTGTAGGTCAACCCCATTAAATACCTTTAGTCGAAATACCCATTGAAATACTCAAGTCTCAAATTTTCTAGTCGAAATAGCCTTGTCAAGTTGTCTTTGCCGTAATACCCACTTCGAATTGTCACAAGATAACCCTATCAAAATAGCATTGTTGAAATCCCCTAGTTAAAATTTTGGACATGAAGTTTTTCAAACTAGTCGTAACACTTCTGGTTAAAATATATTAACAAATATTGCAAGTTGATAAAAATGGTAGAAATAATAGTAAAACTTATAAGAAGATTATTATAGAAGTTCTAGAATGAGTTGATTCACCTAAATTTATAAAATATTTTTATTTTCATCTTTTTTATTTTCATTTTTAGTAATTTCTTTGTTTTGAACGGAAATACTAAAACAACTTTTTTAATGTATAAAAAAGTTCACACGTCTTATATATACCTATACATATAATTATATATGTAATTTTGAAATATAATATAATGTTTATAATTAAATTATTCATCTTATTCTATTAACAAAACAAAATAATTAATTCCTCTTAATAAACCATTTAATATGTTTTTTTTATAACAAGTTGCTTCTAATTTATACGAGATTTTCAAGTAATTTATAAATATTATTTATCCAAATTGACACATACAAATAAAAATGTAAAGATAATTTGTCTCCAAAAAATAAAGATGATTAGAAAATAAAAGTCAGATATTTTTGAGTTGCTCAAGGTTTAGCCGATATCACTTTCTTTTTTTCGTCTTAAGTTTTTTTTTTATATAATAATTTGCCTATTGTTTTGTAAGTTCGTTTTTTTTTATTTATTAAAACTTCAAAATTACTCGATAATAATAATAAAAATAAATACTAGTTCTATTTTTCATATTTACCCTTTAACCTACCTATATATACCCTAATTACCCTTAACCTAACTGTATATACCCTACTTACCCTTTAACCTACCTAAATATACCCAACGTACCCCTTTAACCTACCTATATATAGACTACATACCTCAGACACAACAAATCCATTCTTTTTTTACATCTATCTCGCAGCTATTTTCCTCCGCATTCAGAATCTTCCTTCAACAATCATATTCTTCATCTACCAATTTTCTCCGATCGGGGACCAAAATTGACCAAAATCTTCACTCTTCTCTTCCTGTTTCGATTCCACAAAGAAGAACCAAGGAGCAGGATTTTTTACTAGATCGACGGGGACGGGTCAAAGATGAGATCGTTGGAGCTCAACGCCGGCCAAAGTTTACTGCAGATCTGGTATCGTAGATCTAGCATAATAATGGATAAAATAAAGGATCCCTTGATCGTCAAAGCCAAGATTCACTGCAGCAACTGGATTGTTCAAAGAATAAGGTAATACATGAATTACTGGCTTGTTTATGCTAAGTAGTAACGCTTTAATATAAATGTCTTCACCGTCCATGTAATTGAAGTTACTTGATGATCTCTTTGTTTTTGCATCAGGTGCAAAATTGGTTCGAGGAAAAGAATAGATGAATCCGAAAACATGAAAAGGTGAAACTTCCATCCAATTACATATATCTCGTTGATGAAGGTGTTCCTACCTATTAATGTTATATATAGGTGCTTAATTGATACAACTGCAAGTACGCTTCTTTTTCTTGTGCGTATATACATTGTACTGTATAAAAATCTATCTAATATTCTGTTTGGCATTGGAGGTATGATATTTCTTCTTTTGTGTCTATTTGTTCTCTAATCAAAACTTTTTTTTTTTTCCGTCAACTTAAACAGCAAGACAGGGAGATGGTGAGGTTCCTTGAATGTATGGCGGAAAATCAAGACGAAAATGAAGACCGGACCAAGATCCAAGAGGAGATTCATGTGATTCATACAATCTTGCGGGAATAGTCCGATGTAATACTCAGATGTGCACCCTTTCTATGGCGGCGCACAGCCTTTTTATGGACCATCGCCATTTCAGTACCGAAAATCAGTCCGACGTAATACTCATGTGATTTTTTATGGTAATTCGGCAAAAAAAATTGGAAAAATATGAATTTGGTGAAGCAATTTGATTGTTCAAAAATATCATTTTAGTGACTTGTTTACCATAGATCTCTATGTAAATATTTGGTAATTAATTTCATTGTAGCAATTTGAGTTTTAAAAAATAGGTAATATATCATTTTACTAGCTTGTTTATCCTAGATGTCTATGTAAGTATTTGATGAGGAATTTGGTGAAAATAGACATACAATCCGCATGAAAAGCCCGAATGGAGGATATGACACTACCTGTGTGGGTTGGTGAGATGAATAACCAATGCAAGTTTCCTCAGCCCGAGTGGAGAATATGGCACTACCTGTGTGGGTTGGATTTTGAGAAGAAAAAATTGAACTTAGCCGTATGTGGGCTATTTTTGCAGTATTGATGGTAGCTCCAGCTGAGCAACTTAGGTAGATAAAGTTTTAGAAGAAGAATGATATCCTCGCATGATTCATTGGTTGGTTTTAGGGACTTGTTGATGTCTTCTGATGTTGTAATACCACTCGAAAAGCTCTTAATGTCGAATAGATTGTGATTTTCCCCTTCCACCAAATGTGTATGATGATAGACAACAATCCCATAACACAAGAATTATAAACACCGGTATAATTTGCTGGCTATGTTTCAGTAAGTAACCATCGATTGGTATTCTTTTAGTAAGTAACCATCAATTAGTTAGTCTGATTGTGATTTGAACATTTTCATTCCCAACTATATAATCAACCAGCTGAGAAGGGGAAGGGGATTGTTGTTGAGCTTGGGAGCCAGCTGAGAAGGTGTTTGTGATCATTTCCTTGCCTAGACCACAACAGTGGTAAACTCCATTCTTCTCTTCTTTCTTCCTTTCTTGAATTCCTCTTCCATAGCTTAGGATTAGATGTATTGAATGTATATTAATGTTTAGAATGTGTATGTATATCTATATGTTTGGTTATGGGATGATGAAGACGTGAAATCGTCAAGTGAGGAGCCGAAGAGAAATCGCGGGATCATACTCTGCACTGTCGCCGCCCCCGCGTTCCAGTACCGCCGCCCCCGCGGGACTCTGTCACCGCACCCGCGGCTACGGTCACCGCCCCTACGTTGGAGCACCGCCGCGCCTGCGGTTTGCCTTGCTTCGCCCCTACGTCCCTCTTGTCACGCAGGTGCGTTTTGTCCCGGATCTACCTAGTTTAGTGTAGATCCTTTCCTTTCCTAGTATGAGCGGGTTAGTAGCATGTTAGGTATGAGTATGAGGATAGAATGATGATGAGTATGATATCGGTAGGTGCTGGTTATGCCTTTATTATTAGGCAGTGCTATCCTCCAGATTGGAGTGGATCGTGTTTGGAGTTGATCGTGGTTAGGACTACTTCGAGGTTGAGATAAGTTCGTAGAACTTACTTAGCTACCATCCTTATATTGGATGTATGCATGAGTGGTGTTTGCTATATGCTTTATAGCATGCGATATGGTTTATTACCGACCTATGATTTAGTGACCCCCCATTGTAGTGGCTGTGACAACCTGCCTTTCATCCCGTAGTGGAGTCTGGGAGGTTCTTTGTAGTCAAGCTAGATCTGGTATACGGGAAGGGCACTTACCACTCCTTATGGTATACGGGAAGGTGCGCTTATACCACTCCAACTAGCTATAGCACTCAGATGCGAGGATTATATATATTCCTCATGTCACATATATATTCATATGCAGATATTTATACGATTGAGTGTTGGACTATGTAAAGATAATAAACCGGGTAAATGTGTGATAACATGATGAGATGTTTATTATTCCCTGATGTGTGATTGTGCTTATGCATCTTCTATATATATGTGTATGGTTAGCAAACGGTTTTATACCGTGTTGTAGATCCTTTGCAGGTTAGGAGAGCTGCAGAGTGATCTAGAGTGGGTGATCCGCTGAGGGCTCCGTACACTAGGTCGTTATCGTGGGACATGGGGTCTTTTGTTATGTACAATATATGTTTTGATTGTACTCAACGGTACCTTGTATAAACCTTTTGATCTATATATTACAGTTTTATGTTTTGGTTTTAATCTATCTGTGTCTTGTTGTAAGATCCAGTGAACTTGTTGTCAGGCTAGGGTCAGGATCCATTGTGAGTGTAAGAGCCTTAGTCATTGGAGCCATTTTGGCCTTAGCCGCCCTCGCGGGTTTAGGAAGCCTCCCCTGCGGCTCGTGATGTTTTCCGCCCCTGCGGCTCAGGGAACCGCCCCTGCGATTTCCTGCGGCAGCATCCGGTTTTGTTAACCCTTTTGACCGTGCTTTAATCTTCTTCCTCCTTATACCCATTCATTTGCTTGCTGAGCAAGGGTTTTGCATTTCCGACCTTCTTTTTCCTCCCTATCTCTCCTTGATATTGTTCTTGAGTTTCCTTGGATTTTAAGAGATTTGTTGTGAGGCTTTGATGATGTTGATTCTAGTGGATGTTGTGCTGAGATTGAGAGCCAGCTGAGGTACTCTCTTGGATCGTTTTCTTGCTTAGGCCACAACAGTGGGTAAGCTCCTTGCTCATCTTCTTCTTTCTTTGATCTCTTTCTCTTTCCTTATCTTAGGATTAGATGTTCTAGGCTTGTATTGATAGTGGAATGTGTATGTATATGTATGTGTGTGGCTTTGGAATGATGAAGATGTGATTTGATCACGTGAAGAGTGGAAGAGAAGTCGGGACTCTACGTTTGCAGAGTCGCCGTCCCCGGGTCTGGAATCCTCCGCCCTTGCGGGACCTTGTTACCGCACGCGCGCCCGGAAGTTGCCGCCCCTGCGGCCACGGTCCCAGCGCCTACGCCCACGCTTGCGTTTGCCTGCAGCCACTGTCACCGCGCCTGCGGCCGAGCGTCGCCGCGGCTGCGGTTTGCCTTGTTCCGCCCGTGCGTCTTTCCATTCCGCAGGTGCGTCTTGTACATGATCTACCTAGAGTAGTATGATCCTTTCCTTTCCTAGTATGAGCGGGTTAGTAGCATGCTAGGTATGTGTATGAGGATAGAATGATGATGAGTATGATATCGTTATATGCCTGTTAGGGCTTTGAGGTTTATAAGTTGGATACGATCCTTATGGATCCCTTGGGTCTAGGTGTGACCCTTTGATGGATAAAAATTTAATATCTTGTTATGCCTTGTTATTAGGCAGTGTTGTTCTCCAGAGTTGGAGCTGATCGGGTTGAGACTACTTCTGAGGTTGAGGTAAGTCCATAGGACTTACTTAGCTACCATCCTTATATTGGATGTATGCATGAGTGGTGTGTGATATATGCTTGATAGCATGCGTAGTGATGATTATCGACCTATGGTTTAGTGACTGCCCATTGTAGGGTCGTGACAACTTGTCCTTTCATCCCGCTGGGAGTCTGGAGGTTTTCTGCGGGCAGGCCAGTTTGACTCAGTGGGACGGGCACCTTCATCACTCCCATAGGGTATACGGGGAGGTGTGACCGGATTACCACTCCAGCTGGCACCATTCCCCAGAGGCGAGGATTATATATTCCTCGTGTCACATATGTTCACATACATTTATTTATACGATTTGAGTGTTGGACTTTATAAAGATAATTAACCGGGTAAATGTGTGACAACATGTTTATATGTTATGATTCCTGAAGTGTGTTTGTGTTCTTGCATCTTCTATATATATGTGTATGGTTAGCTAACGGTTTTATACCGTGTTGTAGATCCTTTGTAGGTTAGGAGAGCTGCAGAGTGATCCAGAGTCGGTGATCCGCTGAGGGCTCCGTACACTGGGTTATGCGAGGGTTATGTGTTTTTGTATGTACAATATATGTTTTGGTTGTACTCAGCGGTTCTTATGTAAACCTTTTGATATGTATATATTCAGTTTTATGTTTTGGTTTTAATCTATTTGTACCTTGTTGTAAGATCCAGTGAATTTGTTGTCAGGCTAGGGTCAGGATCCATTGTGAGATCCTAGCCCAGTAGTGTCTCGAGTCCTACGGATTCGGGGTGTTACAAAGTTGGTATCAGAGCCTTAGGTTGACAACAATGGCACCTGCAATCTGCAATAAAGTTCGAATAGATAAATAAATGAGTACAAATGTTTTGGGATAGCGTGTTACAAAGTTGGTATGAGAGCCTTTGGTTCTTAAATGAGTACAAATGTTTTGGGATAGCGTGTACGCGAAGCCATCACCCCTCTAAAGATCTCGACAGTATAGATATATATAGATATTATGTTGTGATTGACTTTATATATATATCTATACATATGGCACATATATAGCCTTCTAAGTTAGATTTACGTCCTCTGTAGATGGTTCAGACTAGAGCCTTACCTGCAGCTGGACGAGGTAGGGGTAGACCCCCTTTAGGTAGAGGACGGGGTAGGATTCCCGCTGTTGATCCACGTGCAGCGGAGGAGGTTCACGAGGATGTTGTTGAGAGTGTCGTTCTTGAGACTGGGAACGGTGCAGCTGAGAGACAGGGATCTCAGAGAGTCCAGTCAGATGACTTGGATCGTGTCTCCATGGAGGGACCATCATTCCGCGAGTATATCAGACGAGTCGAGGAGGCTGCTAGGACAGGTAGACGTGCCCCTGATCTGTCAGCACAGGAGGGATCATCTGGGAGATCCCATGGAGTGACTCAGGTGCTAGTTGCACAGGCACATGCTGTTGAGATTCCTTAGGTTCAGGAGGAGCATAGAGGGTCTAGACCAAATACCTGGTTGAAGACATTCCACCAGATGGGTGTACCCCCTTTCTCTGGGAAGGTGGGGCTAGAGGTTGAGATATGGATAGGACATGTAGACTCAGCTCTGGAGTCTATTAGATGTCCAACGGATAGGCAGATAGAGTTGGTGCAGACTCTGTTCAGAGACTTAGCACAACACTGGTGGAGATCTGTACGGGGTCAGCTAGTAGTTATGATCAGATAAGGACCATGATTAGAGAGCGTTTCTGCCCTGCCTCATTGAGAAGGGAGAAACTACGGGACTTTGTGGAGGCTGGCTTTGAGGATGTAACAGTCTCAGAGACTATCAGAAAATTTCAGGAGGAGCTGGCTTTGTTGGGTCCCGCTGCACCTTCTACAGATCAGCATGTATATCTTTTCTCCCGACGACTGAGGGATACTACCCGGACTTACATGACAGGGTTTCACTGTGAGACTTTGATGGATTATCAGGACCGGGTTTCTAATTATGAGAGGGAGAGAGCTGGACAGAGGAGAGCTTCTCAGACCGGAGGGTTTGAGAAGAGACAGCGGACTGGGCAGACCAGTGGTGTTGGTGCTGTTGCTAGTGTCGGGCGAGGCCAGAGTCGCCAGAGTTATCCCTCATCTGCACCGGCTGCAGATAAGGTACGACAGTGTTTCAACTGTGGTGGGTATGGACATATCCGACCAAAGTGTACGAGGCAGATAGTGACTTGCTTCACTTGTGGCGGACGAGGACACAAAGTTGTCTTCTGTAGACAAGGTGGAGCATCATCTCAGCAGGGTTCTTCTCCTGCCAGTGTAGCGGGAGGTGGGCAGAGCGTCCTACTACTCAGGGATTTGCTCTTGGGTTGAGTAGAGGCAGAGGTCGTGGTGGGAGTACCACGGACACCAAAGGACCACATGGTCGAGTTTTTGAGCTGAGGAGTGCAGAGGAGCCAGCTGCACCGACTGCTACAAGTACCATTCTGATTCATGGTTTACCTGTTAGAGTCTTATTTGATACTAGAGCTACACATTCTTTTATTTCTGATGCCTGTGTTGAGCGTCTGAGTCTAGATACGACTGAGGGGATACCCTTTAGTATAGGGTTACCCGATGGTAGTAGGGTCAGAGGTACCCATGAGATTCGTGACTGTCCCATTTCTGTAGGAACCCGTGTATTACTTGTCGCCTTCTTTGTCATGTCATTAGTGCATGAAGAAGTCATTTTAGGTATGAATTGGATGGATAGACACCAAACAGTATTAGATGTAGGTAGAGGATTGTTACCCTCTCTACCGAGTTAGTGAAGATAGAGGTTTTCCGAGGTTGGGACTTTGGAAAATCCGGCATGGTTATCAATGTGATACGGGCAGCGAGACTGATTGCACAGGGTTTTTAGGCCTTCTGGTGTTATGCCGTGAAGGAGGGGGAGAGTCCAGAACTAGAGGATATCCTAGTTGTCTGTGATTTTGCAGATGTATTTGCTGAGCCGTCCAGTTTTCCGCCTCAGAGGAGTGTGGATTTGGTATTGATTTAGAGCCTGGTACGAGACCGATCTCGAAGGCCCCATACCGGATGACGCCTGTCGAGATGCTGGAGTTGAAGAAGCAACTTGAGGAGTTGGCTGAGAAGGGCTTCATCCGCCCTAGTGTATCCCCGTGGGGAGCACCTGTCCTCTTCGTACGGAAGAAGGACGGATCGTTGAGACTGTGTATTGATTACAGGGATCTGAACAAGGTGACCATCAAGAACAAGTATCCATTGCCTCGTATTGATGATTTGTTAGATCAGCTTCAGGGAGCGACTGTATTCTCCAAGATTGACCTGCGTTCAGGGTATCACCAACTGAGGGTGAGAGAGCAGGATGTGCACAGGACAACATTCCGGACCAGATATGGACACTACGAGTTTGTAGTGATGCCATTTGGGCTTACGAATGCCCCAACTTTTTTCATGGAGTTGATGAATAGCATATTCATCGACTTCCAGGATCAGTTTGTGGTGGTCTTCATAGATAACATTCTGGTATACTGTCGTAGCAGAGAGGAGCACGCAGGGCAGCTGAGGAATGTGTTACAGGTTTTACGAGATAGAGAACTTTATGTAAGTTCTCTAAGTGCGAGTTCTGGATGCCAGAGGTAGCATTCATGGGTCATGTTGTTTCAGCTGAAGGGATCAATGTGGATTCGGCAAATAATCGACTCAGTAGCAGCCTGGACGACACCGATGAACGTCAAGGAAGTACGTAGCTTTCTTGGCCTAGCCGGTTATTACCGACGCTTTGTGGAGGGATTTTCTGTGATTTCCCGTCCATTGACGAGTCTGCTGAGGAAGACTACTAGATTTGTTTGGTCTGATCAGTGTATGCAGAGTTTTGAGGAGCTGAAGAGACGTCTGACTTTTGCTCCTATTTTGGCACAACCAGAGGGTACAGAGGATTTTGTGGTTTACAGTGATGCATCCAAGCTAGGCTTGGGATGTGTAATGATGCAGAGAAGGAGAGTGATTGCACATGTGTCTAGACAGCTGAAAACGTATGAGGAGAACTACCCGACTCATGATCTGGAGTTGGCAGCAGTAGTTCATGCATTGAAGATTTGGAGACATTACCTGTATGGTGCTACGTGTCAAATCTTCACAGACCATAAGAGTCTGAAGTATATTTTTACGCAGCGGGAATTGAATAACCGCCAGCGTAGGTGGCTTGAGCTGATCAAGGATTTTGATCTAGAGATTTTGTATCATCCGGGGAAGGCGAACGTTGTCGCCGACGCTCTGAGCAGGAAGACGCCTCGAGAGCAGGCGATTGCGATATTGACAGTTCAACATCAATTACAGAGGGATCTGATCTGGTTAGAGTTGGACATCCAGTTTCCTGATGAGGATGCCCAGTTGAATACTTTAGAGGTTCTTCCTGATCTGTTAGGTGAAATTCAACAGAAGCAGGAGACCTTCCCGACACTGACGAGGATACGAGATAGGATGTCTCTGGATGAGGCACCACAGTTCCTTCTAGGAGCAGATGGAGTGATGAGGCGCCGTGGTCGCGTCTGTGTACCCGCTGATGCGGATCTACGCCAGAGGATTTTACAGGAGGCTCACTGTATGCCTTATTTAGTGCACCCAGGTACGATTAAGATGTACCAAGATTTGAGACGTTCATATTGGTGGGGAGGGTTAAAGCCCGACGTGGCCAGATTTGTGGCACAGTGTGCGACCTGTCAGTAGGTCAAGATAGAGCATTGCAGACCTGGAGGTGAGTTCCATCCACTACCTGTTCCACAGAGGAAGTGGGAGAACGTCACCATGGACTTTGTGATTGGGCTGAGACCGAGCAGGAGTTTTGATGCTATGTGGGTTATAGTGGACAAATTGACGAAGACGACACGTTTTATCCCTATCCGGGAAACGTGGCCAGTTAGCAAATTGGCTGAGGAGTACACTAGGCAGATAATGAGACTCCATGGTGTACCGAGGACGATCGTCTCAGACAGAGATGGACGATTTACCTCGAGGTTTTGGCAACAATATCAGACTGCCTTGGGGACGAGTTTGCACTTCACTACTACGTTCCATCCTCAGACAAATGGTCAGTCAGAGAGGACCATTCAAACACTAGAGGATATGTTGCGAGCTTGTGTGTTGGATTGAGGACAAGTGTGGACGGATCATCTCCCACTAGTTGAGTTCTCATACAACAACAGCTGGCATGCATCTATTGGGATGGCCCCATATGAGGCACTGTATGGGCAGAGATGTCGTACTCCGTTATGTTGGGATGAGCAGAGAAGTTTTAGTGGTTTGACACCTGATCAGATTCAGGATGATGTGGCTCGTGTAGCACTGATTAGAGAGAGGATGCTGACTACACAGAGCCGTCAGAAGTCTTATGCAGATAGGAGACGTAGACCCCTAGAGTTCAGAGTGGGAGTCCATGTGTGGTTGAGGGTGTCTCCGACAAGAGGTGTTAGACGTTTTGGCATTAAGGGGAAGTTGAGCCCCTGATATGTCGGACCGTTCGAGATTCTGGATCGGGTTGGGAGCGCAACATACAGGTTAGCTTTGCCTCCGAGATTAGAGGGTGTTCACCCTGTGTTTCACGTGTCTTAGCTGAGGGAGTATATACCATATCCGAGACTTATTGTGAGTTTTGATGATTTGGTGGTTGAGCCGGACCACACTTTTGTTGAGCATCCGATTGCAGTCCTCAAACGAGGTATGAGACGCCTGCGTTCGAAGGACATTCCTATTTTGAGGATACAATGGTCAAGACGAGGACCTGATGAGGCTACATGGGAGACGGAGGATAGTATTCAGAGGAACTATCCAGAGTTCTATGCCGAGATAGATGTACCTGTAGGATCGACGAGTAGATCTTAGTACTATCTTGGTGAGTGTTATGCTTATGTGCTTATATGCTATGAGCACATAAGCATCGCCGCGCCTGCGGCCGAGCGTCGCCGCGCCTGAGGTTTGCCTTGTTCCGCCCCTACGTCTTTCCATTCCGCAGGTGCGTCTTGTACAGGATCTACCTAGAGTAATATGATCATTTCCTTTCCTAGTATGAGGGAGTTAGTAGCATGCTAGGTATGTGTATAAGGATAGAATGATGATGAGTATTATATCGTTATATGCCGGTTAGGGCTTTGAGGTTTATAAGTTGGATACGATCCTTATGGATCCCTTGGGTCTAGATGTGACCCCTTTGATTGATAGGAGATTTAATATCTTGTTATGCCTTGTTATTAGGCAGTGTTGTTCTCCAAAGTTGAAGTTGATCGGGTTGAGACTCTTTCTGAGGTTGAGGTAAGTCCATAGGACTTACTTAGCTACCATCCTTATATTGGATGTATGCATGAGTGGTGTGTGATATATGCTTGATAGCATGCGTAGTGATGATTACCGACCTATGGTTTAGTGACTGCCCATTCTAGGGCCATGACAACTTGTCCTTTCATCCCGCTGGGACTCTGGAGGTTCTCTGCTGGCAGGCCAGTTTGGCTCAGTGGGACGGTCACCTTCATCACTCCCATAGGTTATAAGGGGAGGTGTGACCGGATTACCACTCCAGCTGACACCATTCCCCCAGAGGTGAGGATTATATATTCCTCGTCTCACATATGTTCATATACATTTATTTATACGATTTGAGTGTTGGACTTGATAAAGATAATTAACCGGGTAAATGTGTGACATCATGATTCTATGTTTATGGTTTCTTGAAGTGTGTTTGTGCTTATGCATCTTCTATATATATGTGTATGGTTAGCTAATGGCTTTATACCGTGTTGTAGATCCTTTGCAGGTTAGGAGAGCTGCAAAGTGATCCAGATGGGGTGATCTGTTGAGGGCTCCTTACACTTGAGTTATGCGAGGGTTATGGGGACATTTTGTATGTACAAAGTCATGTTTATTTTGTACTCAGCGGTTCTTCTGTAAAACTTTTGATTTATATATATACAGTTTGATGTTTAGTTTTAATCTATCTATGCTTTGTTGTAAGATCCAGTGAACTTGTTGTCAGGCTAGGGTCAAGATCCATTGTGAGATCCTAGCCCAGTAGCACCCCGAGTCCTACGGATTTGAGGTGTTACAAAGTTGGTATCAGAGCCTAGGTTGACAACAATGGCACTTGTAATCTGCGATAAAGGTTGAATAGATAAATAAACAGAACCGGAAAGGGGTCTGACTTTTCAAAAGGTTTTGGTTTTGAAATGAGTCTACGAGAAGCCATCACCCCTCTAAAGACCTCGACAATATAGTTATATATATAGATATTACCTTATGTGATGTTGTGATGGACTTTTAGTATATATATATCTATACATATGACATATATATAGCCTTTTAAGTTAGGTTTATAACCTGCACATGGTTCGGACTAGAGCCTTATCTGCAGTTGGACGAGGTAGGGGTAGACCCCCTCTTCATCTAGTAGGTAGAGGACGGGGTCGGATTCCTGCTGGTGATCCACTTGCAGCAGAGGAGATTCACGAGGATGTTGCTGAGAGTGTCGTTCCTAAGACTGGGAACGGTGCAGCCGGGGGACAGAGATAACAGAGAGTATAGTCAGATGACTCGGATCATGTCTCCATGGGGATCAGAGTTCCGTGCGTATATCAGACGAGTGGAGGAGGCTGCCAGAGCAGGTAGACGTGCCCCTGATCTGCCAGCACAGGAGGGATCATATGGGAGATCCCATGGGGTTACTCAGGTGCTAGTTGTACCGACACGTGCTGCTGAGATTCCTTAGATTCCAGAGGAGCATAGAGAGCCTCGACCAGATACTTGGTTGAAGACATTTCATCAGATGGGAGTACCCCCTTTCTCTGGGAAGGTGGGGCTAGAGGTGGAGTTGTGGATCGGACATGTAGACTCAGCTCTGGAGTCTATGAGATGTCTAGCAGACAAACAGATAGAGTTAGTGCAGACTCTATTAAGAGACTTGGCACAATACTAGTGGAGATCTGTACGGGGTCAGGTTACCAGTTATAATCAGATAAGGACTATGATCAGAGAACGTTTCTGCCCTGCCTCATTGAGGAGGGAGAAACTGCGGGATTTTGTTGAGGCTGGCTTTGAGGATGTACCAGTCTCTGAGGCTATCAGGAGATTCCAAGAGGAGCTGACTTTGTTGGGTCCAACTGCACCTCCTGCAGATCAGCACGTGTAAATCTTTTCCCGACTATTGAGGGATGCTACCCGGACTTATATGGCGGGATTTCATTGTGAGTCCCTGATGGACTACCAGGACAAAGCCTTTGACTATGAACGAGAGCGGGCTGGGTAGAGGAGAGCTTTTCAGACCGGAGGGTCTGAGAAGAGACAACGGACTGGTACCAGCTGTGCTGGTGGAGCTGCTAGTTCATGGCGAGGCCAGAGACGCCAGAGTTATTCCTCATCTACATCGGTTGCAGATAAGAGACGACAGTGTTATAACTGTGGTGATCCGGGACATATGCGGCCAAAGTGCACGAGGCCATTAGTGACTTATTTTACTTGTGGTCGACCGGGTCATAGAGCGGTCTTTTGTAGACAGGGTGGAGCTTCATCTCAGCAGGGTTCTTCTCCTGCTAGTGTAGCAGGGGGTGGGCAGAGGCCACCTCAACAGCAGCAGTTGATTAGATGGCCCCTTCAATGGAATCCGGAGCGGGATCAGTCCCTGTTGCTTCTCTCTTTAAGGCCACAGGGACAACAGAGAGTCCCAGATCGTCCTACTACTCAGGGATCTGCTCTTGGGCCGAGTAGAGGTAGAAGTCGTGGTGGGAGTACCACTGACATCAGAGGAGCTCAGGTAGAGTTTTTGAGCTGAGGAATGTAGGGGAGCCAACTGCACCGACTACTACAGGTACCATTCTGATTCATGGTTTACCTGTTAGAGTTTTATTTGATACTAGAGCAACATATTCTTTTATATATGATGCATGTGTTGAGCGTCTGAGTCTAGAAACGATTGAGAGGACACCCTTTAGTATAGGGTTACCCGATGGTACTAGGGTCAGAGGTACCCGTGAGATACGTGATTGTCCCATTTCTGTAGGGACTCGTGTGTTACTTGTTGACTTCTTTGTCATGCCATTAGAGCATGAAGAAGTCATTTTAGGTATGGATTGAATGGATAGACATCAGGCGGTATTAGATGTAGGTAGGAGAATTGTGACCCTCTCTACCGAATTAGGTCAGATAGAGGTTTTCCGAGGTTGGGACCGTGGAAAGTCAGGCATGGTCATCAGTGCGATACGGGCATCGAGATTGATTGCACAGGGTTGTGAGACCTTCTGGTGTTATGCCATGAAGGAGGGGGAGAGTCCAACGTTAGAGGATATCCCAGTGGTCTGTGAGTTTACAAATGTATTTGCTGAGCCGTCCAATTTGCCGCCTCAGAGGAGTGTGGTATTTGGTATTAAGTTAGAGCTTGGTACGAGACCGATCTCGAAGGCCCCATACCGGATGACGCCTGTCGAGATGTTGGAGCTGAAGAAGCAACTCGAGGAGTTGCCTTGAGAAGGGTTTCATCCGCCCTAGCGTATCCCCATGGGGAGCACCTGTCCTCTTCGTACGGAAGAAGGACGGATCGTTGAGACTGTGTATTGATTACAGAGAGTTGAATAAGGTGACCATCAAGAACAAGTATCCATTGCCTCGTATTGATGACTTGTTAGATCAACTTCAGGGAGCGACTGTGTTTTCCAGGATTGACCTGCGATCAGGGTATCACCAACTGAGGGTGATAGAGCAGGATGTGCACAAGACGGCATTTCAGACCAGATATGGACACTACGAGTTTGTAGTGATGCCATTTGGGCTTACGAATGCCCCAACAGTCTTCATGGAGTTGATGAACAGTATATTCATCGACTTCCTGGATCAGTTTCTGGTAGTCTTCATATATCAATGATATTTTGGTGTACTCTCGCAACAGAGAGGAGCATGCGGGACAACTGAGGACTGTGTTACAGGTTTTATGAGATAGAGAACTTTATGCTAAGTTCTCTAAGTGCGAGTTCTGGATGCCAAAGGTAGCATTTCTGGGTCATATTTTTTCCGCCGAGGGGATCAAGTTTGATCCGGCGAAGTTAAAGTCAGTAGCAGCATGGACGACACCGACGAACGTCAAGGAAGTACGTAGCTTTCTTGGCCTAACCGGTTATTACCGACGCTTTGTGGAGGGATTTTCTGTGATTGCCCGTCCACTGACGAGTCTATTGAGGAAGACCACCAGATTTGTATGGTTTGAGCAGTGTATGTGGAGTTTTGAGGAGCTGAAGAGACATTTGACTTCCGCTCCTATTTTGGCACAGCCAGAGGGTACAACTGATTTTGTGGTTTACAGTGATGCATCCAAGCTGGGCTTGGGATGTGTATTGATGCAGCGAGGCAGAGTGATTGCATATGCGTCTAGACAACTGAAGACGTATGAGGAGAACTACCCAACTCATGATCCGGACTCGGCAGCAGTAGTTCATGCCCTGAAGATTTGGAGACATTACATGTATGGTGCCACATGTAAGATCTTCACAAACCATAAGAGTCTGAAGTATATTTTCACGCAGCGGGAATTGAATAACTGCCAGCTTAGATGGCTTGAGTTCATCAAGGATTTTGATCTGGAGATTTTGTACCATCCGGGGAAGGCGAACGTTGTTGCTGACGCCCTGAGCAGGAAGACGCCTCGAGAGAAGGCGATTGCGAGACTGATAGTTCAACATCAGTTACGGAGAGATCTGGTCTGGTTAGAGCTGGACATCCAGTTTCCTGATGAGGATGCCCGGTTGAGTACTTTAGAGGTTCTTCCTGATCTGTTGAGTGAGATCCAACAGAAGCAAGAGACCTGGCCAACACCGATGAGGATCCGAGAGAGGATGTCTCGGGACGAGGCACCACAGTTTCTTAGAGGAGCAGATGAAGTGATGAGACTCTGCGGTCGCGTCTGTGTACCCGCTGATGCCGATCTGCGACAGAGGATATTACAGGAGGCTCACTGTACGCCTTATTCAGTGCACCCAGGTACGAGTAAGATGTACCAGGATTTGAGATGTTCATATTGGTGGGGAGGGCTGAAGCCCGACGTGGCCAGATATGTGGCATAGTGTGCGACCTATCACTAGGTCAAGATCGAGCATTGTAGACCTGGAGGTGAGCTCCATCCACTGCATGTACCACAAAGGAAGTGGGAGGACGTCACCATGAATTTTGTGACTGGGTTGAGACCGAGCAGGAGCTTTGATGTCATCTGGGTTATAGTGGATAGACTGACGAAGACGGCACATTTTATCCCTATCCGGGAAACGTGCCCAGTGAGAAGATTAGTTGAGGAGTACACTAGACAGATAGTGAGACTCCATGGTGTACCGAGGACGATCGTCTCAGACAGAGATGGGCAATTTACCTCGAGATTCGGCAGCAGATTCAGACTTCCCTGGGGACGAGTTTGCACTTCACTACTGCGTTTCATCCTCAGACAGATGGTCAGTCAAAGAGGGCCATTCAGACACTGGAGGATATGCTGCGAGCTTGTGTGTTGGACTGGGGACAAGTGTGGACGGATCATCTCCCACTAGTTGAGTTCTTGTACAACAACAGCTGGCATGCATCGATTGGGATGGCCCCATATGAGGCACTGTATGGATAGAGATGTCTTACTCCGTTATGCTGGGATAAGCCGAGTAGTGTTAGTTGTTTGACACCTGATCAGATTCAAGATGATGTTGCTCATGTAGCACTGATTAGAGAGAGGATGTTGACTGCATAGAGCCGTCAGAAGTCTTATGCAGATAGGAGGCGTAGACCCCTAGAGTTCAGAGTAGGAGCCCATGTGTGGCTGAGAGTGTCTCCGACACGAGGTGTTAGAGGCTTTGGCATTAAGGGGAAGTTGAGCCCCCGATATGTCGGACCGTTCGAGATTCTGGATCGGGTTAGGAGCGCAGCATACAGATTAGCTTTGCCTCCGAGATTATAGGGTTCACCCTGTGTTTCACGTGTCTCAACTAAGGGAGTATATACCAGATCCGAGACATATTGTGAGTTATGATGATTTGGTGGTTGAGCCGGACCACACTTTTGTTGAGCACCCGATTGCAGTTCTAGAACGAGGTATGAGACGCCTGCGTGTGAAGGACATTCCTATGCTGAGGATATAGTGGTCGAGACGAGGACCTGATGAGGCTACATGGGAGACTGAGGATAGTATTCAGAGGAGCTATCCAGAGTTTTACGCCAAGATAGATGCACCTATAGGATCGGCGAGTAGATCTTAATGCTATCTTGGTGAGTGTTGTGATTATGTGCTTATATGCTATGATGTGTTTATTTTTCGTACTAGCTATGATGTGATTTGTGATCTTATTAGATCTTGCTGTGCTAGTGCGATTGATTATAGCTGGAGATGGTTCTTTCCTCTATGCTATAATGGTGTGATTAGGGTTTAGTTGGAGATGGTTATTCCTCCATGCTATTTTGGTGGACATAGTATTGCTGGAGATGTTTCTCCTCCATGCCCTTATGTTATGGGTATGATACTGCTAGAGATGTTTTTCCTCTATGCCTTTGCAATGTGATTATGATATGGCTAGAGATGTTTTTTCTCTATGCCTTTGCGATGTGATGATAGTATTGGCTAGAGATGGTTTTCCTCTATGACTTAGATAGTATAGTGATCTTGTTTGTAACACCCCGAATCCGTAGGACTCGAGACGCTACTGGGCTAGGATCTCACAATGGATCCTGACCCTAGCCTGACAACAAGTTCACTGGATCTTACAACAAGGCACATATAGATTAAAACCAAAACATTAAACTGTATATATATATATATATATATATATATATATATATATATATATATATATATATATATATATATATATATATATATATATATATATATATATATATATAAATTAAAAGGTTTACAAAAGAACCGCTGAGTACAAAATAAACATGCATCTGTACATACAAAATGTTCCCATAACCCTCGCATAACCCTAGTGTACTGAGCCCTCACGGATCACCCCATCTGGATCACTCTGCAGCTCTCCTAACTTGCAAAGGATCTACAACACGGTATAAAACCGTTAGCTAACCATACACATATATATAGAAGATGCATTAGCACAAACACAAGTCAAGGAATATTAACACATCATCATGCTATCACACATTTACCCGGTTAATTATCTTTATAAAGTCCAACACTCAAATAGTATAAATATGAACATGAATATATGTGACACGAGGAATATAACCCTCGCCTCTCGGGAATGGTGCCAGCTGGAGTGGTGATCCGGTCACCCTCCCCGTATACCCTATGGGAGTGGAGAAAGCCCGTCCCACAATCCAAATCTGGCCTGCCCGTAGAGAACCTCCAGACTCCCATCGGGATGAAAGGACAAGTTGTCACGGCCCTACAATGGACAGTCACTAAACCATAGGTCGGTAATAATAAATCATCACATGCTATCAAGAATATATCAAACACCACTCATGCATACATCCAATATAGGGATGGTAGCTAAGTAAGTCCTATGGACTTACCTCAACC
Source organism: Fagopyrum tataricum (assembly GCA_002319775.1). Classification (NCBI taxonomy): domain Eukaryota; kingdom Viridiplantae; phylum Streptophyta; class Magnoliopsida; order Caryophyllales; family Polygonaceae; genus Fagopyrum; species Fagopyrum tataricum. Next base: position 32,737,687 of record CM008281.1, on the reverse strand, counting down.
TCAAAGTACTCTCAATCCGATCAACTCCAATCTGGAGGACAACACTGCCTAATAACAAGGCATAAAGAGATATTACATCTCCTATCAATCAAAGGGGTCACACCTAGACCCAAAGGATCCATAAGGATCATATCTAACTTATAAACCCTCGATAAACAACTAAACCTCAAATCCGTAACCGTCATATATCGATATCATACTCATCATCATACTATCCTCATGTACGTACCTAGCATTGTACTAACCCGCTCATACTAAGAAAGGAAAGGATCGATACTACTCTAAGTAGATCATGTACAAGACGCACCTGCGGAACGGAAAGACGCAGGGCGGAAAGGCAGCAGGCGCAGGCGCTGAGGCATGTTGGCGCGGCCGCTGTGACCGTGGCCGCAGGGGCGGCGGCTTCCGGGCGCGGGTGCGGTGACAAGGTCCCGCGGGGGCGGCGACGTTGTGGCGCAGGGGCGGCGACAGTGCAAAGCGCAATCTCCCAACTTCTCTTCCACTCTTCACGTGATCAATTCACGTCTTCATCAATCCACAGCCACAATCATACATATACATACACATTCCAACATCAATACACACCTAAAACATCTAATCCTAAGCTAAGGAAGATGGAATGAAATCAAAGAAGAAGAAAGGAGAAGCAAGAAGCTTACCTACTGTTGTGATCAACCAAGGAAATGATCCAAACCAATACCATCAGCTGGCTCCCAGCTCAGCAACCATACACAACATCAACCTCCACCAAAGCCACACAACCAACTCTTCCAAACTTAAGAAAAACCCAAGACAAGATCAAGGAGAAGAAGAAAGAGAGTAAGAACGTGAGATATTTGGGAATGAAGAATGAAACCCTTCATCCTTAAGGAAAGGAGAAGGTTAAAGGAAAGAGAAAGAGTAAAGCATGCGTACGGTCCAACGGTCAACAAAGCCGGCTGCAGCCGCAGGAAACCGCAGGGACAGTTCCCTGAGCTGCAGGGGCGGATCACTGGACGAGCCGCAGGGGCGTCACCACGGACCCGCGGGGGCGGCTACCTTAAGAGCGGAGAGGTGATGCCTCCGATAGAAAGAGTTATACCTCAGCTTCTGAGTCCGAGTGGTGTTAGGATTTCACAAGTTTCGGGACGAAACTTGTTTTTAGGGGTGTGAGATGTAAGAGCCTTAGTCTTTGGAGCCGAGATATGACTGAGTCGCCTCTACGGGTCCAGAGGGCCGCCCCTACGGCTTGCTCAGCGTTCCGCCCCTACGGCCAGGAATTTCCGCCCCTACGGTTTCCTGCGGTTGCAGCCGGTTTTGTTGACCCTTTTGACCGTGCTTTACTCTTTCCTTCCTTCCTTCTTAAGCCTCATCCTTGGCTTCTAATCAAGGGTTTTTTCACTTCATTCTAGCTTTCTCACGTCCTTCTTGCCTCCTTTCTTCTTCTTGATCTTGCTCTAATTTCTCCTTGGTTTGGAAGAGTTGTTGTGTGGCTTTGGTGGATGATGATGTGTGGATGTATTGCTGAGCTTGGGAGCCAGATGATAGTGTGGTTTTGATCTTTCCTTGCTGCCTAGGACCACAACAGTGGTAAGTGCCTCTTCTCTTCTTCTTTCTTTCTTCTTCTTTGATTCCTTTCTCTTCTCCTTAGCTTAGGATTAGATGTGCTATGCATGTATTGATGTTGTATGTATATATGTATGTGTATGAATGTGGCCGTGGAATGATGAAGACGTGAATTTATCACGTAAAGAGTGGAAGAGAAGTCGGGAGATTACGTTCTGCATTGTCGCCGCCCCCGCGCCTGTGAGCCGCCGCCCTTGCGGGATCTTGTCACCGCACCCGCGCCTCAGCGCCGCCGCCCCTGCGGCTACGGTCACTTCCCCTGCGTGGAAGCGTCTCCGCGTCTGCGGCTTCTGTCATTTCGCCTTTGCGTCTCTTCTGTCACGCAGGTGCGTCTTATACCGGATCTACTATAGTAGTATGGATCTTTTCCTTTCCTAGTATGAGCAGGTTAGTAGCATGATAGGTATGTGTATGAGGATAGAATGATGATGAGTATGATATCGTTATATACCGGTTATGGCTTTGAGGTTTAGGTGTGACCCCTTTGATTGATAGGAGATTTGATATCTCTTTATGCCTTGTTATTAGGCAGTGTTGTCCTCAAGATTAGAGTTGATCGTGTTGAGAGTACTTCGAGGTTGAGGTAAGTCCATAGGACTTACTTAGCTACCATCCTTATATTGGATGTATGCATGAGTGATGTGTGTTACATGCTTGATAACATGCGATGTTGTTTATTACCGACCTATGATTTAGTGACCGCCCATTGTAGTGGCTGTGACAACCTTCCCTTTCATCCCGCTGAGGAGTCTGGGAGGTTCTCTGTAGTCAGGTCAGATCTGGTATACGGGATGACCACTCCCCACTCCTTTATGGTATACGGGAGGGTGTTCCGGATCCACTTCAGCTGGCTATAGCACTAAGAGGCGAGGGTTATATATATATACACCTCGTGTTGCATATATTCATATTCATATATATACGATTTGAGTGTTGGACGTTATAAAGATAATTAACCGGGTAAATGTGTGACAGCATGATTTTATGTTTATTGTTTCTTGAAGTGTGTTTGTGCTTATGCATCTTCTATATATATATGTGTATGTTTAGCTAACGGTTTTATACCGTGTTGTAGATCTTTTGCAGGTTAGGAGAGCTGTAGAGTGATCCAGATGGGGTGATCCGCTGAGGGCTCCATACACTAGGGTTAGCGAGGGTTATGGGGACATTTTGTATGTACAAATACATGTTTATTTTGTACTCAGCGGTTCTTCTATAAACCTTTTGATTTATATACATACAGTTTGATGTTTGGTTTTAATCTATCTGTGCCTTGTTGTAAGATCCAGTGAACTTGTTTTCAGGCTAGGGTCAGGATTCATTGTGAGATCCTAGCCCAATAGCGCCCCGAGTCCTACGGATTTGGGGTGTTACACGTGTATTCCGGCCCTGCGGCCAAGGAGGCCGCCCCTGCGGTTTCCTGCGGCTGCAGCCGGTTTTGTTGACCCTTTTGACCATGCTTTTCCTTCTCTTTCCTTAACCTTTTCTTACCTTAGGATCAAGGGTTTCTTCACTTCATCACAGCTTTCTCACGTTCTTCTTGCTTCCTTTCCTCTCCTTGATCTTGTTCTTGTTTTCCTTTGGGTTTGAAAGAGAAATTGTGTGGATTTGGTAGATGTTGGTGTTGTGTGTTGTTGCTGAGCTTGGGAGTCAGCTGAGGTAGTGGTTTTGGATAATCTCCTTGGTTAGATCACAGTAGTAGGTAAGCTCCTTGCTTCTTCTTCCTCTCTTTCTTCATTTGATTTCTCTTCCTTAGCTTAGGATTAGATGTGCTAGGATGCATATTGATGTTTGTATGTATATATATGTATATGAATGTGGTTGTGGAATGATGAAGATGTGAATTGATCACGTAAAGAGTGGAAGAGAAGTCGGGCGATTACGTTCGGTACTGTCGCCGCCCCCGCGCCTGTGAGTCGCCGCCCTTGCGGGACCCTGTCACCGCACCCGCGCCCCAGCGTTGCCGCCCCTGCGGCCACGGTCACCGTCCCTGCGCTGGAGCGCCACCGCGCCTGTGCCTTCGGTCACTTCGCCCATGTGCCCTTCTTGTCACACAGGTGCGTCTTGTACAATATCTACCTAGAGTAGTGTAGATCCTTTCCTTTCCTAGTATGAGTGGGTTAGTAGCATGCTAGGTATGCGTATGAGGATAGAATGATGATGAGTATGATGTTGATATGTGCCAGTTATGGCTTTGAGGTTTAGTAGATTATCGAGGTTTATAAGTTGGATATGATCCTTATGAATCCCTTGGGTCTAGGTATGACCCCTTTGATTGATAGGAGATGTAATATCTCTTTATGCCTTGTTATTAGGTAGTGTTGTCCTCCAGATTGAAGTTGATCGGAATGAGAGTACTTCGAGGTTGAGGCAAGTTCATAGGACTTACTTAGCTACCATCTCTATATTAGATGTATGCATGAGTGGTGTTTGATATATGCTTGATAGCATGTGATGATTGATTATTACCGACCTATGGTTTAGTGACCGCCTATTGTAGGGTTGTGACAACTTGCCCTTTTATCCCACTGGGAGACTAGGAGGTTCTCTGCGGACATGCCAGATCTAGAAGTGGGACGGGCACCACCTACCACTCCCATAGGGTATACGGGAAAGTGTTACCAAATTACCACTCCAACTGGCAACAACACCGAGAGGCGAGGATTATATATTCCTCGTGTCACATATATTCATATATATATATATATATATATATATATATATATATATATATATATAATTAACCGGATAAATGTGTGACAACATGATTATATGTTTATGTTTTTCCTGAAGTGTGTTTGTGCTCTTGCATCTTCTATATATATGTGTATGGTTAGCTAACGGTTTTATACCGTGTTGTAGATCCTTTGCGGGTTAGGAGAGCTACAGAGTGATTCAGATGGGGTGATCCGCTGAGGGCTCCGTACACTAGGTTTATGCGAGGGTTATGGGATATTTTGTATGTACAGATATATGTTTTGATTGTACTCAGCAGTACCTTGTATACCTTTTGATATGTATATATTACAATTTGATATTTTGTTTTAATCTATCTGTGCCTTGTTGTAAGATCTAGGGAACTTGTTGTTAGGCTAGGGTCATGCTCCATTGTGATATCCTAGCCCAGTAGCGCCCCGAGTCCTACGGACTTGGGGTGTTACAAAGATGGTCATAGGAAGGCTTGGTTTTATGAAGTAAAATAAAAGGTACTTTCCAGGCTAAGGAAGAAGATGGCATCATATTAATGAGGTATGTAGCAATGAGAAGGCATTCTCCCCATAAGGATATTAGAAGATTAGCATGAATACGAAGAGCTCAAGCTGTTTCAAGAAGATGGTGATGCTTTCTTTCAACTCGAGCATTTTGTTGAGGAACATAAGGAGTAGAGCGATGATGAATGACTCCTTGTTGAAGAAATAACTCCTGAAGTTCAGACTGCAAAAATTCAGCCCCATTGTCTGATCTGAAAATTTTCACTTGAGCACTGAACTGAGTTCGTACATAGGCTAAGAAATGAGAAACAAGCCTGAACACTTGTTGTTTATTATCCATAAGAAACGTCCATGTGAATCTAGTACAATCATCAACAATAGTTAGAAAGTACTTTGCACCACATAAGGCAGGGCTGTGATATGGCCCCCAAATATCCACATGAATAAGATCAAATGATTTCTTTGCAAGGGAAATACTCTGAGAAAAAGGCAGTCTATGTTGTTTTGCCAAAATACAAGTGTGGCAGTCTAAGATAATATTTTTAGATGTATGACAATCATCTAAATGAAACAGTTTTGACAAAGAAGAGTGACCTAATCTTGCATGAAACAGATGCACATCACAAGCATGTTTATTCATGATAGATGTAGTAAGGGCAGTATTTTGATGTGGTGCCGAAGCAAGCTTGTAAAGACCTCCAGTCCTATAACCAGTTGCAATGACCACATCACTAGCTTTGTCCTGAAATAGACATGAGTGAATATTAAAAAGAATCCTCAGAGGCATGTCAGAAACCATTCGAGACACAAACAGTAAGTTGTGTTTGAACTAGGGCAAATAAAGCACATTGTGCAGAGTAATGGATGGAGATAGTATCACAGTGCCTCGATGCAACACTTCTCTCATTGTTCCATCGGGGAGACCAATCACAATTGGCTTATCAGACTATGAACACTGGTAAAATAATCTTTGCAGAAAGATATATGGTCAGTTGCACCAGAGTCTATAATCCAACCACAAATATTAACATCATTATGGATGTAAGCTGTGATAATACCTGCGAAGTTTGTGGAAGGAGAAGAATTATTCTCTTGCATCATCCTGAGAACTTCATGATAAACGACATTTATCATGACTGGATCTATGGATGGTGATGAAGACAGATCCAAGGACTCCAAAGGATGACATACTAGCAGTGGTAATTTCTGAAGTGTGAGCAGCTAAACCAGGTTTAGATTCATTATGTGCAGAATCTTTGTCTCCCTTGGCTTTAAATTATTTACACCAGTCAGGCACACTAGTCAATTTGAAACAGGCATCTCTCAGATGACCTTTCTCTTTGCAATAGGTGCAATATCGATCAAGTTTTTCTTTCTTGAAATCACGACGGCTACCTCCTGCCTGTCTGTAAGGAACAAAAATCGATTCTATTTTTCAACTTGAACTAGCATATGAAAAACTCGATTGATAGTAGGGAGGCTTTCAAGAGATAATATGGAACTTCGAACATGCTCAAACTGTTCGTTGAGTCCCATGAAAAATTGCATGACTCGAAGCTTTTCTTCATTGTCTGCAACTTTCTTCATACTATCACAAGTGCAATTAATGATGCCTTGACATGTACAGTTTGGAATTCCATCAATTGAATTCAATTCCTCCCACAGTTTCTTTAATTTTCCATAGTAAACAGCTATGCTTGTGTTATCTTGCTTCAAAGAATTGAGATCTTTATGAATTTGATACATAAGAGGGGCATTCGATACCTCAAATATTTCCAGGATATCGCTCCAAAGTTCCTTGGCTGATTCCACATATGAGAATAATTCTGCCAGATCTGACTTCATCGAATGCAATATCCAACACTTGATCATGTAATCTGCTCGTGTCCATCGAGCAACTCTATCAACATCCTCTGTCGGTTTCTCACAAGAACCGTCAATGAAACCTAATTTCTGTTTTGCTCCCCACGCCATTCTAATGTTGCGCCTCCAAGAATTGAAATTAGCACCATTAAATAGCACATACACAAGCTGCATTCCTGGATTATCATAGTTGAAAAGGTATAAAGGATCATTGACATTGTTTCCAAAAACGTGCTCAAAGCCTCGTTCATGAGTGTTTCCCCAATTGACTCCTAAATCTCGAGAAGGAGGATATTTACGAGGATATTCCCGAGGATCTCCCATGACGAAAGAAAAATGAATCAATTACTTATTTTCGTATGCTAGTGGATAGAGAAGTGAAGCTGCTTGATCGAGAGGATCAAACAGAAAGAGCAAGATCGAAGAGCCTACGCTCTTATACCATGTTAATAGGGTAAAGAGAGAAAACTCTGTATTATTGGTCATAATGATAAAGCTCTATACATTGTTTATTTATACAACAGATTGTAACTGAATCTGTTTCCATATTTCTACTATTTACATAATCGACCTATTATTTCCTTATGTCCCATATAAGGTCTGTACACTATATACTCTATAGTTGATTCTAGTGAAAAAGATGGAAGATTTGCAGATGTTGATATTGAGTCCAGAAATAACTGCAAAGTCCTCCAGAATATGTTTAATTGCAAGAATGGAAAAAGTATTTGCTTTGCAAAAGATCATAAGATCATGAACAAACTAGGTCATTTTAAGAAAATGGGTTAGTAAAGTGGGGTGGGAATTTGGTTTGCAAAAGATCATGAAGCTCTCCGTAAAGATTGATAGAGTAAGTGGGGGAGGTGATACAGACCATGACAAAGTTAGTAAAGTGGAGTGGGAATTTGAGGTAGTGAGACAGTCATGAATGAAGGCTTTTTGTAAATCCATCTTCATAGTACAACCAGGCGGGGAGTTCTTCCTACCATAATGTAGTTAAATCTCTTGACAAATTAGGGTATTATTTCTAAGCTTGTGCCCAGGGATGAATGCGTTTTGGGCTTTATCAATGAGGTCAGGAAGAAGAGGTTTAATTCTATCGGCAAGACATTTAGCGATAGTTATGTAAATAGTGTTAAGACAAGAGATGGGCCTAAAATCGGAAAACAATCTAGGATTCGGGATCTTTTTTATGAGGGCAATGAGAGCATATGGTTAAATGGTTAATACTCTTGCGGAGTTTGCCATTTGTGGTGAAATTCAAGATAGCAGAGCGCCATAAGATCATTCCCCATAATGGACCAAGCTTTCTTGAAGAAATGAGAATTGTCACCGTCAGGGCCTGGAGATTTCCAGTCAAAGCATTATCGAACAACTCCTTGAAGATTTTCTTATGTGAAGGGGGAGAGGAAGCGTGAGGAGGGCAACACCCAGTAGATTATAAAAGTGGTTGACGAGGCAAAGGGCCATGTTCTTTGGATCAAACAACTCATTGAATAAGTCTGATTGTAGAGGATTGAAGCTCCATCAAAGCATTATCGAACATGCGGTTGGGGATCTCAGATTGAATAAGTCTGATTTTCTGCTCAAGTGTCTTGACGTTGTACTTGGAGGGAAGTTTGCAAAAGATCTTGTACATTTTTAGGCCAGGGATATCAGAGCTCCAGGTAGATCGAACAGTGTGAAGGAACTGCTCGTTTTTGGACCAGGCATTACTAAATACAAAGGGAAAGGCCTTGTGGGAAGTGTTTTTGGACCTTTAAGTGGCTTGTCAAAGAAGACGGAAGAGGACTCAAATTTTTGAGTCCGGTGTGAATTGATAAGAACCCTGTCAAGCTTGGCCCATATTCTATCACAACCAACCATGGAGTGGAAAGTAGTTTATAAATATTACTAATCCAAGAAATCTTAAAAAAAGAAAGAGAGTAACCGATACTTTTGAACTTTCGGGGTCTTGTCCGATTTATTTGATCTTTTGTTGGCAAAAGGTTATTTGGTCGCTCATTATTTAATTAAGTATTATTAAACTCTAGATAAGTTTTATTTCACAATAGTTTTACTTCTATTTCTTATGTTGGTTTTCTTTAGTAATGATCTTCCCGTAGTTTTTAATAAATAAAAAAACTAATGAGTTTTCGTATTTACCATTCTAACCTTAACCTAGTTATAATGCTATATAAACCCTATGTAGGTCTCAGACACAATCAAATCTCAACCATCTTCCTCAAACAAACAGTCGTCTTTGTAATCCCCCAATTTTTTCCGATCTGGGGACCAAATTCATTCTTCTCTTCCTGTTTCTTCGACTCGCCTAATAAGAAGACTGTTCTCTTCCCGTTTCGTCGACTTAACTACTAAGAAGAAACTACTGAATCAAGGAGTTTGTACTCGATTGACGTAGACGGTCGATGATGAGATCGTCGGCGCTGAACGCCGGCCACTGTTATTATCTGTCCACCACCACAATAAGGTAACTACTGCATCTATAGATCACTTTATTTTTTTAGTTGTTTTTATCTGATGTTCTCAAATCATATATTTCAATATTTGTAGTATGTTGAAGCTCATACACTACGTTTTTTGCTATCTTATTAGGTTTTTGAAGATTTGGTATCATGGATCTGACAAAAAAATGAATGAAATGAATGATAGTTTGATCCTCGAAGTTGAGGCTTACTGCAGCAACAAGATTGTTCAAAAAATGAGGTAATTTACTGGCTTGTTTATACCTTCATCAGCATATGACATATAAATGTCTTGACCATCACCATCCATGTAATTGAAGTTACTCAATAATATCCTTGTTTTTTCATCTGATCTATACCTCATTGCCTTCAAAATTTTATGGCAGCATGAGTAATATATATATTATAGCATTATCTTTTGTCATCTTCTGTTATGCTTTGGGCTGTCAAAAACTCCAATCGTGCAGTACCTTTTATATTTAACAAAATCTATTATGAAAACGGCGTCAATTGGGCATGTTATATTTCAATAATAATCGTTATGAAAATCTTGTTTTAATTTTGTTCGCAGGTATTTCTTTCAACGTATAACAGTGATGGAAAGGAGAGATATTCAGTTAGTGAATATAGTTTTTTCGGTAGAATATTAGTGAATATAGTAATACTTGTAATGTAGTAAAAGAGAGATTCTTTTTACAGTAGGATGCTTCTATCGAAAAGTTACTACGTCAATCTGCTAAGCTTAACACCCGTTCACATATATAACATTAGATCAATGGTGTAACTACGTAAATCAGATGCACGATCATATTCTATATACACGTCAAAAGGTGGAGATATTAATTGTGGAGATACAAGACTCATGTGGTTTTTTACGGTAGTTAGGCGAAAAGAAAGAGATATAATGTATTTGGTGCAACAATTAGATTGTTCAAAAATATAATTTTAATGACTTGTTTATCCTAGATGCCTATGTAAATATTTGGTGTTTAATTTTATTGTAGTAATTCGATTTTTGAAAATTTGATCATTTGGCATATTATTTTTATATCTTTTATTGAGCATTTGGATTATGTTTTTATTGAATGTATTGAGAAAAAGATAGGTGTAGCTCATTTGGAATTTCAACCACACAACTCGAATGATGCACTCCGGTAGTGTTAGGATCTACGATAATTTCCTCGTAACATGAAGCCAATTTCCTGGATTTCAATCATTCAATTTGGCCCTTCTTTACCCTAAACCCCAGCTACCTCTAAGCTCAATTCCTCTATAATTGCTAAACTAATTTCATGGTTGAAAGCATACCTTCTCGGGAAGGAGGAAAGGGCTCTCGAGTAAGGAGGAAGACGAATTGGGTGACATCATATAGATTGAAAAATTAATGTAATCTATGTGAAAAGAAATTCTAAATTAAAAGTCTATAGAATATATATAACAATTAAAATAATCTGATTTTTTTAAAATTTATCCATTGAATAAACGGAATGTTTTAAATTTTCTTTTCTTTGAGTTATTTCTTTGTTTAGGGTTTTTTGCAATTAATTGGCGATTAGATTCACCAACAAATACTTTTTGCAATTAAGATGTCCGAGTACAATGAAATTTTTGTAATCTATAAGCGAACCCCATTGCTTCTCTTTGACCTGGATCTCATCCTAGGAGATACAACATATCAGATTTATTATGCACGTAATAGGAAGATTTTGTCATGCAAGAAACCATTAATTTGCTTTAACAATTTATAACGACTCGGCTTTTCTCGGTGGTTTTCTCCCGGACATCATCCATGAGTCTCAAAACGCCTTCGTCCCAAGAAATTCTTCTCTACTATGGCCGAAAATCCACCCCTCCTTCATGTGTACCCTCAAAATTAACTTCAGCAAAGCGTTTGACACTGTTAATTGGAACTTCCTCTAACACTGTCTCTATCATGTTGCACAGCCTACTCCCTTCATCAAGCTTTATGGCCTGCATCACCTATCCCTCCTACTCCATTCACGGTAATGAAGGTCTTCATGGTCTCTTCAAAGGTCAACGCGGGCTTCGTCTAGGTGACCCTCTCTCCTCTCTCCCCTTATCACTTTGTTATTGCCCTTGAATACTTATCTCACATGCTTGTTAATCTTTCCTTTATCAACGGTTTTAGGTACCATCCTAGATGTCAAAGCATGAAACTCACTCACCTCGCCTTCGCTGACGACTTGATCACTTTTTGTAGAGCGGATGTTTCCTTTGTTAATTATGTCTTACAGGTTTTAAAAGATTTTAGCTCTTTCTCGGGTCAATCCATCAACCTTCAAAAGTCGGCTATCTTCTTCTCTGGCATTGACTCAGCTGCTTAAACTCAACTTCTTACCACCACCTAGGTATGGTGTGAACATCATACAAGACATTCTTGCCCGTATCAACACAACGGCTGTAATCAACCCTCGAAACTCTCCTTGATGCTTTGATACTGCTGTAATATTCTTTCCCCCACTTTCTAATATAACTTGCATCTTTTTCATAAAAAAAAAAAAAGAATATGATATTACTGTGTTTCTCATCTTCTTATTAGCTTGTAAACAATTGTGTCAATCTTTGCTCTTTTGAATTCAAGCTCGATTCAGCTAATTTGTTATATGTGTTATACTATTTTGAACATTTAAATTTAGTGCGGCTATTCATCTCCAACACAATATGTGATCATTGAAGATTTGGGTTGATCCGTTTCAGAGGTAAATTATGGTTTTATCATCTGGTTCATTTTTCTGCTTTTGTTTAATTAGTATACGATTCCAATTGTGACTGTAAAGTGGGCGTAATAACTGCAGAACAATTTCAGAACAAACCCTTTAGGGAAGCTTCTCGATAACGACTACTATGATTTATAGATCCGTCTTACAGACACAAATTTAACCAACATTGTAATTCCGGTTGTACCATCGCACAAACTGATCCAATAACAAGCATCGTCATATACAACCGCGTGCAAGGCACGCGGTTTACCTAGTGTATAGAAAAAGATAAAGATATAGCAAATAGAATAAGTTTTTTTGTTAACTTTAACCATTGAATAAATTATTTCTATTCGAATTATTCTTCTTTCTTCGATGGTCCGTAATACTAAAACTTCTTTTTTAATGTAAGAAAAGATTCCCGACAATGCTCTTGTATATTAATATACTTGTGTAAATTTAAAGCCGATTGTCATATACTATGTTAATTGAATTATTCCTCTTAATGTGTTAACCAAATAAAACAACTACCTACTTTTAACGTACGATTTAATATTATTCGTTTACACCGAGTTGTTTTAAACTCATATGACATTTTAACTACTTAACAAATATTATTGATTCAATTAGTAAAATCAAAGAAAATCTTAAACCGGTTTTCTAATTAGAAAAGGAAAGAGAGTAACGATATTTTGGAACTTGTTCGAGGTTTTAACAACACTACTTGATCTTTTGTTGACAAAAAGGTACTCGTGTCATTCATTCTTAAGTCGTATTAAACTCTAATCATTTTGTTTCTTAAAAGTTTAATTACCTTCTATTTTAAAAGTTGTTTACATTGATTATTGATTTCAGTAGTTTTTAATAAATAAATAAATACTAATGACTCCTAATTTAGGCATTTACCTTTCTAACCTTTAACCTACCTATATATACTCTACCTACTACCTCAGGGCTCAGACACAACACTTCCTTGCAGCTATTTGCCTCCTCATATCAATTTTGCGTCAACTACGATATCTCTTTCATCTCCCTTCTCCGATCGATCTGGTATCAAAATTGACCAACACCTTCACTATTCTCTCTTTTTCCTGTTTCGACTCAACTAAGAAGAAGGCCAATTAAGGAGCGTTGGAGTTTGTACTCGATCGACGTGGGCGGTCGAAGATGAGATCGTCGGAGCTTAACGCCGCCCAAATTCAGTTGTATGTCCAGTGTTATTTTCCGACCACCGCCGCAATAAGGTAACTACTAAATCTATAAATCTCTTTATCTTGGTAGTTGGTTTGATCTGATTTTCTCAAATTAATATATCTGTAATATGTTGAAGCTCATACACAGTTTTTGCTATATTTTAGGTTTTTGCAGACCTGGTATCATGGATCTGGATTAATAATGAATAAAATCAAGGATCGATTGATCTTCCATGTCGAGGTTTACTGCAACAACTGGATTGTTCAAAAAATGAGGTAATACAACAGTTACTGCCTTGTTTATGCTAAGTAGTTGCATCAACAACTCTTTTTTAAATCCAATGACATAATAGCACATATTCTCCTGTATGGTTTGAGAATCAATAGGCTCTTCAAATCATAATTAAAGTATTTTCTCCAATCAGTAGCATACATTAAGAATATCAAGTCTCTATGACAGCATGAGTAATATATATATATATATATATTAATAAGTAAGAATTGAGAATCATTAAGTTGTGGCTACAACATTATCTTTTATTCATTTCTATGACAGGGTGAGTAAAATATTTTTTCAAATCAGTAGCATACATTAAGAATATTAATGTATGCGATGAGATGATCTTCCATTCGTAGTACATTTGCTATGACAGCATAGGTACACTATATATTAATTAGCATTGACTCAAAATCCTAAAATGAGGTGATACTTCATCAAGAAAACGCTTTAATGATGTCATTAGCCTTGTGCTTAAACTGCTAGACAAGGAGATGGTTTAGCCTTGTGCTTAAAGCGCCATAAATAATGCTTTAGAGCACCTTATAAACGTCATAGTATCTTCTATATATAAAGATTTTAAATCTGAACGAGTTCCTTCGGAAATAGAGAGAAGACAAGACGTTTTGTGGATAAAAAGAATATGCTTTCGTTTTGCTCGCTCGCTATTCTTCCTGGGCCGAAGGCCCAGGAAGAGCTCGGCTCGCTCGGTCCTGACCCATTGTATCAGTATACCTAGATTTATTATCTTATTATAACACAACCCGAATTGTGAAACAAGATGCATTTTATATTTCAATAATAATGGTTATGTAAATCTTATTTTTATTTTGTTTGCAGATATTTCTACATTAGAATTGCTTCCAGCCGAAAGCTATTATGCCCGTCCACAAATCTAATCAAGAAACGTAGGAATATCAGTGTGCTATATAAAAAATTGGCAATGTAGTTGATGAAGGTGAAGACTATTTTGCTTGTCTACAAACCTCATTAAGTGTTGTGGTTCCTTAAAGTCATTTCACATAGCAGGTAAGAAACCAAGTTTTTCCATCCCTATCCTAATAATTTTTACATTCACATAATATGCTTTCTTACTAATATCATGAATTGTTGTGCTCCTATGTGATTTGATCAACTAGACATTCTCTAGATGGATTTTGGCACACAATATATGATTAGGACGAATGACAATGATATCAATATTTTTTTTTTTGGTTTTGGAAAAAATAGTTATGCATCCATTTTATTTTTTGGTGTATGGTCTTGGCATTGTGTCTTTTAAGTTTTCATTTGTTTCTTTCCCTTCTATTAAATTCTTCTTTTGTTTAGATTTTTTTTTGATGTAAACACCTTCAGACAAATGGTTATGTAGTCCTTTTGATTTTTCTTAATGATGGTTTTTGTATTTGTTGTACTAACATAAAAATTACAACAAACTCTGCTTCTTAAATGAATATTGATGAATAAGCGCAATTGATTTTGGTATCTTAAAAATTTAATGTCAGTGTGTACTTGTCAATCATTATCCTTCCGGTTTTGACTTTTGTCCATTACACAATCCGTCATTACACTAGCAACTAAACTCTTCTATGTTTGAAAATTGAATGCGTGTAATATACAATCACTGTTTTATTCTTCATACGTGCCTAGGGTGATGAGTTATTATATTATCATATGGTAATAGATTAACATCTAGAAGTATTAGTGATTATGTTGCTTTAGATTTTCCTTACTCTTTTCTTTGTTGTAAATTCTTATTCTGTTTTAATATTAATCTTGAATCAGATGGAAGAAGGAAATGTAGTTCAAGAGTATCCTAAACGTTTGAAAGCACCGGTGACTTTCGAATCTCTCTTAAATGGATTTGACTATATAAAGCAGGGTCCCGATGACGTGCCTAAACTTATTTTGGATAAACGTCCAATGGAAGATGCAATTTCAACCTACAATTTGAGGAAATATGGATGGATATGTGGAGGTACAACTTACATTCTCGCGGACACGTGGAGTTATTTATAAAGGTGCAAGACTACATAAATCAGCTTCATGATGCCTTGCTTATGTTGGATAAACATCCAATGGAAAAGGAAATTCCAACCTACATCCTCGTGATAAGGTGGAGGCATTTGTAAAGATTCAAGACTCGTAATTTTTGACGGTAATTGGGTGAAAAGAGCGAAAAATTATGTTTTTGGTGTAGCAAAAACATTAATGACCTTTGCACCTCATATCAATAAGTGTCACTACATAAATCAGCTTCATGATAACATTCTTGTACTTGTTTTGGATACACTTCCAATGGAGGTCCTACAATCTCGCGAACACGTTGAGGTATTTGTGGAGGTACAAGGCTCGTGTGGTTTTTGATAGTAATTGACGAAAAAGAACAAGAAAATATGTATTTGCAGCAATTTGATTGTTCAAAAATATTATTTCTGCACTTGTTTCTCTTAGATCCATATGTAAATATTTTGTGATTAATTTTATTTTAGCAATTTGATATCATTTTACTAGAATAATTATTTATCCTTGATGCCTATGTAAATATTTGGTGATGAATTTGGTAAAAATAGACATATAATGACAGGGCGATGAAAAGCTCCTTCGGATATATCACTACATGTGTGGGTTATGTTTGAGTAAATAACCATCAATTGGTACCGCTGAGAAATCTGGGCTAGCTTTTCAATGCTTTGGGTAGTACTAATTCCTTAGTTTATCTTTGGCATCTCATCATAAGAGATATAATTTGGTTTGCTGGGGACTGTCTTGATCTGTTCCATTCTTTGCATATACTCGACTTTTCTTGGTGGGTTTTGCATTTCCAGCTTCATATATAGATGGGTGTGTTTAGTGAATCAGTTTCGGAAAAGCAGTTACATTTCATTTATTATTTATTGTCTTTTGTAAGGATCAATGAAAAGGTTAGGATTTACAGGCAACCAAAAGGGCAGGAACAAACTTTATCTCGATATGTTTTATTATTTTCCCCACTAATAAATGAAAGCAGATACTCAAATGTATTGATGTTGATGCTTTACTATACATATTCTTACTCTTGTTTTTTTTTTCTTTTTTCTAGAGGCCCTGTTGGCAATGTTGATGATTCCATTTAATTCCTTTCACCTACTTAAAAATTTATCTCTATATGTTTTAATTGTTCTAGTGTTGAATAGTTGCTTAACTATTTGAGTTGGTGATTCCTCCATGAGTTTGTATCAATCAGACGATGCTATGCCTTCACCCAACACTTCTGCTTCTCCTTCCAATTTCTTTTTGTATGAATCATGCTGTTGTTTGTGAGGACACCTCTTTCTTTTCTTTCTCCTTCCAATACAAAATGACTTCCTCAGCGTCATCATAACCGATTGCGTATTGTGCATACTTTAAAGTTCAGTAAAGGGGGTCCAGATATCCAAATACTTCGATTTGCTGCTAATATTGATGACTACAGTCCACAACTCAGTGACTTCTACTTTGATAATGATGTTGTTTATTGAATTAAGATTTGAATGTTGTTTAATTTTTGATAATGGCTATAACCATTTGATGAAATGTATGATCTGAATGAATTGTTCTGCTATTCATGAGGCACAAAGGCCTGTATATATACACACAACCGTAAACGCTAGAAAATCTGAAAAAGTAAATACAGGGAATACTCTAAAGAATAACTGTTTACGTGAAAATAGAAACTGATTCCTAAATATCCGCATACTCCCCCTCAAGTTGGTGCAGGAGGATTACGAATAGCCAACTTGTGCATAAGAAATGTGAACTGAACTTAACCCAATGCCTTTGTGAGAATATCTGTTGGTTGAACATTGGTGCGTATATGGTGAGTAGTGATAACACCGGCTAGAATTAGATCTCGAACAAAATGACAGTCTACCTCGATATGTTTTGTTCGATCATGAAAAACTGGGTTTGCTGCAATGTGAAGGGCCGCCTGACTATCGCAATACAAACGCATAGGCGAGGTAAGAATAATACCGAGAGAGGAAAGCATTGCCCGTACCCATAGCAACTCGCAACACGCACACGCCATGGCTCGATACTCTGCTTCAGCCGATGAGCGAGCCACAGTAGGTTGTTTTTTAGTCTTCCAGGACACCGGAGAAGAGCCAAGCTGAATGAAATACCCGGTGACAGACCGTCTTGTATTTGTGCAGGAAGCATAGTCCGAGTCACAAAAACCGGATAAGATAAGTGGGTTGTTGGATGACAAGAACACGCCCTGACCAGGACTACACTTTAGGAACCAGAACACGAACAACAGCGTCCCAGTGAGTTGTGCGTGGTGACTGCATAAACTGTGCTAATGTGTGGACTACAAAACAAAGCTCAGGGCGAGTGGTCGTTAGGTAAATCAAACGACCTATTAAACGACAATAACGAGCCGGATTTTCATAGAAAGGTGTTGTAGCTTCAGCAAGTTTATGATTGGTCTCCATAGGGAATGTGCATGGCTTTGCTGCAAGTAAACCAACCTCTGTAATAATATCCAAACAATACTTTCTCTGAGATAAAAATATGCCGTCAGTGGATCTAGCTATTTCAAGACCCAAAAAATATTTAAGTATGCCCAAGTCCTTCATATGAAAACAACTCCGTAGGTGTTGTTTTAAACGAGCTATGGCATTCGAGTCAAAGCCTGCAATAATAAGATCGTCGACATATATCAATATATGTAAAACATACCCCGGACGAATGTAGCTAAACATTGAATAATCAGCCTTTGATTGTCGAAACCCAAACCGGAGCAAGGAAGATGTGAGCTTGGCAAACCAGTTTCTCGGTGCCTGTCGGAGACCGTATAAGGATTTTTTCAAAAGACAAACCTTAGATGATGAAGAAGATAGAAAGCCAGTAAGGGGCTTCATATAAACTTCCTCATGAAGGTACCCATGTAAAAACGCGTTATGGACATCCATCTGATGTAGTTCCCATCCTTTAGCTACAGCAACAGACAAAAATAATCGAACACACGCCATTTTTGCAACCGGAGCAAATGTTTCATGGAAATCTATACCCTTTGTTTGTCGGTTACCAAGAATCACAAGCCGTGCTTTAAAACGTTCAACCGATCCATCCGAGTGATATTTTATCCGAAAAACCCAACGAGAACCAATTGCCTTCTTACCCGGAGGAAGATCAACTAATGTCCATGTATTATTGCGTTCAAGGGCTGAAATTTCAGCACTCATTGCAGCCTGCCACTGCGGAGAGTGGAAAGCTTTGGCAAAAGTTTGCGGTTCCGTATTGGCAGCCACGGAAGCAAGGTAACCTCTGTGATTGGAAGAGAAACAAGCATAACTAGCATAATTAGCCAATGGATAGAAGTTACCCGATGAAGAGGTTGAGGAGGTGTCGATGAGATGAGTCGTATTGGCCCGAACGGTGTTGCACACATAATCTCGTAGCTTGACAGAAGTTGAGCGGGAACGATGAATCGTGTGTGTAGGTATGGGATCAGTATGTGTTGTGGGTACAATGGTAACTGTGGACTCAATTGTTTCAACCGGAGTAGTGATTGTAGTAGTGGTATTGGCTGGAGGTAAATTTGAATTTGAAGTGCTCCCCCTTGCTGTAGTAGGTGGTGACAAAATAATAGGCATATTTAGATTGTCACAAATTGGGTCATCATATGCAGAGGGTGGAAGTGTAGAAATATGTGGTGTAGGAGCAATTGGGTTACTTGGTAAAGCGAAAGGAAACAAAGTTTCACAGAAGGCGACATCACGGGATATGAAAGTAGTATGAGATACAAGATCATATACCTTTCAACCTTTTTGTCCTCTCGGATATCCGATAAAAATGCATTTGCGACCACGAGGGGCAAACTTATCACTCGTTCTAGGAACTTGAGTAGCAAAACACAAACAACCAAAAACTTTGATGTGGGAATAAAAAGGAGGGGAACCATGCAACATTTCATATGGCGTTTTGTGATTAAGAAGAGGAGTTGGAGTGCGATTTATCAAGTATGCAGCAGTAAGGATACATTCTCCCCAAAAAGCAATAGGCAGGTTAGAC
Organism: Fagopyrum tataricum; assembly: GCA_002319775.1. NCBI lineage: Eukaryota > Viridiplantae > Streptophyta > Magnoliopsida > Caryophyllales > Polygonaceae > Fagopyrum > Fagopyrum tataricum. The sequence goes on along the minus strand of CM008281.1, from coordinate 32,718,316 downwards.
TGAAATCGTATTGAACGGGCTATATTTAACAAGTGTCTGTGTTTACGTTCAACACGACCATTTTGTTGTGGTGTGAAAACACAAGATGTTTCAAAGTTTATGCCATGAGTAGCATAAAAGGAACGAAGACAAGTGAATTCGGTTCCATTATCACTTCTAATGCATTTAATGTTTTTGTTGTATTGAGTAGTCACCATAGTGTAAAACTGAGGGAGAATAATCGCAACTTCATTTTTAGTTTTGAGAAGATAAACCCAAACACCTCTAGAGTAATCATCGATAATAGTTAAAAAATAGGAAGCCCCGGACGAGGACTTCGTCCGATAGGGACCCCATACATCACAATGAATTAAAGCAAAAGGTTCAATTGAATGTGAAATGCTAAGAGGAAAACTAGAACGAGAATGTTTTGCCAAATGACAAGGATCACACACGTTGGTTTTATTTGATGGTGCCAAAGGTAAAGAGATGCCAGGGAGGTGAGACAAGACTGATGATGAGGGATGGCCCAAACGACGATGCCTTAGGATATGTTGGGTAGAGTTAACTAGTGAACAAGCACGAGACTGATGCAAAGGTGGTCGGAGCCAATAGACGCCATTTTTCTCTTCACCTACCCCAATCAACATCATCGAGGTACGGTCCTGTAAGAAGGCATAATTTGTCAGTAAAACTCACTACACAACAAAGTTCCTTCATAAGTTGATGAAGTGAGATCAAATTGCAAGTCAAAGTAGGAACATATAAGACATTCTTCAAGGTTAGACGTTGAGTAAATATCATTGTTCCAGCCTCAGTAGCATTAGTCAAAATGCCATTAGGCAACATAACTGAAGTAGCATGAATGTTTGTTATGTCCAACAAAAGATCACGATTTCCTGTCAAATGGAAAGAAGCCACACTGTCAAGGAGCCAAAAGTAAGAGGAGTTACCATTCGAGTTCTCAAAAGATTGAGTAGAATTGAACATATTGACTAGTACACCCCATTGCGCATCGGTGAGTGTTAGAAGCTGAGAGCGATCTGCAATAGAGAGACTAGAAGAAGAAGCTTGCGACTGATTCTGTGTTCTAGCAGCATTAGCAGAACCTATGACCTGAGACTGACGAGATACATCACGGTTGACATTTGTTCCAGTAGAGTATGTACTAGTGTCGTCGTGTGGATTCCCGTTAGCATCTTTTGGCCACCAGTCAGGATAGCCATTAAAGTTGAAGCATGATCTTTTCTCATGGACTTGACGTCCACAATGAGCACATGTCGGGCGATCAGAAGAGGGACGACGTGTATTTGTTGATCGACGCTCCTCGCGACGTGAATTCGGTGTTCTGTTCTGGACAGCAAACACGCCACCATCGGGAGGTTGTGCCCGAGATTTGTTGATTGATTGTTGACGTTCTTCTTTAATAATCATTGCGTAAACTTTGTTTAGTCCCTGTAAAGGTTCTTGGGCAGTAATAGTTGAGCGAATAGAAGCGTAGCTGTCATCTAGTCCAACCAAGAATTGATGAACTTGTTCTTCTGCACAAGTTGTAGCCACTTTGGATGCAAAATCACATGTACAACCTTCACATGTGCAAGGTTCAATATGCACGTGATGATGGAGTTCATCCCAGATTCGCTTGAGTCGAGCGAAGTACTCAACGACTGGCTGACCATTTAGCATGCAACGCGCTAAATCAAAGCGAAGTTGTTGCACTCGAGGGCCATTGCCTATCGAGTGTCGAGTTTTGATGTCATCGTAGAATTCCTTTGCTGTCGCGAAATACGTGACATCAACTCGAAGTTTGGGTTCCATGGATTGTATCATCCATCCAATGATCATAGCATGGACTTGCTCCCAGTCTTCAATTCGATCCTCCTCAGTTGGCTTTTTAACTTTTCCATCAATAAAGCCACTTTACGTCTCGCAGAGAGAGCGTTGCGTAGACAGCGATTCCAGTCTTGATAATTGATATTATTCAAGGCTATCGAAGAGATGGTCATACCGGTATGGTCTGACGGATGAAGATAGTAAGGAGATGATGTATCTGGGTTTCGATTTGCCATTATTTATGGCGAGATAGGGCAAAAGTATGGAATTTGATCGATATAGAGATGATCGAGATGAAAGAGGAGGAGAGATACAGTTGTTAAGATTGGATTGCCTCTGATACCATGATGAAATGTATGATCTGAATGAATTTTTTTGCTATTCATGAGGCACAAAGGCCTATATATATACACACAACCGTAAACCCTAGAGGATATGAAAAAGTAAATAAAGAGAATACTCTAAAGAATAACTGTTTACATGAAAATAGAAACTAATTCCTTAATATCCGCATACCATTGTTCTATAACAGTGAGGTTTTGCTTGAATTGAAGCCATGGTCTCACTTGGAAGGTATTTGAAGCAAGTGTCACGCCAATTTATGTATACCTATGAATGATGACAATAAAGAAAAGAAGCTTCCAAGATAATCGAGCCTTCAAGGATAATTTTTTGGTCAAAAGTGATAGATTTCGTTGGGTTAGAATTGACGTGGGGTCTATCACACGTCTGAGCGTGTTCGGCCCAAGTACAACACATAAGTCCAGCAGAGTCCAACAAAGTTCCATCCTAAAACCAATTAGCAATAGCAGGAGTAACCAACCAACCTTATATACTAGACTTGTTATCCCAATATTGTCTATGTGAGAACCATAATCCTCCACACGCCCCCTCAAGGGCAACCGTCTTGCTCGGTTGACACTTGACGAAATGCCTTAAGGCCGGCTAGCCCAACCGGTCGGACGGACTATCATTGTCCATGTCCGCAATTTGAGTTTTAAGGCCGACAAGCCCAATAAGTCAGAACCTGCTCTGATACCATGATAGATTTTGTTGGGTCAGAATTGACATGGGGGTCAATCGCACGTCTAAGCGCATATACGCGTTGGGTCCAAGTCCAACACATAAGCTCAACATCTAGGGTTCCATCCTAAAACCAATTGGCAATAGAGGGTTCATCACTTGTAGCACATAAACTGGAAACGCCGAGAAACATGGAAGCGGCGATCTTATAGAATTATTATCCGTAAATGTGTATCTTGAAAATGAAAAAAAATGACTTGATTTAAGGTTGTCATAGGACTAGGCGTGTTCGTGCTTCATGCAAACTTTGGGTATCAAATGAAAAGTTTTGAACTTTGTAGATACCCATAAAAGAAAATTGTGTAACGACTTTGGGTAATCAACTTATTCTATATTACGTATTTTTTTATCTTTTTTTTACATGTTCTATATTATATTGCATTTTTTTACTTGTCTTGAAATTTAGGCATAAAATGTCATCAAAACGGAATGAAACTCTAATTTTGAACTTTTTTTTTTTTTTTTTGAAATGGTACTTCTATTATAGAAAAAGAGGGATTTACAATTTGCCTTCTAGGCAAAAGGTCAAGTTGCAGTAGGGTGTGGGAGAAGAGAGTGTTAGCCAAGATGAATTTCAAGGATGTTGGCCCAATGTCTAGTGTCTCTACTGGGGGTTTACAGTTGACAGAGGCGTAATTCTTGACAGTGTGGATGATTGTTTTTGCACAATTGATAGGATTGATCTTGGCATTGCTAGAAATGGTATCATTCGGATCTTCCGAGTGTAGTAAACATAGGAGGTGATGGCGGATCTTCTAACATGGTAGATGAGCTTCTTTTTTTTTGTGTCTTTAGGGCATGTCCATGAGATCCATTGAAGTAGGTTACTGTGTCCAGGAGATCCATCTCCGAAAAATGTCAAGAACAACTGGGTTCACACAATACCCCGAGCATCTGGAACAACTGGGTTCACACAAATCTCCTTCAATCCCGCTTGATCTGGAATGCTCTCCCCCTTCGCCATCATAGCTGGTCTTGGAAGCAGCTCTTTTCCATCAAAAACGCCCTCCTCCGCCATGGCTCCTCTTCCTTCCTTGTCTCCACCCTCTGTACTGCTGGTATTTTCTCTACCTCGGCTGCCTATGATATTCTGCACCATCACTCCACCACCTCCCCCTGGGGCAACTCCATTTGGCTCCACCCAAACACCCCGAAATGTTCCTTCATAACCTGGCTCGCGCTTCACAACTGTCTTCCCACCAAGGATAGACTCCTTGCTCACAAAATCTCTCCCCCGGATACTGAACCCAAATGTGTTCTCTGTTGTCTCCACCCTGAGTCGCACTCTCACATTTGGCAAGACTGCTCCTTCACCCGCAATGTCATCTCGGAGGTGTTCAACTGGTTCAACCCCTCTACCAATATCTCCCTCCTCGACCTTTTCCTCAAAGCTTCTGCCTCTCCCTCCAGCTCCCACTCTAGTCCTCTCACTCTTGCCAAACTCACTACCTCTGTATACTTCATCTGGCAGACTAGAAACGCCGCTATCTTATGCTCTCAACCTGCTTCATCCACTCACTGTGTGCGCAACATCCTTAGTCACACTCGCTCCATCGCTCTTGCTATCAACTGCTCCTCTCCTGATTTGGCTACTCTGTAATGGTCTCTACTAGCTTTACTTGCCTTTCTTGATCTGTCTTTGTACTCTGTATTCTGACATTCTTTTACTCCTTCAATAAATTATTTACCTTTTCAAAAATAAAAATAAAAATAAAAATAAAAAAATAAAAAATGTCAAGAACAAGGTTGTTGAAGTTGCAATTGGTCCAGAGGTGTTCCTCCGTTTCTTTATGAGAGTTGAAGAGTTTACATATGTTGTTGGGAACAATGCTTCAGTTATGGAGTTTGGCGACAGTGGGAAGTTTCCCGAGGCCGGCGAGGTAAGCTATAATACTACATTTGGGCCAAATGTTAATTGACCAGTCGGTTTTCGTGCTATTACGAAGCAGATCATAAACCGAGACACCTCCAAAAATATGGTAGATTTGCGGACATTGACTTCGAGTCTGGAGAAGGAGCAGAAGTGGCCAAGGGTGGATTTGAGGATCGATAATCTTCAAAATAAAGGTGGAGTCGCCCCTATAGAAGAGCATCGGATAACCTTCAAAATAAAGGTGAGTAATGGGGTTATCTCATTTTTGGCGATGGTTGAAGTTGGGATTACGGGTGTTCGAATCAAACACCCGTAAGTTGGAGTTACGGGGGTTCGAATTGATTGGATCATGTGAAAAAGGTAGTCTATGTCAATGAAGGATGGAAAAGGTGAGAAGCCTTGTCTTAGGCCTTTTTGCCTTTGAAGAAGCCTTCCATACTTCAATGCAGTGATCTTACTTGCAAGTAGTTGTTGAAATGTCTCAGTATAACCCCATCAAAAAAACCCTCTTTGGAACGTAATTCTACTAGATAGAAAATTCTAACAAATGCAAGTTGACCAATCAAGAGAGCATATTGAAAGACGTTTGTTTTCTCCTATTTTATGTCGACGAATAAAGTGAGATTAATAAAAATTATTTAGACGGTACTCCAATTTCTGATAAATATAATCTCAATTCTCAAATTTTCACAATAGATTATCTCAAATAGAAACACGTGACATGATTTGTGTATATTCAGTTGCTTTAAACTCATATGAGTGTTTAAACTAATTTATGGATAAAACGGATCTAAATCGGTACAATACAAGAAAATCTTAAAGTAATACAAAATACCGTTAACTGGAAAAGGAAAGAGAGTAACCGATATTTTCGAACTTGCTCGAGATCTTGGCCGATATTATTTGTTCTTTTGTTGACAAAAAGGATATCGGGTTGCCCATTATTTTAAGTCGTATTAGAATCTAGATAAACTTTGCTTCATAATAGTTTGTCTTTTGGATTTATTGACTATAATGGTTTTAAGTAGTTTTTAGTAAATAAATAAATACTAATTTTATTGAGTAATGGTTTTAAGTAGTTTTTAATAAATAAATAAATACTAATGAATTTATGTATTTACCATTCTAGCCTTTAACCTAGTTATATTGCTATATAAACTCTACGTAGATCTAAGACACAACAAACCCATTCTTCTCATCCATCTTCCTCGTAGCAGCCAGCAATCATATCTTTAATCCCCCAATTTTCTCCGATCTGGGTACCAAACTAAGAAGAAGGCCGGGATCGGTGTTTGTACACGATCGACGTGGATGGTCGAAGATGAGATCGTTTGAACTCAACGCCAGCCATTGTTATTATCTCACCACCACCGCAATAAGGTACCTGAATCGATAAATCTCTTTATCTTTTTAGCTGTTTTTCATCTGATGTCTTCAAACTATATATATGTAATATATTTTTGCTATCTGTTTAGGTTTTTGCAGATTTGGTATCACGGATCTGGCTTAATAAAGAATAAAATCAACGATCGTTTGATCCTCGATTTCAAGGTTTACTGCAGCAACAAGATTGTTCAAAGAATGAGGTAATACTACATTTACTGGATTGTTTATGCTAATTACTTTGAGATCGTTGAGGAATCGAATGAGGTAATACTGTTGGAATAATTAAATTTTCTGAATCATAAACATCGAGGATCATAATCATGATAGAGTTATTAAGGAATCGAAATTTACATACCTGGTTCCATAGCGCAGCAATCAGATCAATCTTTAGTGCGGAATCTACAATCCGAATGAGCGCCGCAGGTATATCGTCTTCCTCAGTTCAAATCTCCTTAGGGTTTCTTTAGGCTTTCCCTTTGATGGGTAGAGGTATGAAAACGGCTAATCGATTTGACATATTGGGGACCATAACCTAATATCCTTTATATATTGACCTAATAGAATCCCATTAAGCCTATTGGGCCAAAATCTGGTATCCACTCATTAAGCCCATACCGCTTAATTAAAGTCTACGGGCTTTTTAATTGAATCACTTTAGATAGCCCACTAACAATTAGCCATATAATAAATTGTATACCATAATATGTAAGCCCATATAATAAAAATTTATAAATAAATCTTACAATCTCCCACTTGGGCTACATATGAAACAAACAATTATATTAACCAAATTCTTTATGTGCACGTATTGGCTAATTTTATAGACTTCTTCTTTATTTCAATCTGGTCCATCTCATATATCAATATGAGACCACGGCGGCATTCGTCACAATCATCGTAACTAAACCTTCCGTGTTCATCATGTCAATATATTCAATGACATAGATCAAGTATGGATGAGTGACATGAAAATTACATGCAATGTGATCTCATAACATGCCTATTTTCAACTGGTCCTACTTTATTCGGAGATCAATCCAAAACCAAACTTAAGTTCAGAAATATAATTTATGAATCAACTCATAAAACTTTATTATGCATAAACCGGAAGGTATAGAACACCATTTCAAACTCCCACTAAGTTAAGGGATTACAAAATCTGTCAAGCCTCATGTGAGCAGTATGCTCCAGAATTACTTTAGGAGGCAATCCATAGATTAACGGATCCGATAATTTGAGTTTGTCCTTATATGTTCTATAGAACTTGACATTTCTTGAACTTTTCCTTCCATTGACATAAACTGATAAACATAATGTCAATGTGTTTCTCCATCAAGGAGCTTTAGTAGGTGTTGTATTTAACTTGTATATATGTTATCACAAAATAACTTTATTTGGCTCTTAAAGCTACCAAAAGCATATAGCCAATGACAAATATATGCAACCATAGCGGAAGTAGCTACAAGTGTTATTTAACACTTTTACTAGATATAGTTCTTCCAACCAACCTATAGTCATAAGGTGATCGTCTTTTATTCGACGTCTAAGGAAATCGAGATAAAATATCTAATGATCTCCAAATCTCAATTTCCATTATAGCATGAAATCTTTCATTATTTGCAAGGCCGCATGATTTCATGCACTTAATAATCCGCTGTACACTTCACTTTGGTCATGTACACTATATCCGGAAGTGTACATACCCAAAAACATTAGACTCCCTATGACAATTGTATAGGGTATCTCTTATATCCTCAAATCCTCAAGGATTTTCTTTAGGGTATACATTAAGGCCGAAATTGATAACCTTTAGCACTTTTGTGACAACTTGATGACCCTTTGAGAACTATCTCATAGTATCTTTTGCCTAAACAAAAGAAGCGTCCCCAAGATCTTTCATCTCAAAAATCCTAATGAGAAATCTCTTGGTATCAACCAATAAGCCCATATCGTTGCAAACTGATAGTATATCATCAATAAAGTTTAATTACTCCCACTGAATTGTGAAATACAAAATTTTCAACCTTATTTACCTCAAATCCGAATGAAGTAATAACCTTATGAAATTTATAATTTCACTGTCTAATACTGATTAGACCTTAGATGAAATTCTTATTTTCAAACCATAGTTTTCAAATCTTTAGATTCAAAACTTATAGTTGAACCACATAAGTGTATCATCACTAAATATAGAAACACTTTTTTATTTCATCTCCTGTAGCTCTAAATCAAAATGAGCCACACATGTCATTATTGTCCTAAATGAGTCATTTAATGAATATGAATGAATATTCATTCAAATTTCAATGCATTCCTTATGAGTGAATCCTTTCAAAAACCCTTTTGACAACGCGCTGAAAAATCAAATGTCGTTATCCTTTATGGATTTTATCTCACCCTATAGCAATGTTCTAGAATTGAGAATTAGAACGTCTGATAACCTCACGAAGATTCAATAGATCATCAATTGATGAACCTACTTGATCTTCTTGTTCTATATGATACGTGATAACTTTCTCGTATCTACTCCACTAGAATCACTTGTTCTACAAGATATACAATGTTGTCATCTAAGATTGCATACATTATTTCTCAATAAACTCCTTAATGACACTTCTTGAGGTTGTTGAGTTTGCTCCTTAGTGTTGTCATAAACTGAATATATATATTGAAGAGCAATTAGAAGGTACATTCAAATTGCTTTCAATGATAATAACTTTAGAAAGAGATGTTAAACTCTTTTCTTAATGAACAACTACATCAACAAAGATGTTCCTCAATTCTTCCCCTCCAAACTCTACATCCTCAAGAAAATCTCGAATTTCCCGTTTTAAAATTAACGGGCAACGAAAACATAAAACTTATAATCTACCTAAAAACACTCAAACCTGATGGTGATACTTGAATGTAATCACCAAGTGTTTCTAGAGACTGAAATTATGTATACTTGAGAGTAAGCCAAATTAAGAAAAATGCATTCTTTATACGCCGAGCGTGTTATTTGCAAAATCCTTCTTATGTGTCCAAAACTTTCACAAAAGAAGCAACTTTATATTTCCTTATTATGCTACTTTTGCTTTAGACCCTTAAAATCTCCCTTCCTCCGAGGAGTAACCGATGAGAACACCTTTTGTAAAGCCATATTAAATCTCAAAAAATACTCTTTAAGATTTTCTTAATTCTCATCTCCTCTTGAGAAGACTCAATTGGTGTTCATAATGATCATATGACCTTCACAAACAAAGTATTCTCACGTTTAGAATATTATCTTCTCTTTCGAAGATCCGAAATCTATAGTAGAATATATGTTTCATCCTTGATGTGAGGTTATAATCCATACACCCAAAATAATATACCCTATTATTCAAACTCATAAATTGTCCTCATTAGGGACAACACTTTAACTTAAGTAAGTAGATAAATAAACAAATTTACTAAAGAGAGATAAAATTTATCAATCACAATATGAACCATAATCATTCAAATACAAAGATGAATTGTACATCCCATCTCAAGATATCAAGTGCAACATCAATATCAAGTCTTTGGACAACAATACTAACTGCTAGTGATACTCTTGTCGTGATATAACATTGACAATAATTCATGTGCAATAATAATATTATCTTTGGATAAATTATTATCCTCATGTATAACCTTATAATTGTCACATGTTCACCATTATAAACATGTATGTAATCCGGCCAAGTTTTTATACAACCTTTGGGCTGAATACAACTCGCATGGAACATAGACATATCATTTAACGTTTTCTTAATGAATAATCTATACAAGAGAGGTCACTTTGGTGACATCATGTTTCAATCATTTCACCTCAAAAGTTAAACTTGTACAATCCAATATTTGTGAACTGATGAATAACAAGGAGATTGTATTCATGTACTCCTAATGCATATTTAAATAAATATAGCAACATAATGTACAAGAGTACAAATAGCTAGATTCTCCACCTTTAAAGCCTCTTAATACTCACCATCTGAATTTCCTATCACAATTCATTTACCAAATATGGGCATACACCCAAAAATGAAAAAGTATAAAAGAAAGTAGGTGTGTAGTATATCAAAGCACGCTTCATAACATTATCAACTAAGTCCCCAAAATTAGGCCAAATAAGTCGACAAAACTAGAAGCATGAAAACTTTGAGGCTCATAGTTCATAGTTACCAACCTTATGATCCAAAGATCTAAATGAGAATAATACACTATAACTCTCAATAAAGTAAATTCAAGAGGACGCATAAATCCTGTCAAATTATTGCCTTTCTTTGGACCGACTATCATTCACATGGACAAAATCCTCATATAAAATATTATTAAACAAGATACCTAGCACAACTTAACATCTTGTGTTTGCACAAAATATCAATTGCAAGTGGTACTCTCATCACAATAATCAAACATCGATAACATATCCGGTCAAATAATAGTCTTTCTTTGGACCGACTATTATTCACATGGACATCTTTATACATTTATCAACATTTATTATCGCATGTGAACTCGCCATTTGGCCAATCATTGAACTTCCTTTGGGCCGATCAATATCCGCATAAATAACAAGTACACCAACTAATTAATATTATATAACATGTATTTATTATTTGGCCAAATATTGACCTTCCTTTGGGCCGATCAATATTCGCATAAATAACAAAACATCACCTAATTATTATTATTATCAAATATATACATTTATTATTTAGCCAAATATTAACCTTCCTTTGGGCCGATCAATACTCGCATAAATAATAAATATACAATTATTTGATACTAAATATATGTGTTTATTGTTTGGCCAAATATTAACCTTCCTTTGGGCCGATTAATATCCACATAAACAAAATATCACACAAAATATTAATATTTACCATCTCAATTGTTTTATTGTTTGGTCAAATATTAACCTTCCTTTGGGCCGATCAATATTCACATAAACAAATAAAACCACAAGTGTATTTAACGTTTGACCAAATATCAATCTTCCTTTGGGCCGATCGATATCCGCATAAACGGACTATACTCTAACCTTATAATTCTAAATTAAATTATTAAAACAACATAGACTACTTTGGTAGCATATTGTTTCAATTAATTTAATCTAAAATAAACTTTAAAAATATTAATTCTTAAAATATCTCGTGTAAACATAAATCCAAATATTACACTCGATAACCTTTGATCGATACTAAATATATGGGTAAAAGACCAAATTTTACGTTCGTATGAACAACCACGCTATATATCAATCACAAAATGTCATATCCATAACCATATCTGATGTAAATAAATCCAAATTTTACACTCGATATGCTCAACGCATGTAAATACAGACTCAAACAAACAGGTCCCACTAGATCAATCAAAGGTATTGACCTTCAAAACTTGACATGTCAATTAAAGGTATAGACCTTTAAAACTTGACACACTGTATCGATTAAAGGTATTGACCTTTAAAAAAAATATCATATCTATAAACATGCCTAGTGTAAATAAAACCAAATTTTACACTCGATATCCTCAACGCATGTATACAAACTCAAACAGACAGGTTCCACCGGATCAATTAAAGGTATTGACCTTTAAAACTTGACGTGTCAATAAAAGGTATAAACCTTTAAAACTTGACACACTTTATCGATTAAAGGTATAGACCTTTAAAAAAATACCCGCAAAAGATGCATATGCTGCGTTCATATACCTACATAAAACAGCAGAAAACTGCACAACATATAACAAGCAAACATACGATGCATGCTTTGACTTTTCAATTTGAAAAACAAATTTCCAAAAAAACACAGAGCACTGGTATATATAATTTATATATATAAATAACCAGTTGAGATCTCCTGTATCAGTGATACATGTATCCTTTATCAACTGATTGGTTGAGCCTAAATAAATAAGTATTAAAGTTTTACTGTTTTACGAGAAAAATAATAAACAATATAAATCTCACCAATTACGCGATAGAAATACAAGGATACATGTAAATAGGGATACAGAAGATCTTGACCGATAAATAACTATATGCATAATGCATAAGGGTGCATACAGGACACCTACGGCCAAAAGTAAAGGTACGCCACTTCCTCCTCTTCTTTATTTATTTATTTATTTATTTATTTTTTCTTAACGCGATCGTAAAAAAAGAAAAAAAATTATATAAAAGAAGAGCTTTTCAATTTTTAATCAAGTGGCAGTAACATATTAAAAACTGTAACTTTTCAGCCATAGATTGTACAGCCAAAATTTTTCAACTTTGAAAAGTAAAAGTACGTGATTTTCAGTTAAGAAAAGCTATACTTCGATCAAAATTAGCCGAAAAAAATATTCCTAATAATCTAACACGATTACGGCTCTGATACCACTTGTTGGAATAATTAAATTTCCTGAATCATAAACATCGAGGATCATAATCATGATAGAGTTATTAAGGTATCGAAATTTACATACCTGGTTCCATAGCGCAGCAATCAGATTAATCTTTAGTGCGGAATCTACAATCCGAATGAGCGCCGCAGGTATATCGTCTTCCTCAGTTCAAATCTCCTTAGGGTTTCTTTAGGCTTTCTCTCTGATGGGTAGAGGTATGAAAACGGCTAATCGATTTGACATATTGGGTACCATAACCTAATATCCTTTATATATTGACCTAAAAGAATCTCATTAAGCCTATTGGGCCAAAATCTGGTATCCACTCATTAAGTCCATACCGCTTAATTAAAATCTACGGGCTTTACTTAATTGAATCACTTTAGATAGCCCACTAATAATTAGCCATATAATATAATTGTATACCATAATATGTAAGCCCATATAATAAAAATTTATAAATAAATCTTACAAATACTGCATATCTTACTGGCTTGTTTATGCCAAGTAGTTTGAGAAAACGGTTTGGGCTCTGTGACAACTCTTTGTTTTTAGCGTTATGAGGTAATACATCTACTATATAATACTAAAACAGAAGTAAATAACGCCACTTGTCGTTCCCATATTAAGCCACCTCGAATTTGACCACATGTCAGCAATACGTTAAGTCACATAAAATTTCGCCACGTGTCGTCTCTAGGTTGTGCCATATCATTTATATTTATTTTATTTATTTTAATACTCTCTACATTAAGATACAAATTAAGTCATCTTCTAAATAAAGAAGGTATATTATTATATAGAATATGATTAATTGGCTTATTGACTTTATATAATTATAAGAGGAGAATTTTCGATTTCTTATTCTTAATTTCTTATTCGTAACTTATTATATTTTATTTTGATATTTATTATTTTTATGATATTACTTCTTATATAACTAAATTTAAACATTATATCATTTTAGGAGCAAAAAAAAGTTATATTATGCATTATTATATTGCCCAATTTCTAATTTATGTACCCCTTATTTGTTAAAAAAAATTATATTTGTTTGGTGAGAATATATATATATATATATACTTCAAAATTAAAATATTTGCCTTTTATATGTTACATTCATACATGAAAGATGTTATTCTATTATTATGATTATTATAATAGTTATTATTATATAACAAATATTACCACCTATATAAATAGTTAACTTAATTAATAACATAATTATATGTTTTTTTGGTATTATTGAAAAAGATTAAATTTTGTATAAAGTTGTCATTGATTATGGTAAAAATTTACCTAAACTTTATATATTATTTTTGTTGTGGTATTAATTATTTATTATACTAATACCTATTATTTAGTTTAATTTTTTACCAATTCTGTGCAAAGCACGGGTACTAAGCTAGTTATCTAGAAAACGTTTAGATCATATGACAGAATGATGTTTTTAACCTATCAAATATGGAAACAATCGGAATTGTGTAAAACACCATAAATAGTACTTTAAGTCATGTGGCTTCTTATTCGCTCAACTTCATCTCCTACTGTACTATCATTTGTTCATCCAATTCGTATAATCCTCATCTTCGACTGAATCTATAAACTTTTTGTAAATTTATGTTTATAAATTATATTCATTCGTATTATAAATATTGGGTATTGAGTTCTTAAAATTGCAAGTTGAGCCTTTTATTCTTACTTTTTTGCTTGCATATATATTGTTACGCAGGTGCTGTATGGCATCGAGTGGTGATTCGTAAGCGGGATGCGCCTGTGATGAAGAGGGCTTGTGGAGTATTGAGAGAGTTTTAAAGTGCCAAAAAATTTGTGATATTTTGATTGTTTTTGGTAATTTTGCACTGCAGAAAATGCGCAATGATCTGGCTATTCACCGTGGCCTCCCCACCAAGGACAAGCTTTTTTCAATTGGGGCTTAGTCAACAGCAACCTTTGTGTTCTCTGCCCCACTGACTTTCCAGAAACACTTGACCACCTTTGGACCTCCTGCAAATGCACTACTGATGTCTTCTCTAGATAAGAATATGACCTCAAGATCAAGGTCAATTGGAGTGTCCATGCTGCAAAAATGAACACATGAAAGACATTGATATTGACCTCAAGATCAATGGTTGTGTACAAGATGCAAAAATGCACCAACAGGGGATAAGAATGTTGACCTCAAGATCATTGCCTGTGTTCAAGTTGCAAAAATGCACCCAAGAGAGATAGAAACGGTAACCTCAAGATCCATGTTTGTGTACAAGTTGCAAAAATGCACCCAAGAGAGATAGAAATGGTAACCTCAAGATCAATGTTTGTGTACAAATTGTAAAAATGCATCAGAAAATATAGGATTGTTCATCTTAAGATGAATGGTTGTGTACAAGACTACAAGTTAATTACAAAAATGCACCCAAAATATAGATATGAATGTTGATTCTAATTAATATATGAGTGTTGAATGTAATGAGAAAAATATGGTTGTTAATTTGTATTTTTAAGTATATTATTGTTTCATGGTTTATAAGTTAATTTTTATATTATGTGGAGTGATAATTAATTAAATCTAATTTTGTGACGGGCATTACAATATATTAAATATAAGGTTAAATAAGTGTTATGTTAAAAAAATAATAATTCATCCAATGCAATCATATTATCTGTACGTAATAAGTTGTGCAGAAATTATGTTCTTTTCTTTAGCACTCTAATAATTTATACACTTACAAAAGTTTTACTATTAGTCCACTAGACATTCTGTAGATAGCATTTTTCACACATATGATCAAAACGACATCTTTCGTTTGAGGTTTTGAAGAATATATTAGTTATAACTCCACTTTTTGTGCATGGACTTGACACCCCGTTTATATCTTCTCTGATCTAAACTTCTGTTTTTATAACTTGTGATAATTAAATAAAACAACAGAAAGAGCTAAAAGATAACAAAAAGCTAAGAAGATAAAATAGATAACCATGAGCCTACTTTTTGGGCCTAGTCCGACGTTCGATGTCCTCCTCTATCTTTGCTGTCATTCGTTCTACATCAGTCTCCACCACTTCTGAAGAACTCGACCTCGAGTTCGGGTCAGGGTAAAGAATCGAATCAGCATGATAAGCATATATATCCGCTGCGTTGAAAGTATTGGAAATATTCATTGGATCAGGGAGAGGGACAACATAAGCATTATATATAATTATAATAAATAATGTATGTGTATATATATAATTAATAAATTATGTATATATAATAATTAAAATTATATATAGCCCAAATTCCTTATAAAATAAGGAATTGTTAATGTAAGAGATGAATTTTTAAACTAGTCCTAAATTTCTAAAAAAATAAATTAAACTCTAAGTCACTCCTAATTTCTTACCCTAGCGAGGAATTTTGATATTAGTCCTAATCACGGGTGGACTGACCCAACAGCCTGCCCATGATTATACGCGGGTAGGTACGAGTTGTTCTTGTGGCCCGTACAAGACGGACCTACCCTGACTTTCCGGGCATTTCAGACAAGAATTTAAATTTGGTCCGGTCTGTGTCCGGCACAAGCTCGGATTTGTTAAGGTCTAGTTGAGTCGAAGAAAAGGACAAGAATAGATTCAGTCCCCAGATCGGAGAAAATTGGGGGATAAAGATATGAATCTTGAGAGGAAGATTGTTGAGATTTGATTGTGTATGAGACCTACGTAGAGTATATGTAACATTATAGTTAGGCTAAAGACTAGAATGGAAAATACATAAATTTATTAGTATTTTATTTATTTATTAAAAACTACTTCATTAATATCTATAAATGATATCAAAGTCGACAAGAGTTTATTACGGCTTAATAATATATATTAATAATATCAAAGTCGATTAGATTTTAATACTACTTCAGTATTGTTCGACACAATTTATTTTTTGGTCAAAAAAAAAAGAGCAAGTAACATTTTCTAAGCCTCAAGCAAGTTCATAAATATAGTTATTCTCTTTCTTTTGTAATTACCTTCCGAAAACAAGTCATTTTAAGATATTTCTTGGAATGTTATGATTGGATCAATATATTTATAAATTACATAAAAACTCATATGATTTTGAAACAACTCGTTATAAACAAATCACATTCAATGGCTTACTAAAAATAGTTAATTATTTTACTTGTTGAAGAAGTAACATGAATAATTGAATTATAAACATAATAAATAGTATTCGACTTCAAATGTACATAAGTATATGAATATATGGTACGCTCCATGAATTTGTTTTATACATTAAAAAATTCGTTTTAGTATTACCGTCTTAAACGAAAAAATAACTCAAATAAAAAGAAATCAATAAAAAAAAATGGCATCTTTACACTTATTCAATGGCTTATTTTAGGAAAAAATCAACTTATTCTATTTGATCCTCAATAAAACCATTGAAACATATCTTTTCAAAGTGGATAAGAGTTTAATACGACCTAAAACACTATCAGAAAACACCGGTGTAGCCACAAATATAACATCGACAATACTCACGAAAGTACCCACGAAAACGATTACTCTCGATGTTAGCCACGAAATTACCCTCGAAAAACAAGTCAAAGCTACAGAGGCCGTGGCTAAATCTAGCCACACAATTTACCCTCGAAATATTGGTTCGAAGCTAATTTAGCCACAAAAATAACCTTAAGGGTAAATGTGAGGCATTTACCTACAAATAAATTCGTGGCTAAACACATGGCTAATAACAACGAATAATGTGTGAGGGAAAAGTTGAGGCATTTACCCAAGAATATATTCACTGATAAAACCGTGGTAATTTGGCACAAAGGTTGTTTAAGGTTACAATTGAGGGCATTACCTATGGGCCTTTCGTTTCTAGAATCGTGGCTATTAGCCACGAATAGTTTTTATGGGTACATTTGATGTCTTTACCCACAAATACAGTCGTGGCTATGTAATGTGGAAGGATACATTGAAGACGTTACCCACGAACATATTCGTAGCTAAACTTGTGACTAGTTGGCACGAAAAATTATAAGAGAAAATTTGTGGCTATATATACTGCTTAACTGGTAGAAAATATCATATAAACCGAATACTAAATCCAGAAATTACAAAATACCTAATATAGCCACATTAAAGAGCAAATCCATATCATCAACATCCTACATCCATAATAACAAAATTTACATATCCAAATCATCCATAACTACTAGTAATATCCATGTAATGATCATATTTCATAGTCTATGATCAATCCAAAAGCATGGAAAAGCAAAATAAGTTCAAAGTTTCTGAACACAATTACAAGCTGCAGAAGTTATGTTGGTGGTGGTGTAGAGCTTGAAGAAGCACCCTTTTGAAGCTTAAGTAGTTCTACTAGCAAGGCTTGTTGTTGGTTGATAGAATCTTGCAACTCCTTCATTTTTCCCTTCATGTCTTTTACCTCAGCAGTTGAGACATCCAATTTCTCTTTCATTGTTTTCATTTCAGTTTTAAGTGGCTCCACATCTTCATATGTATGATAAGCATTTGTAGAATTGGCATCCATGAGATTGTTTCCAAGCCCATTACGAAGGAGCCCTACACCTTGTTCCCCTAATCCAAATATTCTTCCATTATTTGGACCATTACATGCTTGAACCCAAATTTCATCCTCTGTGAGAGGAGTCACGTTTTCCTCATCTTCGGAATAGGATTGTTGAGTGATAAGACGATCAAATTCATCCTATGGAGAACCAATATTTGTATCAAATAGAAATCAGCAACTCAACTATAAATCATCAACCCACATTTCATCATATAATCAACAAGTGAACTTAAAAAACAGTAAGTGAACTAAAAAATCAGCAAGTGAACTAAAAAAATCAACAAGTGAATTTTCATCATATAATCAGCAAGTGAACTTAAAAAACAACAAGTGAACTAAAAAAATCAACAAGTGAACTAAAAAATCAGCAAGTGAACTAAACAAATCAGCAAGTGAACTAAACAAATCAGCAAGTGAAGTATAAACAAATCAGCAATAAACAAGTGAACTAAAAAAAATAGCAAACAAAAACCACTAATCTATTCATGCTTGAACCATGGCTAATTAACAACCCAAAAAAAATCAGCAATGATATGAATCGACAAAAAATCATAGCAAACATATAGTATTGCTAAAATCAGCAACTCAAGTATAAAAAAAAAATCAGCAAGTCACTAATTTATTCAAGTTTGGATGACTCACCACAATTGCAGCAGGCTTTGGTCCAGTCCATTCTCCATCTTTTTTCGTCCACAACTTTTTAATAACTTGAGAAAGTGTAGGTTTAACACTATCATTAGCTAACTCCTAAAAACATAGAAAACACATAGTATTGTTTAGCATTTACACTATAACTCAAAGATAAAATTTAACATTAATATATAATACACTTACCATTCTTTTTCTCCATTTGCTGACTTTGCATGAACCTCCTCGGTATGAACCAGCATCACGAGCATTTTTGGAACCCCGATTCATCTTGTTCACTATTGCTTGCTTAACTAGTTTTTCATCAGTTTTTCTTAAATGTTCCATCTCTTTCCATATATCATCTCCAATAAAATCAGGTATGGATCCCTTATCACGGTGAAACTTAAAGATGTTTCGTATGTGACCACAAGCTTGATGAAAAAATGTTTTTTTCATCTCTTCTTCTGACACCGTGAAAGCAAAATGTTTCTACAATTTCAAATGCAAAAAATTCAGCAACATATTGCAAAATAAATCAAATATGAATGATTAAAACTGCACCTTAAATTCACTAAACCACACGTTCTTAACATTTTGTGGCACTTTGAAAACACTTGTCCAAACGCTATTGTAATGTCCATGTATAATTTCCTTCATCTTTGCAAAAGCTCGCTCACGTGGCTAAAAGTCTCTGCAAAATATCAAATGCTTAGTAATATAAACTTCTACTAATTAGGTTTGATAAAAAATCAGTAAAAAAAAATAGAGAAGAGAGTAACCGAGTGCCGTCATCTGGACCTCCCAACAACATCTTTCGTTGTTCGGTTTGATATTGAGATTCTGAGTTGCCAGTGCCTTGAGCATTAGGAGTTGGAGCAGAACCATCACCTTCATCCTCCTCCTCCTCTTTCTCCTCATATTGTTCACCTTCAGCTTGCTCAACCTCTTGCACACATGCATATGAGTTGCCAGATCCTTGAGCATTAGAAGTAGGAGTGGTAGCCGGAGTGATAGACGGATTGGTAGTAGGAGTGGTAGCCGAAGTGATAACAGGATTGGTAGATGGAGTGGTAGCATTGACACGGCGATTGACACGAGCACTGCTAGCAACAAGGCCTTGGCGAGTACGTGCACGTGAATAAGTAGCAACAGGATGACGGGAAGGAGCAGAAGCAACACGACCACGAGAAGTAGAAAAAGAAACACGACCACGAGTAGTAACACCATCACTACGAGCTTCGCGCGAAACTGGAAATAATGACCGTGAAGCGCCGACACGTTTCATGATGTTACCTATCAAAATGACTGTAGTGACAAACAAGAACATCAAGTGGAAGAGCAGCATGTAGAAGAATTTTAAATTGCTTTGCAAAAACTGGAAATAATGATTGCAGTAGACATTCAACAAAACTGCCAGGACATTACAGAGATTTGCAAACAACTGAGAAGTAATGAAACCTAGATGTACACAAACAACTGAGACATTCAACAAAATTGGAAATAATGACTGCAGTAGACACGTTTCATGAATCACGTAGCTATATATCCTCACATGTACACAAACAACCAGACCACGCAACAAAGTAAAAATAAACCAATGGAAGTTTTCAATAGAGATTCACATAGATGAACTAACAAAACTGATAATTACCTTCATCCAATTTCTTAACTAAATCTTAGTCTGACTCGCCTAAGGAAGAGTTAACTACGCCACTGTCCCTATTTGCCTCCAAAGTACTATAATAGAACCTAAATGTTCTAATTTGAAAAGAAAAGAGAGTTCAATGTATTGAGTGAAGATGTCTAGTTGCATTTTTTTTTAAAATTGAAGATCAATACCAACACAATAACCAAATCGCAGATCAATTCCATCACCAAATGAAGCGTTAATTTGAAAAAATTGAAGATTCATACCAACACAATAGCCAAATTGCGCTCGCCAGAGGACGAGAGTGCAAGACGAGAAAAGAAACTCACGAGTCGAGATTGGAAAAGGGAAACAGAGTGGAAGTGAAAGGTGAGATTGGGTAAAGGAAGTGAAAGGTGAGATTGGGTAACTACTTACCGTCGTAGCCGAGAAGGAGAAATGTCGGAGAGGACAACAGAAGGAGAAGAACCAAACCACGCAGTCGAGAAGGAGAAGAGGGAGAGAGAGACCGGCGACTAAGAACCTGAGAAGCCACTGAGAAGTGTCGATTAATGAGTGAAGAAGAAGAAACAGGTTTATCGTTAATGAGTGGAGAAGAAGAACATACCTTTACACAGTCGAGAAGAAGACGACGGGGAGAGAGGCCGGCATTGATGAATGGAGAAGATAGAGGAGGAGATGTCGTTCTCCCTTGAACAGACGGGGAAGATGGAGGAGGCGACCAAGTTCACAAAACAATCGAAGTTAGGGTTTTGAGAATTAGGGGAAAATTGAAGGAGTTAAAAATTAACCCGCTCAATATATTTTATTCGGCCAAACATTTTTCATTTTGGCGGCCCGCTTTCATTTTCAGCGCGCGTGTTAATTTACTACCCACAAATTTACCCTCGAAAAAAAACGTGGCTATATTCGTGGCTATATCCAAAAATGCTTCACATAATTAACGTTTGTTTGTAACGTTTTAATTAACAATTGAAACTAGTCACGACCTGTAGAACATCCAATACAATACAATCTCATTTACATCATCAAAAGTTCAAAACATTAAAACGTTTCTCACTTTATCATCCAATACGTACAATACAACACAATCTCATCTACATTGAAACATTTGATCAATCATCATTCGACTCGGATGAAAAATCATCTTCTTCACAATATTGTGCACCGTCGGAAACCTCATTGTCATCAACTTGATCATTTACATCATCTAGAGTAGTAGACAAATCATCAATTGATGCCCCTAAAAATTCGTTTACCTCAATATCATTCGATTGTAATGGTTGATCAACATCCAATACAATATATGTCCACCTTTGCTCAAACCTTGCCCGTGGCTTGGTCTTGCAAACGAACCTCCAATCTACACGACTACGACCTACCCCGGGGTAGTCAACGTAGTAAACTTGGATGCATTGTTGGGCAAAGACGAAGGGATCAGTTGCGTGATATCGTCTCCTCACATTAATCTCTTGAAAGTTGTATTGTGGATGAATGTTTGTCCCTCTACTAGTGGGATCATACCACAAACACTTGAATAAGACAATCTTCTTACAAGGAAATCTGGAGAATTCAAATTCCAAGATTTGTTCTATCAAACCAAAGAAGTCTGATTGTGACCCGTCATCATGGTTAGAAGCGTTTACACAAACACCACTATTCATGCTTAATTTTCCTTCATTGCGTTGTTGGGTTTCATATTGAAAACCATTGATGAAGTATGTTGGCCACGATAAAACCTTTTTGGTTGGACCCCATGCCAAACTAACTAGTAAAGGGTCCTTTGTGACTTCCTTATTGATAACCTATATATATAATGCAAATATTAAACACCTATCATGTGAAATACTATATAGTGAGTTGTGCACGAAGGTGTGAAAACTTACAAGGTCATAAAACCATCCACGAAAATGCTTGACAAGGGCATTTGGATCTCCCCGTCCTTCCACATTTTGGAAATCCCTATACAAAGAACAATTAGTTAATAGTTATAAATGTAAATATATTATAAAATATAAGTGTAAGAATTATTAACTTACTCGATGTATGAGTCCACCTCTCTACAATTGAGAAGGATGTACGTATGTGCTATATGAAAATCTTCTCCGTCTTTCATCCAAATAACCTTTTGTTTTCCACTAGGATAACCTGGATGATTGAAGATGGAAATTTGAGGATATATATCACCGGTCATATCAACCCCATACATGGTAGGATTCTTTCTCTTGAATGAGTTGTGAGATTCCGGATAATGCTTAGTAAAATTTGTGATCTCCTCAAATAATTATGCCTCCACTATGGACGCCTCCACGGATTGTGGGATTCTTACATTCCCTTTCAGTTTAGAAAAATTTCTTTCAAACGGATACATTGAATAGTATTGGACGGGGCCTAGTAATCGTGCTTGCTTTGGTAAATGCACAATGACATGCTCCATCGAATCAAAGAAAGACGGTGGAAATATCCTCTCCATTTGACATAACAATAGGGGTATGTCTCTTTCTAAATCCTCAATACGTTTCTTGTCAAGGGTAGATGAACATATGGATTGAAAAAACAAGCTCAGCTCTGTCAATGGCCCCCATACACCCACGGGAAGAAGCTCCTTGAAAGCAATTGGTAAAAGTATTTGCATGAATACATGACAATCGTGACTCTTCATGCCGTATACTTTACCTTCTTCCAACTGCACACATCGAGCAATATTAGAGACATGACCATCTGGAAACCTCAAACTCTTTAACCAAGCTAGCAACTCTGACTTTTTTTTCTTTAGTCGGTGTATATATTGCTTTTGGTTTTGGACCCACATAATCAATATCAACTTTAAGCTCTGGGCGATGACAATATAACTGTAAATCCTTCCTTGAGCTCAGCTTGTCCTTTGTCTTATCCTTGAAATCCAATACAGTATTAAACACATTTTCAAAGACATTTTTCTCGATATGCATGACATCAAGGGTATGACGGACGAGATGATACTTCCAATAAGGAAGGCTCCAAAATATACTCTGCTTTGTAAACTTATGAGATTCTCCAAAACCATCTGGATGTTGATGAGGTTCATCCATGGCGGTTGGAAAGTGTTGAACACATTCCCATATATGATGACCACTTAAGTACGATGGAGGATCTCGAGTTTCAACTCTCCCTTTGTAGAAGTGTTTCTTGTCTCTCCTCAATGGATTATTCTCATCTGTGAAGCGTCTATGTTCATCAAACCATGAAGCCTTTCGCCCATGTTGTAACCAAAAGGCTTTTGTATCCATCATGCATTCTGGGCACGCATAAAGTCCAGCGGTGCTCCATCGTGACAACATCCCAAGTGCTGGAAAGTCATTCACTGTCCACATAAGAGCTGCCCGCATAGTAAAGTATTCTCCAGTAGAAACGTCAAACGTCCGGACACCCTTATTCCACAACACTAGTAGGTCATCAAGCAATGGCCGTAAGCCTATATATATTAGTTTCTTTGGGTTTTTTGGACCTGGAAAAATGGTGGACAAGAACAAATAGGGACTCTGCATACACAAACTTGGCGGAAGATTATATGGGGAGACAATCACTGGCCATATCGAATAAGGTCTACCAAACTTTCCAAAAGGGTATAGTCCATCTGTACACAAGCACAATCTCACATTCCGGACTTCTGATGCAATATTTGCAAAAGTTTGGTCAAAATGCTTCCAAGCCTCACCATCCGAGGGATGAGACATATACCCCTCATCAGCTCGGTGCTCAGCATGCCAACGCATCTCTGAAGCCGTTTCCTCCATGGCGTACAAGCGTTGTAAGCGTGGGATCAATGACAAATATCTTAATACCTGACAAGGTATTGGTTTTCCTCTCTCGGACAACTGGGATTTATACCTTGGACTGTTACAAAATTTACACTCGGTGGCATCAACATCATCCTTCCAAAACAACATGCAACCTTTCGGACACATGTGAATCTT
Organism: Fagopyrum tataricum; assembly: GCA_002319775.1. Lineage (NCBI taxonomy): Eukaryota > Viridiplantae > Streptophyta > Magnoliopsida > Caryophyllales > Polygonaceae > Fagopyrum > Fagopyrum tataricum. Next base: position 32,693,960 of record CM008281.1, on the reverse strand, counting down.
TTGTTGTGGCAATCCCAAATCTACAATCAACCTTTGCATCTCATAGAAACTTGTTGGAAAATTATGATCTGTTGGTAGTACATTTCCAACCTTTTCAAGAAGTGCATTGTACCCGGCTTGTGACAAGTTATGTTTTGTCTTCAACTCCATAAAAGAGCCCACTGCAGCTAATTTTGAAATGGATGAACCATGATATAGTGGCTCTTCTGACGCCCTCAACACGTCAAAAAACCTTTGTGACAATAAAGAACTACTATTGTCAAGCTCAGGACCAAACATCATAGATTGTTGTGGCATGTTAAACTCTTCTTCAATCCCCACATGATTTTCACTGAATACGTCATCATTGTTACTTGACACTTCAACGGGAGTGCTGGGGTCAAACCATGGAGGTGGAACAAAACTCGGACCAGCCGCATCAAAAATCATTATTTGACCCGGATTCAAGTTATCAAACATATGCATCCCTATCCCAAATAGATCCGGATCATTGTTTGCTGAGTAATTTGATGGTTACTCTACAAGGGGCTTAGAGGCAAGTGGTGACTCCCCATGTGAAGTCCAGCAAAAATAATCCTCAACGAAACCTTTTCGGTAAAGATGAGCTCGGACATCATCTAATTTATGAAATCTCCCATTCTTACATTTTGAACAAGGACACTTGATCTTTTCCCCGTCCATCAAATGCACTTGAGATGTTGCAAATGTGATGAATCTTTCAACACCTTCAAGAAACATAGAGCTAAAACCGCCACCATTTGGTTGCCATCTCTCATACATCCACTCACGATTCTCCATATTTGAACCTATACGGTAATTAAACAATATATATGCATTAACCACAAAATTATTTTAACATAAAATACATAACAAAAACACAAATAAATTTGATTATACTTATTGTGATTGTCGAGAACATTAAAAATTGAAAATCATGGAAGGTTGCAGTTAGCCGCGATAAAACCCACTTTACCCACGAATATACCCACGACATTACCCACAAAATACAAACAAATCCATATTACCCACGTCTACAGCCACGAAATTACACACGAAACAAATATTGTGGCTATGTTCTTCAGAAAACTTCTCTTTAAAATTCTTATTTCCATGTTATCCTTCACAATCACTCCTAATACATATACGTACATTCTCATCATATTCGATTTACATGAAAAAAATACTGTAAAAATTAAGTGTAATAACATATAAAATTAATATATATACTTACTTGATCATATGTCTTTGAAACTTGCACAAAATGATTAAGAATAGTTGATATTTTGGTTTATTGTTACAGGAGGGAATGAAAAAAAAGAGAGACGATGGGTTTGAATATGAGTGAGTGGAAAGAGAATTAAAGTAAAGTAAGGGTACGTACAGTGCAATACATAGTGGTATGTGGGTACGATGTAATATACCCTCGAATGTGGTCACAAGTTTACCCACGAAAATACTTCATGGGTAATAGCCTCGAACGTACCGTCGGGAGTACCCACCAAAAAGAAAACCGTAGGTACATAGCCACGAACATACCTTCGACTTGGTTTTCGTCCTTAATTAGCCTCGAAATTAGCGTCGGGTATACCCACGAACAAAAACCTGTAGGTAAGTAGCCACGAACCTACCGTCAACCTGATTTTCGTCGTTAAGTAGCGTCGGGTTTACCCACCAATAGTAAACCGTGGGTAATTAGCCACGAAACCACCTTCGACGTGATTTTCGCCGTTAAATAGCCTCGAAATTAGCGTCGGGTTTACCCTCGAACAAGAAAACGAGGGTAATTAGGCACGAAACTACCTTTGACTTGATTTTTGTCGTTAAATAGCCTCAAATTTAGCGTCGGAATTACCCACGAACAAGAAAATGAGGGTAATTAGCTGCAACATTACTCTCAAAAATCAACTTCGTGGATATATACCCTCGAATATTAGTTTCGAATTTTTTTCCTTGCTATATAACCACGAAAATATATATTCGTGGGAAGTTTGTGGGTAAGAGTCACGAATCTACCCACGAATATATTCGAGGTTAATGTAGCGTAGCTACACCAGCGTTTTCTGGTAGTGTAAGTATTGTGCAACCCAATTTTTTTTGGGTCAAAAAAAGCAAGTAACTTCGGATATACCTTGAACAAGCTCATAAATTTCATTTATTCTCTTTCATTTCAATTTATTGGTAATTCCGAAAACAAATCATTTTAAGATTTTCATGGATTATACCGAGTTGGAGCAGTAATATCTATAAATTACTTGAAATGCTCATATGAGTTTGAAGCAACTCGTCATAAACAAATCATGATACGTGTTTCTATTTGAGATAATCTATTGTAAAAATATGACAATTTAGATATATTTTTTAAGAAATTGGAGTACCGTCTAAATGGATTTAAATTAATCTCACTATATTCGTCGACGTAAAATAGAAGAAAACAAACTTCTTTCAATATGCTCTCTTGATAGGTTAACTTGCATTTGTTCGAAATTGGAGTGCCGCCTAACTGATTTTAAATTAATATCTATATTCGACCCGTTAAAGAGGCGAAAACAAGCCTCTTTTGAGATGCTCTTAATATGCTAACTTGCATTAGTTAGCATTTCCTAAATAGATGAGTTACGATTAGTCCTTAAAATTCCGTGTTCAAAATTTTTTCTAGGGGATTCCAATAATAGTATTTTGATGGCTTGTCCTAGGACATTTATAGTGGGGTATTTAGACGACGAGAACTCTGACATGGATTTTTGTATCTTGGGCATTCCGACCAAATGTTATTCTGACAAGGCTATTTCGACTAGAAAGAATTTAGACCGGAGTAATTTGATGGAGTTATTTTGAATGGGGTATTCCGACTAAGGATATTTGACAGGCCGGGTTGACCTATAAGTAGAAAAATTCCGACCAAACGTATTAGATGAAGGTGATTTCCACTTAAGGTATTGCGACCAACAATATATGACGACGAGGTGACTCTAACCTAGGATATTCAGATATGCAATTTGACCGAATGAGTAGTGTACTATCCCAACTAGGATATTTGTTGGTTTCATTTTATAAAACCATCAATTAATCAATTCGTTCATTAATTCAAGAGGGCTTATCCACCTAACGAGTCTACTTTTATCAATCTACCAATTCGTTTCGATAGTGAGATTTAGTCTTAAATCGAAGACTCTAATGATTTGATACTAGAGCTAGATCTCACGGGCAACACAAGTAAATTGACTTGTGTTATGGTCTTATGGATAGGTTGAAAGAGAAACTCAAGTGCAAAATATGAAAATTTAAGAATTCTTGTTGTTTTAACTTCGACATTTAAGCGGTAGCAAAGGGAGTTGAGTAACCACAACCTAATATTATTGTAACTAATCCAATTAATATCTAGTCATGATCTCCTATATCACTTATACATCCTTATTTCTTTCTTTCTTTTAATTTATTTTACCTTTTCAAAAAAAATGATAAAGAAATGTAAATATTAAAATACCTCTAAATTTGACCGAAGTGAAGTTTTCATACTATGCAATAAAGATTTAAATTTGCTTATTTTCACATATTGATCACAAAATATTTTTTCAACCAATGGTTATGTAACACCCCGAATCCGTAGGACGCGAGGCGCTACTGGACTAGGATCTCACAATGAATCCTGACCCTAGCCTGACAACAAGTTCACTGGATTTTACAACAAGACATAGATAGATTAAAACCAAGACATCAAACTGTATATATAAATCAAGAGGTTTATAGAAGAACCGCTGAGTACAACCAAAATATATAACTGTACATACAAAATCCCCATAACCCTCGCATAACCCATTGTACGGAGCCCTCAGCGGATCACCCCATCGGGATCACTCTACAACTCTCCTAACCTGAAAAGGATCTACAACACGGTATAAAACCGTTAGCTAACCATAAACATATATATGGACAATACATCTGCAAGGTATATAAACCTATCTTAGAAGGCTATATATATTCCATATGTATAGATATATAAGTCCATCAAACCATCACATAAGGTAATATCTATATATATATCTATACTATCGAGATCTTCAGAGGGGTGATGGCTTCTCGTACACACTATCCCAAAACATTTGTACTCATTTCAAACCAAAACCTTTTGAAAAGCTAGACCCCTTTCGGGTTCTGTTTATTTATCTATTCGACCTTTATTGCAGATTGCAAGTGCCATTGTTGTCAACCTAAGGCTGTGATACCAACTTTGTAACACCCTGAATCCGTAGGACTCGAGGCGCTACTAGGCTAGGATCTCACAATGGATCCTGACCCTAGCGTGACAACAAGTTCACTGGATCTTACAACAAGGCACATATAGATTAAAACCAAAACATCAAACTGTATATATAAATCAAAAGGTTTACAGAAGAACCGCTGAGTACAACCAAAATATATAACTGTACATACAAAATCCCCATAACCACCGCATAATCCAGTGTACGGAGCCCTCAACGGATCACCCCATCTGGATCACTCTGCAGCTCTCCTAACCTGCAAAGGATCTACAACACGGTATAAAACCAATAGCTAACCATACACATATATATAGACAATACATAAGCACAAACACACTTCCAGAAATCATAAACATAGAATCATGCTGTCACACATTTACCCGTTTAATTATCTTTATAACGTCCAACACTCAAATCGTATATATATGAATATGAACATATGTGACACGAGGAATATATAATCCTCGCCTCTGGGTCCAATAGCCAGCTGGAATGGTGCCTGGAACACCTCTCCGTGTACCCTATGGGAATGGAGAGTGCCTGAACCGTTTACCAGATCTGGCCTGCCTACAAAGAACCTCTCAGACTCCCAGCGGGATGAAAGGGCAAGTTATCACGGCCCTACAATGGGCGATCAATATACCATAGGTCGGTAATAATCAACAACACATGCTATCAAGCATATACCATACACCACTCATGCATACATCCAATATAAGGATGGTAGCTAAGTAAGTCCTATGGACTTACCTCAACCTCGAAGTAGTCTCAAATATGATCAACTCCAAACTGGAGGACAACACTGCCTAAAAACAAGGCATAACGAGATATCAAATCTCCTATCAATCAAAGGGGTCACACCTAGACCCAAGGGATCCATAAGGATCATAGCCAACTTATAAACCTCGATAATCAGCTATACCTCAAAGCCATAACCGGCATATAGATATCATACTCATCATCATTCTTTCCTCATACACATACCTAGCATGCTACCAACCCGCTCATACTAGGAAAGGAAAGGATCCATACTACTCTAGTAGATCCTGCACAAGACGCACCTGCAGAACAGAAAGACACAGGGGCCGAAAGCAGGCGCAGGCGCGGAAACACGTGGGCGCAGGCGCTGGGACCGTGGCCGCGGGGGCGGCGGAACTGAGGAGCGGGTGCAGTGAAAAGGGTCCCGCGAGGGCGGCAGCTTCCAGGCGCGGGGGCGGCGACAATGCAGAGTGTAACCTCCCGACTTCTCTTCCACTCTTCACGTGATCAAATCACGTCTTCGTCATTCCATAGCCAAACAGATACATATACATACACATTCTAACATCAATACACATCCAATCACATCTAATCCTAATCTAGAGAAGAGGAATCAAGGGAGAAAGAAAGAAAGAAAGAAAGAAGAAGAAGAAGAAGAAGAAGAAGACTTACCACAATTGTGGTCTTAGACAGCAAGGAAGGATCAAAACCACACTCTTAGCTGGCTCCCAAGCTCAGCCACAAACATCCACCAAAGCCACACAAATCCTCTTTCAAACCAAGAAGAATCCAAGCACAAGATCAAGGAGAAGGAAGGCAAGAAGGACGTAAGGAAGATGGAGAAGTGAAGAAACCCTTGATCATAAGTCAAGGACGAGACTTAAGAAGGAAGGAAGGAAGGGAAGAGAGTAAAGCACGGGTCAAGAGTCAACAAAGTCGGCTGCAGCCGCAACAAACCGTAGGGGCGGTATCCTGAGCTGCAGGGGCGGAAAACATAAACAGCCGCAAGGGCGGCCCTCACGACCTGCAGGGGCGGCTAAGACTAACTCCGCTCCAAAGACTAAGGCTCTTACAAGTTACATGTTGATAAGGGAAAAAAGAATAAGATTACAATGTCAATCTGATGCTGTCTTAGATAGTCTTTAACCGTCCAACAATGTCAATCATGTCGAGTTGACTTTGAGAAACTTAAAAGATTGATGTCCAACAATATCAATCGTTATCTTGGAGTAAAATTTCCAAAATGGTTTTCTTGTTTGTGTAACTTGGTCGAGTTAACTTTGAGAAACTGCTATACATGTCGTGAGCTTTCAAATCTAAGTCACCTCATTCAACTTAAAAGATTGACGTTCCAAGCTATTCCTCTTGTAGAGTACGTGGAGAGTGTTTGTTGTTATGACAGAGGATCATGTTCTCGATATTTTCGATATGAAGAGCTTAAAGGGGTGGTGGAGGTCAGCTGGAGAAGAACTTTGTGGTGCTCATGAGTTGTGGTTTCCACGACATTCTTCCTTAAGAGTATTCGGATGTCCAGAACTAATATTATCGTTGCCTTTGTGTCCATTTGCGACAAGTATTGACCTTATGAATGTGCATTTGAATTTTGTGAAGCAGCTACTGAGAGTACCCAGGGCTGTAAAATTGGAAGGATACTCCCTGTTTTTCCAGATGAATTGAAGCATCTACCATCCCTACATACTCTTTGTATATATAGTTGTCCTAAATTGAAACGCTACTCCCTCTTGCACTCATTCAAACACTTTTCTTCTCTCCAAGTTTTTGAAGTTGTAAACTGTTATAAGGCAGATTTCTTAGTAGTTGTTTTTTCATCAGGTCTCTCAAATTACCTCAAATTATCTGTAAACCGTTGAAAGCTTATACACTGCGCGTTTATTTTTCTATCTATTTAAGTTTTTGCAAATCTGGTATCATATATTTGGTATAATAATGAATACAATATATGATCGAATGATCCTAAAAGCCACGGGTTACTGCAACAACAAGATTGTTCAAAGAAAAAGGTAATACATGATTTACTGCCTTCTTTATGCCAAGTAGAATGAGATTCTCAAAAAAGAAAACGCTTTATAAACACACATATCATTCATCAGCTTTAAGATCACCGGCCTTAACTACTACATGTTTCCATAACTTTTCAGCACTCAAATATTCCTATAATCTATTTCATTCATCAGCTTTAAAAAAGATGTGATGCTGCAATTAATTAATGGATATTTAAAACAAACAGATATATATCATTCCAATAATCACACTAATTGAGTGTCTCATAACACTGGTTGCAGTGACTTCAAACAATTAATATGCCAAAGGATATTAATGTTTGCTAAGATGGAAGAGTATATCCAAACATTTGAAGCTCTTTTTTTTTTTTTGTGTGTCTGTGTGACAAGGAACTCTATTGTTCACCAAGCACAAATTTTACAAAATCATACTAGTATGACAGCATAACAAACAATCCTGTTTGATCCACTAAGCTGACAACAAAAACTTACCTTAACTTTTACTAACAAAAAGCCGTCATCAGGAAGATCCTCCATAAGACATACTATTAGGGTCCCTCTTGTGAAAGGCCAGCACCACCTTTTCTGAATCCGACACTATAATCACTTTCTGAAAAAAAAAACCAGTTGTAGAGCCTCAAGCTATGAAGAGAGGTTATCGGAGATCAAAAGTGGAAGAAATTATATTATTTCACAGTAAAGTTCTTAGATATGATCCAACAGCGGATCATGTAATCCGCTAGTGGTTCTCGATGACATCTCCCACAAAAGCCTTCCAACGTAAAACCTCTGTCAAAGATGGCTGCACGTCTCAGCAGCATTATATCTTATCTTATAACTATTAAAAGAGAGCCCTTCTTTACAACGTGTCAGCATCAGATTTAACGCAGCATAAAAAATATTTTAAAAAGTTAATTATTTTAAGTTGTTAATATAAATTATTATCAAAGCCCAACAAAATCTTTTTTAAAAATTATTTATCTACATTATTAAAAAAATGGGTTTACATAATCGGATGTTTTTAATAAAATTTTATTATTATTATTATTATTATTATTATTATTATTAATATTATTATTATTATTGCTTTTATATATCTTATATATATTAAAACAGAGGCCTCTATTGTCACGTGTCGCCTCTAGGATTTTTCTCAGTCCAACGGAAACTTTACAGGCCTCTACTCTCACGTGTCGTTCCCAGATTTAACCTCGATTTTTTTAAATTACGTTATTTATAAAATTAATTTGCAATTACAATTATTTTCTTAGAATAATTCATATCTTAATTACCTAATTTAAATGTAGATTTTGTGATCGAATTTAAAAATATCAAATCAGGTATACGGATCCAAATAAGAATATGTAATCGGATTTTAAACAATATTTATCAAATCATTTAAAATTTTGTACGTGATTTTTTTTCAAAATATCTACAAACTTTATTTTATCAATCAGATATTTTATTTTGTACCTATTTAATCAAATCGATCAAATATGAACTACTTTAATCAAACCAAACAAATTCAAAAGAATACTAACAAAAAATTTCAGTTACTCAGTATTAGCTTAACAAAATTCCTTGATTTTATCTAATTGTTTGAATTGTAATTAGTTACTCCGTATAAGAGTAAATATGCTATTTTTTAATCATAAACAAATCCTTAGTAACATATTGAAAATCTTTAATGTTCAAATCTTCTTCCGATTCTTAAAATTTAAGTCGATAAGATTTTCATAATTCCCTATTTATTTTCTAACCCTAATTTTCCTTTTTATTCACCCTCTCAATTCCTCCTCTACTGCTCTCAGATCTTCCACTGCTGCCAGATTTTGCCAACACTAAAATTTAAGCTCATTGAATCCAGTAGCTACCTTGAAGAATCTTCACAATCGTTTCGGATAGCAATGGTAAATCCAACGACCATATGTAGTGCTACAAGCTTTCGTTTTTGGGCTACGATGGCTTCAAAAAGCCATGGTGATATTTATTTGCTTCATCGCTGACGATCGTCGTTGTTGGCTATTATTCAAGGTAACGTCCGCACAAGGGTTGAAGAGATGAAGTGTATCGTCCATGGACTAAAGAAAGTTAGATGATATAAGTTCATTATTTGTATTTTACTAAAATTAAATTGTAACTAAACTTGGCAAAAAAAATTTATACTAAGTGTTTGAGTATGAAATTTAAAACACTGTAATATAAATACTTATACTAAGTGTTTGAGTATAAAATTTAAAACTTGCCAAAACAAATTATAGCCAAACTTTTTTAAAAGAATTTATTTCATTATCAGTTCAATTATACGTAAAAAAAATCTCCGTATCTTATATATTGTCTAATGTTAATATCTAAAATTTTATACTTTCATAGAATTTTTATTTGTTTTAAAAGTAATTAAGTTAAACTATATTATTATACACTATCTTTTAGTCAAAGCAAACTTCAGACAAAAACACAATCTAATTGATTTTGTTGGGTCAAATATGACAAATTTTATTAAATTGTGATCGTATCTAAATAATCAATAATTGATACGTTAGTTATTAGATTTAATTTATCATTTATCCTTATAATTCGTAAAAATAAAATCACATCTCATTTTAGCTGAATTTCAAGTTTCAAATTTGAATAAGGCTGATTTTGTTGTTAATTTAATGATTACGGACAAGTAAATATATTATGATTTAAATTAATTGGTCAATCATAATATCTCGCTTTGGAGGAAAAAAAAAATGTTGGATCAACAGGACGACATGTGTAACTAAAGTATGTGTCTATCTCAACATTTTATCCTAATATCTTGCATAATGAATTAGTAAGTATTAACCATTACCAATTTATTAAAACACAAACCCGCACAAGATGTGGGTATTACACTAGTATATATTATAGGAGTAGCACTCTTTGTCACGTGTCACGCAGAAAAATGCTGTCACGTGTCATTTTAGCATTTTACCACAACCCACTAAAATATTAATTAAGACTATTCATTAAAAAATTATTTAACAAAATATTAAAATTAAATTTTAATTAAATTCATCTCAATTAAAATCTTAATTAAATCCACTATTAACAACTAAATTTTACGACTTCTATTCCTTCCAATCACCTTTTTTGTTACCTGATATATGTATAACGGATTAGAATCACATCCAATAACAAATTTTAGCAGTACAACAAAAAAAGAAAAGAAATCTACTAAGATATTCAACAACCGTATTAGTATTAATTAGTTTTGATTACAAATTGTGTTGTTTTTTAAATTAATATATATAAATATATATATATATATATATATATATATATATATATATATATATATATATATATATATATATATATATATATATATAACAATTAATTTAACACCATATGCTACCAATGTACTATTTCTATTAACATATAAATCAATATAATAAGGGGGAGAAAAATCAAAATATAAATTATGATACGATTAGATATTTTATTAACGTATTATATAATATTATATGTAAAGTGTACAAATATTTATTGATTATTATCTACTCTATCTAATGACTAGAAAAATAGTTTATATATAATCCTTATAGAAATATAATAACAAAAAATATTTTTATCAAAATTCCGTGGAAGGCACGGGTAATACACTAGTTTTATGTATTAAAGGAGAGCCCTTCTTTGTCACGTGTCAGCACCAGATTTAATGCATCATAAAAAAAAGTATTTTAAAAAGTTAATTATTTTAAGTTGTTAATCTTATCTTATAAGTATTAAAAGAGAGCCCTTCTTTGCCACGTGTCAGCACCAGATTTAGCGCAACATAAAAAAAATATTTTAAAACGTTAATTATTTTAAGTTGTTAATATAAATTATTATCAAAGCCCAACAAAATCTTTTTTAAAAATTATTTATCTACATTATTAAAAAAATGGGTTTACATAATCGGATGTTTTTAATAAATTTTTTTATTTATTATTATTATTATTATTATTATTGCTCTTATATATTTTATGCATTAAAGGAGAGCCTTTTTGCCACGTGTCAGCACCAGATTTAATGCATCATAAAAAAAATATTTTAAAAAGTTAATTATTTTAAGTTGTTAATATAAATTATTATAGAAGCCCTACAAAATCTTTTTACTAAAGTTATTTATCTAGATTATTAAAAAAATGGGTTTACATAATCGGATGTTTTTAATAAAAATTTTATTATTATTATTATTATTATCATTATTATTGCCTAAATAAATTAATTTAATCAAAGAGTAAACCGGAAGAGAAGGAAAAAATCCAATTGAAGAGAAGGAAAAAAAAAAAAAGAGAGTACTAATTGTTTTTTTTTACAACCTAGCCAATCAAATACAAGTTTGATGTGGTAAACTTATAATTTTGTGTTTACTATAAAGTTTACTATTTTTCACGATTTGTATCAAAATATGATTGAATATAAGTTTACTATTTTTTACGATTGTATCAAAACACAAAATTTTCAAAGAAAAATTTCCACAACAATATATTTTAACAAATCCCGTACAGCGGGTAATACACTAGTATGGTTGTACGCGAGATGCAAATTTAAAATCTAATATCATTTACTATGTTTTTAATAAATAAAAAAATAAATACTAATTTACGGATATACCCTTTAACCTAACTAATATACCCTATGTACCCCTTAACCTACCTATATATATAACCTACATACCTCATACACACAACAAATCCATTCTTCATCCCCGCAGCTATTTTCCTCATTCAGAATCTTCCCTCAATTTTCATCTCTTTCATATACTAATATTCTCCTATCGGTGACCAATATTGACCAACTTCTCCACTCTTCTCTTCCTATTTCGACTCAACTAAGAAGACGACACAGGATTCTCTACTCGATCGACGTGGACGGGTCGAAGATGAGATCGTCGGAGCTCAACGCCGGCCAAGTTCACTTGTATGTCCATTGTTATAATCTGAATCTATAAATCTCTTTATCTTTTTAGTTGATTTTGATCTGATGTCCTCAAATTATCCGTAAACCGTTGAAGTTCATACATTGTACGTTTTTGCTATCTTTTTTGTAGGTTTTTGCAGATCTGGTATCACAGATCTAGCTTAATAATGGATAAAATCAAGGATTGTTTGATCTTCAAAGTTGAGGTTTACTACAGCAACAAGATTGTTCAAAGAATAAGAGTAATCCTACGCCATTTACTGGATTGTTTATGCTAAGTAGTTTGACATCCTTATAGAATGAGACCATATATCATCTAGAAAACGTTTTAATATTTATGTCTTCACCATCCATGTAATTGAAGTTCCTTAATGATCTCCTTGTTTGCGCATCAGGTGCACAAGTGGTTCTGAGGATAAAAGAGATGAATCAGATGGCAGGAAAAGGTGAAACTTCCATCCAACTACATTTCTAGTTGATGTTGATGAAGATGTTCTTACTTATTAATGTGTTTAACTGATACAGGTCGAAGAGCTTCGGTCAGATTCATGCCGCTGTTTGGCATCGAAGGTATCATGTTACATTTTGTTTTGTGACGGCTGCTTCTTTTCTGTATATAAGCATCGGAGGTATAATGTTTGTTTAACCCTTAACCACATAATCCTTATCACTGAACAACTTAACGCAGGAAGCTCGGATAAGATTTATGGGTTTCAATAAATTACATGACGAGTGGGTCAAGAATAACGGTTTTGTGCAAGCTGCAAAAATACACCAAGAGAGATAATAATGTTGACCTCAAGATATATTTGTGGAGGTACAATACTCATGTGGTTTTTGACGAAAAGAACTGAAAATTATGTATCCGATGTAGCAATTTGATTGTTCAAAAATATTATTTTACTAACTTGTTTATCCTAAATGTGTATGTACATATTTTGTGATCACTTTGGTTGTTCATACTGCATTCCAACGTATTTACGTAGTTACGATTGGGATAATATATCATTTTATTAGCTTCATATGCAAGATGACTAGATAAACATTTCGTGATCAATTTGATGAAAATAAACATATTTAAATCTTTAATTTTGTAGTATATAAGTTTCATTTGGTGAAATTTAGAGACATTTTAAATTCTACATCGTTCTTTTTATCAATTTTGTGCTTAAAAAAGTAAATTAAAATAAAAGAAAGAGATACAAAGGATGTACGTACATGATTAGTTTCAGAAATTCAAAGTCAAAACCGAAAAAAGACGTTGGTCAGAGGTTAATCCAATTGACAACGTTTTAGTGTTAACTTGTACTTCGATACTTACAATCTTCGATACTCATAATCAATCTTTTTTTAGTTGATAGAATATTAATGGATTTGGGTTAAATACCGGAGCCAAAACAACAAAAATTTCAAGATTTTCATATTTTTGCACTTGATTTCCTCTTTCAACTTGTCCATATCACAAGCGCACTTTTTGAATGTTGTTGAGTTGTTGTTACTAGAAGTCAATTTACTCGTGTCACCCGTGATATCTAGCTCTTGTACCAAATGATTATGGTCTTCGATTAAGACTTAATCTCAATGTAGAAACGAATTGGTGGATTCAAAAAGGAAGACTCGTTAGTTAGATGAGCTCTCTTAGAATAACGTACGAATTGATGAATTGATGGTTTTATAAAACCATCGAAATATCCTAGTTGAGATGCACTCCTCATTTTGTCAAATTTCATATCTAAATATCCTAGGTTCTCATCACCTCGTAAAATATTGTTGGTTGCAACACCTTAGGTGAGAATCAACTTCGTCAAATATATTTGGTCGGAATTTTTCTACTTATAGGTCAATCCCGTCAAATACATTTAGTCGGAATACCACAATCAAAATAACCCCATTAAAATTCTCCAGTCTAAAATTTTCTAGTCGAAATAACATCGGGTCGAAATGTTCGAGTTCAAAAAAATCTACGTCAGAGTTCTCTTCGAAATATCCCAATTTGAAATGTCCTATGACAACCCATCAAATACTATTATTGGAATTTCCTAGACAAAATTGTGAACATGAAATAAACTTTCTATTTAGAAAATTCTAACTAGTACAAGTTGACATATTAAGAGAGCATCTTAAAAGAGGATTTTTCGGGCCGGGTCGACGGATCGAATTGGTTTGGCCCACCCCTAAAAATTATACATACCTTGCACTTTGTTATATGGGATTTTGTTATCTACGGATATGTGACACCCCTAATCCGTAGGACTCGAGGTGTTACTGGGCTAGGATCTCACTATGGATCCTGACCCTAGCCTGACAACAAGTTCACCGGATCTTACAACAAGGCACAGATAGATTAAAACAAAATATCAAACTGTAGTATATACATATCAAAAGGTATACAAGGTACCACTGAGTACAATCAAAACATATATTTGTACATACAAAATATCCCATAACCCTCGCATAAACCTAGTGTACGGAGCCCTCAGCGGATCACCCCATCTGGATCACTCTGCAGCTCTCCTAACCTGCAAATGATCTACAACACGGTATAAAACCGTTAGCTAACCATACATATATATAGATAATGCATAAGCACAAACACAAGTCAGGAAATCATAAACACATAATCATGCGGTCACACATTTACCCTGTTAATTATCTTTATAACGTCCAACACTCAAATCGTATATATATGAGTATGAATATATGTGACACGAGGAATATATAATCCTCGCCTCTCGGTGTTGTTGCCAGATGGAGTGGTAATATGGTAACACTTTCCCGTATACCCTATGGGAGTGGTAGGTGCCCGTCCCACTTCCAGATCTGGCCTGTCCGCAAAGAACCTTCCAGTCTCCCAGCGGGATGACAGGGCAAGTTGTCATAGCCCTACAATGGGCGGTCACTAAACCATAGGTCGGTAATAATCAATCATCACATGCTATCAAGCATATATCAAACACCACTCATGCATACATCCAATATAGAGATGGTAGCTAAGTAAGTCCTATGGACTTACCTCAACCTCGAAGTACTCTCAAACCGATCAAATCCAATCTGGAGGACAACACTACCTAATAACAAGGCATAAAGAGATATTACATCTCCTATCAATCAAAGGGGTCACACCTAGACCCAAGGGATCCATAAGGATCATATCCAACTTATAAACCTCAATAATCTACTAAACCTCAAAGCCATAACCGCCACATATCAACATCATACTCATCATCATTCTATCCTCATACACATACCTAGCATGCTACTAACCCGCTCATACTAGGAAAGGAAAGGATCTATACTACTCTAGGTAGATCCTGTACAAGACGCACATGCGTGACAAGAGGGACGCAGGGGCGAAGTGACCGAAGGCGCAGGCGCGGCGGCGCTCCAACGCAAGGGCGGTGACCGTGGCCGCAGGGGCGGCGGCTTCCGGGCGCGGGTGCGGTGACAAGGTCCCGCAAGGGTTGCGGTGCACAGGCGCGGGGGCGGCGACAGTGCAGAACGTAATCTCCCGACATCTCTTCCACTCTTCACGTGATCAATTCACGTCTTCATCATTCCACAACCACATTCATATACGTATATATACTTACAAACATCAATATGCATCCTAGCACATCTAATCCTAAGCTAAGGAAGAGGAATCAAATGAAGAAAGAAAGAAGGAAGAAGCAAGGAGCTTACCTACTCTTGTGATTTAACCAAGGAGATGATCCAAAACCACTACCTCAGCTGGCTCCCAAGCTCAAGAACAACACACAACACCAACATCCACCCAAGCCACACAATTTCTCTTTCAAACTCAAAGGAAATCAAGAACAAGATCAAGTAGAGGAAAGGAAGCAAGAAGAACGTGATAAAGATGGGATGAAGTGAAGAAACCCTTGATCCTAAGGTAAGGAAAGGTTAAGGAAAGAGAAGGTAAAGCATGGTCAAAAGGGTCAACAAAACTGGCTGCAGCCGCAGGAAACCGCTGGGGCGGCCTCCTTGGCCGCAGGGGCGGAATACACGCTCAACCGCAGGGGCGGCTAAGGTGGCTCAGCTCCTAAAGGTCAAGGCTCTTACATCTCACCCCCCCCCCCCTAAAAACAAGTTTCGTCCCGAAACTTGTAAAATCCCAATTCCTCTCGGACCCACATGCCGAGGTATAACTCTCTCTATCGGAGGCATCACATCTCCGCACATAAAGTTTCAACCTATATCACTCTATAACCTCAAATACAAGCATGGAGGAAATCATCATCTCCAACAATAAGATCACTATACTATCTAGGGCATAGAGGAAAAAACATCTCTAGCCATACTATATCCACCAAAATAGCATGGAGGAATAACCGTCTCCAGCTAAACCTAATCGCATCACAATAGCATGGAGGAAACAACCATCTCCAGCTATAATCATCAATGTACTAGCACAGCAAGATCTACTAAGATCACATATCACATCATAGCTAGTACGAAAATAAACACATCATAGCATATAAGCACATAAGCATAACACTCACCAAGATAGTACTAAGACCTACTCGTCGATCCTACTGGTACATCTATCTCGGCGTAAAACTCTGGATAGTTGCTCTAAATACTATCATCAGTCTCCCATGTAGCCTCATCAGGTCCTCGTCTCGACCACTGTATCCTCGGCATAGGAATGTCCTTCGAACGCAGGCGTCTCATACCTCGTTCTAGTATTGCAATCGGGTGCTCAACAAAATTGTGGTCCGGCTCCACCACCAAATCATCATAACTCACAATGTGTCTCGGATCTGGTATATACTCCCTCAGTTGAGACATGTGAAACACAAGGTGAACACCCTCTAATCTCGGAGGCAAGTCTAATTTGTATGTTGTGTTCCCAACCCGATCTAGAATCTCGAACGGTCCGACATATCGGGGGCTCAACTTCCCCTTAATGCCAAAACGTCTAACACCTCGTGTCGGAGACACCCTCAGCCACACATGGGCTCCTACTCTGAACTCTAGGGGTCTACGCCTCCTATCTGCATAAGACTTCTGACGGCTCTATGCAGTCAACATCCTCTCTCTAATCAGTGCTACACGAGCCACATCATCTTGAATCTGGACAGGTGTCAAACCACTAACACTGCTAGACTCATCCCAACATAACAACGTGCGACATCTTTGTCCATACAGTGGCTCATATGGGTCCATCACAATCGATGCATGCAAGTTGTTGTACGAGAACTCAACTAGTGGGAGATGATCCGTCCACACTTGCCCCCAGTCCAATACACAAGCTCGCAACATATCCTCCAGTGTTTGAATGGTCCTCTCTGACTGACCATCTGTCTGAGGATGAAACACAGTAGTGAAGTGCAAACTCGTCCCAGGGCAGTCTGAATCTGCTGCCAAAACCTCGAGGTAAATCGTCCATCTCTGTCTGAGACGATCGTCCTCGGTACCCCATGGAGTCTCACTCTGTCTAGTGTACTCCTCAGCTAATCTGCTCACTGGCCACGTTTCCCGAATAGGGATAAAACGTGCCATTTTCGTCAGTCTGTCCACTACAACCCAAATGGCATCAAAGCTCCTACTCGGTCTCAACCCAGTCACAAAATCCATGGTGACGTACTCCCACTTCCTTTGTGGTACAGGCAGTGGATGGAGCTCACCTCCAGGTCTGCAATGCTCTATCTTGACCTGCTGACAGGTCGCACACTGTGCCACAAATCTGGCCACGTCGGGCTTCAGCCCTCCCCACCAATATGAACGTCTCAAATCCTGGTACATCTTAATCGTACCTGGGTGCACTAAATAAGGAGTACAATGAGCCTCTTGTAAGATCCTCTGTCGCAAATCCGCATCAGCGGTTACACCAGCCGCGACCGCGGCGTCTCAACACTCCATCTGCTCCTATAAGGAACTATGGTGCCTCATCCCGGGACATCCTCTCTCGAATCCTCGTTAATGTCGGGCAGGTCCCCTGCTTCTGTTTGATCTCACTCAACAGATCAGGAAGAACCTCTAAAATACTCAATTGGGCGTCCGCATCAGGAAACTGGACGTCCAACTCTAACCAGACCAGATCTCTCTCCAGCTGAGGCTGAACTGTCAGTCTCGCAATCGCCTTCTCTCGAGGCGTCTTCTTGCTCAGGGCGTCGGCGACAACATTCGCCTTCCCCGGATGATACAGAATCTCCAGATCAAAATCCTTGATCAGCTCAAGCTACCTATGATGGCGGTTATTCAATTCCCGCTGCGTGAAAATATACTTTAGACTCTTATGGTCTGTGAAGATCTGACATGTAGCACCATACAAGCACTACTACAAAAAAAGTCAAATACCCCGGATATTTGAGGCTATATACCCTGGACCACATCCGGCGTAAAGGTTAGAGATGTATTTGGTTTGTTAGTATATACCCCGGGCGTTCCATTTATACATCCAGTGTATATACTTCGAACAAAAATCGAGCCATTTTATGTTTGTATATAATATCCCGGGTATTTTACAGTATATATCCCGTTATATTTATATCTGGGGTATATATCATTTGATATATCCGGCCGTATTTGAAGGAATATACGTCGGACGTACTAATGTCCGGGGTATTTTCCCGGAACTTATCCGGAGTATTTGATAGTATATACGGAGGATTAACATCCGGGATATATAATGTTTGATATATCCGATGTATTCGCAACACTTATTCGGGTTATTTAATAGCATATACGGCGGATTTTACGCGTGTAAAGTTTTTTTTATATAAATAGTTGTACCTGGTGATTTATATCCAGATTAATATCCGTGGCATTTGATCCATATTAAATTTATAAGCGTGTTTTCATTTATAGAAATATATACCAGTTGTATATAAACATGATATAAGAAATAGAGTTGACAACATTCGAACAATATTCATTATTCTCAATAATTTTAACAAAAAATGTCTCCAAGAAGATATTCAGAATGTATAAATCATGTTTCTAAACATAATATAAAAAAAATATTCATTAAGAGATAAGTGTATCTCTAAGGTGTTTCGATCATAATCCTATGCATTGGAATCCTAAGCATATCTCTTAGTGGGAACAAAACAGGGTATGATAGCTTCTTGAAACAACCAAGCCGCTTAATATATTTATACCGCTTTAAATGGATTACCAGGATGCACGGTGACTTCTTTGATCTTCATTCTTTTCTGAGCCTCTTGCAAACTATATCAACCACCATAGCTAAAAATTATATTCATTTAGATGAAGATAAACTTCCATCAAACCTTATGGTTGCAAAGAGAAATACCTGCAACACTTGTCATAACAGTTGGTTCGACTTGAAAATCGTTGTTTCCATTAAGTTTCAAATCAGGGATCATTTGGTATAAAGATTCTTTGGCCACAACCTGACAATGCAGAAACCTTGAATAATCATCAACTTATCAAAATCATCTAGTTCAAAGGTCACCCATATGCACAACATTTTTTTTATTTGTTTAATTCTTGGAAATAGAAAACATTGTGTTCTAATTTATAAACAATAAACGTAAAGGAGCTTTCAAAACAGCAGTGTGAAGCTCAAATTGTCAAAGTATATATATGAAGACCTGGAAGCTGAAAGTAACAGTAAACATGAATGACAGAAACTCAACAACACAAATTAAAGCCAAAGCCATACACATACAATATAGAAACAGTAGTTTAGTGATAGTAATGATGAATCTTGAAAATAAGTTGGATACAACTATTAATCAATATAAAAAATGCAGCCCCAATCCATAACACTTCACCTTCCAATTCTCAATTATCACTCTCCTAAACACTAATCTAACAAAAGCAATTCAATATGAAGGCTAATCAAGAAAAGTTTAGCAAAAAAATGAGCAGAAGCGTGCATAAATTAAAAATAAAATAAAACCCACTTAGAAAAAAAGCAATAACAACACCAGGATAACAAATTTAGAGAAGAAAAAAAAACCTGATGAAAGAAGGATCGATTATCTTCATCTTCGATATCATATCATATGGCTTTGTTCCATCTCCAGAAGCATTTATGTCAAGTCAACCTGATTCAACTCCATAACCGTACTATCACTACTGTATCTCATAAAAAGGACTTCGAAATCAACTAAAAACGACAAAAAATTTGAACAACCGTGTACTTGCTCAAGAGATAGAATAGAGAGATTTTCTTGAAATTGGGCGATAGCAGCCCACTCGAAGGATTTAGAGCATCTATGGCAAGAGAAAGAACGATGAAATGTTAGGGTGTAATGAAAAATGTGAATACAATGATGAAATGTCAGGTATCTATGGTTTGGAAAGAGGGGAGACTAGTTAACCTTGTAGAGAACGACAACGATGAGATGTATGACGACGAGAAGGAAATCAACAATGTGAAGAGCTCGACAACCATCCTCCTCCAAGAGCTCAGTCCAGGAATCAACAATGTGGCTAAGTTTGAAGTGTTTCCCCGTTCATGGATGCAACATGGTCTGCGTCGTGAATGGGAGGAACACAGGTTCCGAATCGCATCAGGCTTCCCCTTCAAAGTCTCATAGTTGAACTGAAACTCGAAGGTGCCTCGTCTGACTCACCAATTAACTTTAGCAATTCGTAGTTTTTCATTCACCGCAAATTAGGGTTTGTCTTCGATCTTTAAAATTAGATAGAAAACGATAAGTGTTTGTCTTAGGAAAATTCAGGGAAAGCTGCAGGTAATTTTTAATATTTGGCTCTAATACCGGATTTTAATTTATAAATGTTTAGGCCAAATACCCCGGGCATTATCAATCCGCGGTATATGCTTTAAAGTTTAACATATTTCAACCTTATACCGCGGATATACATATATGCGGGATATAAAGGCCTGACTCTTTTTTACAATTTTCGGCAAGCGTCAAATACATCGTAATTGGTACGCCCGGGGTATTTTAAGGTAGTATAATGTGTTTTTTGTAGTAGTGAGGTAATGTCTCCATATCTTCAGTGCATGAACTACCGCTGCCAACTCCAGGTCATGAGTCGGGTAGTTCTCCTCATACGTCTTCAGCTGTCTAGACGCATATGCAATCACTCTGTCTCGCTGCATCAATACACATCTCAAGCCTAGCTTGGATGCATCACTGTAAAACCACAAAATCAGTTGTGCCCTTTGGCTGTCCTAAGATAGGAGCGGAAGTCAAACGTCTCTTCAGCTCCTCAAAACTCTGCATACACTACTCAGACCATACACATCTGTAGTCTTCCTCAGCAGACTCGTAATGGACGGGGAAATCACAGAAAATCCTCCACAAAAGCGTCGGTAATAACCAGCTAGGCCAAGAAAGCTACGTACTTCCTTGACATTCGTCGGTGTCGTCAAGACTGCTACTGACTCGATCTTCGCCGGATCAACCTTGATCCCTCGGCAGAAACAACATGACCTAGGAATGCTACCTGTTCGCTATTTTCACGCCCTATAAACTTTTTATCAAGAATGATAAAAGCTCACAGGTTAGTAAAAACACGGTATGTTTTAAATTTATAAACAAGAAATAAACACCAATCTGTAGCGAACCCACAGTGTATGGGTCAATTACAGTTAGGGTAAGTATTCCAAGGTCGAACTCAGGGACTAAATGTTTGGAATGCAGATGTGATCACAGATAGCGTAAATCAAAATAAAAGAACGAGGTTGGAAAAGAAGGGAAGAAGATCAAAGGAGTTTTGAAGGGTTTTCTGTAAAGTTCGCAATCAAATAACAGATTTGATCGAAAACCAAGTAAAACAGACAAACGAAAGTATATCAATAAAGAAAATGCGGATTCCAAGGATTCAAGGTCATCGTTTATACGCACGGACTCAGGAAATCTCTCAAAAGATCTATGGTTACAAACTTCAGGGAAGAACGTTTCTAAACTGATAGTCTATTACCGGGTAAGTCTCAAGACTATCTAGTTCCAAACCAACTACCTATTACCGGGTAAGTCTCAAGGTAGAGAGGTAGGAAATTCTAAACAAACCAAATTCCGAACTAAGGGAAAGGTAAACCATTACCGGGTAAGTCTCAGGTATTACCCTACTTAGGACAGAATCTAGGCACACTCAACCCAATAGAGGTTTCCACCTCTATTACCTATGGTCGAACACTCAAGTATCAAACGGAACATTACCGGGTAGGTCTCAATTCCGGTTTAGGTTACTAGCTAGATGAATTCTAACTAGGTTAAGAACAAGCCAACCATAGGATTTCAAAGCTACTCAAACCAAGCAATAAGCACAATTCCATCATAGTCCGGGTAATAACGAATCCCAATTCACCTTGGATCCACAGAGTTTTAGCCAACAATCGACATTTCAAACGCAATCATCAATCCACTCATTCAATGGAAGAAACAATCATCAATCCAAGCAATTCAATGGAAGAAGCAATTATCAATCCAATCAATTCAATTTCAAGAGAGAATGCATAAACAAGAATCTAAAATAGAGATTAAAGAAGAAACTCAGCTTTATTGATAGAGGATTAGCAAAACGTCAAATTTCCCAATATTCGCGAAGTTTCTCCAAGCTCCAACAAGTTCAACAATGGCCAACAATGGTAGGGCAAAGGGAGAAGAAAAGGGGAAAAAGCTCTCTCCAAAGGAGCTCGAAATTTGAATGAAACGGGAACCCCGGAAATCATTTAGGGCTTTCCTTTTATATCCGCAACGGGCTGCCCTAAAACAAATCCGAAAATTAACGAAATAAATCGGCGAACAGGAATCTCGGTCGGAAATCTCGGTCGGTGACCGAGATTTTTGAAAGTCGGGGCCGAGATTTGCTTCGTGATCCAGCGTTGACGAAATCTCGGTCAGAAATCTCGGTCAAATGTGAAAAATCTCGGCCGAGATGGAACAAATCTCGGCCGAGATGGGACCGAGATTCTTCGACAAAAACTTCTGATATGGGATCTCGGTCGAGCTGGCTCATCTCGGCCGAGATTCTCGGATCTCGGCCGAGATCATGTGGATCTCGACGAGATTGCTCCAATCTCGTGCGTTTCGTCTTGGCTCGTCTTTTCCTCCTTTCCCGTGCCTGCGTGATCGCTCCTAAGCGTCCATCCGAGGCCTGATCCTCAAATGCATCGTTTTAGCTCCGAAACACGCCAAAATACCTACAAAGACACCAAAAGTGTGTGTAGACATCTATACTCGCAAAGTTGCATTAAACAAGTATAAAGAACACAACTTAAGGCTAAAACATGCATGCGGGAAAGGAAAAACTAACTATATGCTCTACTAAACTAGGTCGATAATTCATGTTATCAAAATACCCCATACTTATCTTTGCTTGTCCCCAAGCAAATAATAAATTCAAGGCAAGATAGCATGAATCATCTAAGCTAAACAAAACAAAAACTCTTTTTGGTAGTGCTTCTATTCATGATCACTTTCAGAGTGTAGTCACAAGGCTAAAGACATATTTCGATTAAGGTCAAGTAAGATAGGCAAGATATAGGATAATCACACCTTGCAAGGAATCCAAAATCATCATTTAAACTACCAATGTTTAAAATTCATGAAAAATCCAAGTTTAGGCCATGAAGTCAATTACATGTATGCAAAGATCAATAGGACTTAACAAATAAAGGCCAAGAAACGTGATAAAGGTAGGATGTGTATAGGTAATGTGGTGGAAATCCGGGAAAGAGGACAACACAACATTTTTCTTTTCTTTCTTCTTTCTCGACATACATCCTTTCTTTTCTTTTTTTTTTTTTCTTTTGAGTGAAGGGCATAGGTGCACAATAGCCGAAACCTTGGTGTTCAGTTTCCTTCACGTACCTTACACCAAAGTGCACATACCAAATCAACTCTAGGTAATGTTTTTAAAACTAATCCGACTTTGGCAAGACACAAACACCCGATTATGTGAATGGTGCCGAGTTACTCATCTTCATAGCCAACAAAACCCATAGAAAGCTTTTGCTTTCAATTCACATATCACAAATCAAACAACTTCTTCACATATTGCACATAATTCACTTTTCACAATTAAGCATACACCTTCAAACTTCACTTTCCTAATTCCGGATGGGTCATAAGGGGCAAATAAATTCAATGTTTGAGGTGCTGAAAATGGTAAGAAGAGAAGAAGAAGAATTCGAATTGCCTAAGTCATTTCTGTGCAATGTAAAAGAACTCATCATATAGCTTCAACTTTTCAAGATCAATCCGATTAAACAAGGTAATCCAAATAAATCATATAGATTACAAACAAGGCATTCAAATCCATAATTGCCATTAATTCAATTAAAGCTCAAAATAAACATCGATAGCCAAATAAACATACACAATTTCCTCATTAAGGTCACATCAATCCTAGAAAGCACAAATTTTTTGAAATTTTCTGATTTTTTTTGGATTTTCATATAAAATGCAGTACAAATAAAAGAAACATGCTAAAAGGTATTGCAAGCATCCTACCCCATACTTAAATCTCACATTGTCCCTAATGTGAATAATAAATATGAAGTAAAAACAATACTCACAATGTAAGAATGAAGAAGGCATCCGGCGTGTTTCCTCCTCGACTTACTTCGTTTCTCGTCTTTCATAGCAATTTCCTCGCCTTAAGCTCGTTCTGAGTGCTGCTTCCCGTATCTTTTTTACCACGACACCTAGGTCCTGCAAAGACCCAACAAGAACGCGCAAAAACGCAAAAGCAAAAGCAAAAATAAAAAAAAAGACGAAAAGACTCTTACCTCGGGTTGCCTCCCGAGAAGCGCTTGGTTTAAGGTCTCTAGCCGGACCTAACTCCTTTAAAGCATCAAGTGAGATGGATAGGTGAAAGTTTTTCCACCGGAAGTTCCGGTGTATACCTCTTCAACCTATGTCCATTCACTTTAAAAATACCGGAGTTTTTCACCCCATACTTCGACAGCTCCGTGGGGGAAAATCTTCTTCACAACATAAGGTCCCGTCCATCGT
This sequence comes from Fagopyrum tataricum, assembly GCA_002319775.1. Taxonomy (NCBI): domain Eukaryota; kingdom Viridiplantae; phylum Streptophyta; class Magnoliopsida; order Caryophyllales; family Polygonaceae; genus Fagopyrum; species Fagopyrum tataricum. Next base: position 32,669,081 of record CM008281.1, on the reverse strand, counting down.
GACCTTAACTTTCCTGGAAAAAGTCGGAGCCTAGAATTAAAGAGAAGAACAAGATCACCTTCTTTGAAGTCTTTGGCAATATGTGCTTGTCATGCCACTTCTTTGTTCTTTCCTTGTAGATCCGTGCATTCTCATATGCATTCATCCGGATCTCCTCCAGCTCGTTGATGTCCAACAACCTCTTTTCTCCGGCTTCTTTTATATCAAAGTTTAGCCATTTCACGGCCCAATATGCTCTATGCTCCAACTCTACAGGCAAATGACATGATTTCCCATAAACAAGTTGATAAGGAGTAGTACCTATGGGAGTCTTGTATGCTGTCCTATAAGCCCAGAGTGCATCATCAAGCTTCATTGCCCAATCTTTCCTTGAGCGAGACACTGTCTTCTCTAGGATCCCCTTGATTTCTCTATTCGAGATTTCCACTTGGCCCACTAGTTTGGGGATGATATGGGGTTGCAACCTTGTGAGTTACCCCATACTTGGACAAAAGTGACTCAAAGTTTCTGGCTGTGAAATGCTTCCCTCCATCACTAATAATGACACGTGGTGTGCCAAATCTAGGGAAGATAGTTCGGTTGAAAAATTTAATCACAACTTTAGCGTCATTTGTGGGTGAGGCTATAGCTTCAACCCATCTAGATACATAATCAACCGCTAAAAGAATGTAAAGGTTCCCGCATGAGGATGGGAAAGGTCCCATGAAGTCAACACCCCATACATAAAAAATCTCAACTTCTTGGATGTTGTTCAAAGGCATCTCATTCCTCCTAGATATGTTGCCGTCCTTGGCATGAATCACAAAGCAGTGACGAATATCTGCACATCTCTGAAAAGATTAGGCCAAAAGAATCCAGATTGCAATACCTTGGCACTAGTCTTGTGAGCACTAGCATGTCCTCCACAGGGCAATGAATGACAATGTCGGATGACACTCTCAATCTCTCGTCGTCTGGGACGCATCTCCTAAGGATTCCCTCGGGTCCTCTCTTGAATAGTAGTGGTTCATTCCAATAGTAATGTCTCACATCCTTGTAGAATTTCTTCCGTTGGGAATGAGATAAACCTGGAGGAATTTCACCACAAACTAAATAATTAACAATGTCAGCAAACCAAGGTTCCTTTTCACCTGAAATTTGGAGGATATATTTCTCCATCATGTGGAGATGCTCATCCGGAAATGCATCGTCAATAGGGATGTCATCCCCTTCCATAAGTTCTGGAGGTAATCTGCTAAGATGATCAGCTACAGAGTTTTCGGACCCCTTCTTATCTCTAATCTCTAGATCAAATTCTTGAAGGAGAAGAATCCACGGATAAGACGTGGCTTTGCATCCTTCTTGGTGAGAAGGTACCGAATCGCAGCATGATCCGTGTACACAATCACCTTAGCTCCTACAAGATAGGAACGAACTTCTCAAATGCGTAGACGACGGCTAGGAGCTCCTTTTCAGTAGTTGCATAATTCAGCTGGCTCCATCAAGCGTCTTGCTTAGCATAGTAAATAGCATGAGTAAGTCCTTCCTTCTTCTGTCCTAGCACCGCTCCACTGCGAAGTTGCTTGCATCACACATCACTCGAATGGAAGAGACCAATCGGGAGGTTGCATGATTGGAGCAGTGATGAGAGCTTCCTTCAACCTGTAAAAAGCATCAAGGCATTCCTTCGAGAAAACAAACTGAACATCCTTGATTAGTAGGTTAGTCAAAGGTTTAGCAATTTTAGAGAAATCTTTTATAAATCTCCGGTAAAAACGGCATGTCCTAGAAAACTTCTTACCCCTTTGACTGATGATGGTGGAGGTAGCTTCTCAATAGTCTCAATCTTGGCCTTATCAACCTCAATTCCACGGTTAGATATCAAGTGACCTAACACAATACCTTCCCTAACCATGAAATGGCATTTCTCCAATTGAGAACAAGATTACAATCCTCACATCTTTGTAAGACCAAAGACAGGTTAGCCAAACATTCATCAAAAGAGGATCCATAAACAGAAAAATCATCCATAAAGACTTCCATGATGTTTTCAATATATTCAGAAAAAATAGACATCATGCATCTTTGGAAAGTAGCAGGAGCATTACATAAACCGAAAGGCATTCTCCTATAAGCAAAGGTACCCCAAGGACAAGTAAAAGTGGTTTTCTCTTGGTCATCCGGATGGATGGGGATCTGGAAAAAACCACTATACCCATCTAGGTAGCAAAAGTAAGAGTGTTGGGCTAGCCTTTCTAACATTTGGTCAATGAAGGGTAAAGGAAAGTGATCTTTCCTAGTAGCATGATTCAACTTCCTATAATCAATGCACATCCTCCATCCTGTCACAGTCCTAGTCGGGATCAACTCATTTTTCATTAGTTATGACAGTCATCCCACCTTTCTTAGGTACAACATGTACCGGACTAACCCACTTACTATCCGAGATGGGGAATATAATTCCCGCATCAAGCAACTTAAGGATCTCCTTCTTAACTACCTCTTTCATGTTAGGATTCAATCTCCTTTGAGGTTCTCTAGAAGGCCTATGTCCATCATCTAACAAGATCCTATGCATGCACATAGAAGGATTAATCCCTATGAGGTCATCTATAGTGTAGCCCAAAGCTTTTCTATGCATCTTAAGCTCTTTCAATAACTTCTCGAGTTCAAGTTCATTCAAGCTAGCACTAACAATGACGGGATAAGATGAGTTAGAACCAAGAAAGGCGTACCTTAGGTGTGTCGGAAGAGGCTTCATCTCGACCTTAGGAGGCTCCGGTTCTTCTTCAGAAATCTCGGCCAACTCTTCCTGGTGGAGATGAAGGATCTCGGCCCGAGCTGAGGTGAATCTCGGCCGAGATAGGGTAAATCTCGGCCGAGATCTCGGCCGAGATGCCCTGATCTTCTGAAACTGAAACTTTCTGTTGCCAAATCTCGGCGAGATTTCTTGGATCTCGGCCGAGATGCCATCTGCTTCTGTCAGTTCTTCGAATCTTGATTCCTCGTTGATGGGAGAAGAACTCAAAGATCGGACTTCTTCAAAACAATTCATCTTTTGGCTCTACTTGTCATGATGCTCATGGTCAAAACCTGCTCAAGAGGGTCAGAACATAGAATTGAATTATAATCTCCCCAATCATCTTCATCATCCTCTAGGATGTTGTACATATCCTCTTCAAAACAGGGTCCCTTAATCAAAGGAGGGAGTTTAAATTCACAACTTCCTCATCAATTCTAAATGTAAGGGTAAGCATCCCTACAATCAACTAAACATCCAGAGGTAGCAAGAAAAGGTCTCCTTAAAATGATAGGAACAAGACAGTCAGCAGGAATATCCAAAACAACAAAGTCAATAGGGATAAAGAACTTCTCTAATTGGATTGGAACATCCTCAATGATTCCCACAGGACGTGTGGTGGTTCTGTCTGCCATGCAAAGAGTCATCTTTACTGGCTTTGGTTCTCCAAGTCCAACCTTCCTGCATAAAACGAGTGGGATAATACTTACACTAGCTCCAAGATCGCAAAGTGCTTTGTACGTTCCATCTCCAACTTTGATTGGGACACAGAAAGATCCGGGATCACTCAATTTTGGTGGCATCTTTCCACTGTTCCTCTGGATGAGGTCAGTAGATCTCCGGGTCATTTTGATTTCTCCATATTCCTCTAGCTTCCTCTTGTTGGAGAGGATTTCCTTCAAGAACTTTCCATAGGCAGGCATCCCTAAAATAGCATCAACAAAAGGGATGTTAATATGCAATTTATTTAAAAGGTCAAGGAACTTACCAAAGTGCTTGTCCAATTGAGCTCTAGCGCGGGATTTAGGAAAAGGAAGTGGTGGCTTGTATGGAGGAGGAGGGATGTAGACATTCTCTTTTTCCTTAGACTCCTCTTCCCTTGGTTGCTTTTCTTTATCCAAAACCTTTGGTTGTGGATCATTTGTTTCCAATCCACTTCTTGTAGTGATTGCCATGACTTGCCCCTTGGGATTATTTTCAGTTTTTCCAAGAAGTCTTCCTGGATCTCTTTAAGCGTCTTCGGCCTTCTTGAACAATTGAGTTTCCAAAACCTTTTGGGCTTTGGTTACACTAGTGACTGTACTCTCTAGATTTCCCATCCTAGCCATCAATTGCTCAAACATTGCTTCAACTCTATCCTTTGGTTGAGCGGGTTCAGCTGGCTTGGACGGCTGACCTGCATTGCTAGAAGAAGCTTTAGGGGTTTAAAGCACCCTCAGGATTAGAATAAGAAAAACCAGGATGATTATGATTAGGCTTGTAGTTATTTCCCTGACTATTCCTATTATAATTGTTGTTATGACCTCTTTGGTTTTGATAACCTCCTTGGTAGTTACCTTTACCCATGTAATTCGCATCCTCTTTCTTGGATGCTACCTGCACTTCGGCTTGCTGAGCTTTCAAGTTAGATGCAATTAATTCTTTCAAAGATTTAAGTTCAACTTGCAAAGCATCTAACCTTGAATCATTAAGAGTGCGTTGGTTTACCTCATAGACTCCGGGTCTAGTCTTTCTCTCTTCAACTTTCCTGTGAGAATACTTTTCAATAGTCTTGGCTTGCTTCGTAATGATTTCCCAAGCTTCATCCACAGTTTTTTTCATAAAAGTACCTCTAGAAAGTGATTGCAATTTAAATTGAGTATCTTCATCAAGTCCCTTGTAATAAATCTCTAGCAATTCAATCTTAGAGATCCCATGAGGAGGACATTCCAACATAAGGTCAATGAACCTCTCCGAAGACTTATACAAACTCTCCTTATCTTTCATCACAAAAGCATTTATCTTCCCTCTAAGTTTAGTAGTCTTGTAGGGTGGGAAAAACTTAGTGAGGAATTCATACACCATCTCCTCCCATGTGTTAATCCGCCCATATGGAATAGTTTGATACCAAGCTAAAGCTTTATCCTTAAGAGAGAAAGAAAAACCTCTTATCTTATGATTGTTACCTTCTATACGAGTTGGACTTACCGCATCCATAAGAGTCTTGTAGTTGTTCATGTGTTGGTGAGGAGATTTTGTCTCTGTCCCACCAAACTGATTCTGGCGAATCATCTGTATCACCTGCGGTCGCAGCTCATGCTCATGATTCGCGGGATCTCCAAAGTTAACTCCAGGACGGTTAACTCTTTGGGTAGGATCCATCCTCTATCCAAGTGTTTGTGGAACTTCCACAAAAGGCTGGTGAATAACAGGTCTAAGAGGAGCTGGAGGTGGAGCTTGTGGAGGAGCTTCAACTCGAGGAGGAATTGGAGCTAATTATGGTGCTGGAATTACTTGTTGCACTGGAGCTGGAGCTGCATCTGGCCTCTGGTTCATGGCTCTAGCTATCTCTTCCATTTGAGCTCTCATTGCAGCCATTTCCCTTTCTGTAGTTTGCTCTCTTTCTCTAGCAATCCGTCTCTCAGCTTCTAGTTACTTTAAAGCATCTCTGAGTTCAGCTTCATAATCTCTTATTTCAGCCATTTTAGAAGCTTTTCGGGCTCTTAGTCTCTCTCGCAGTGTCCTTTCAGGTTCGGGATCGTACGGAACTAGTTCTTTCAAACCCCGATTTCTTTGCATACACTGTGAAGGATACCTAAAGTCCTGAAAATTCCAAAAACAAAACCAGAAACGAGATCAAAAGTAAAATAAAGACTTACACTAAAAGAAATCACAAAACAAAACAAATGACTTAGTCCCCGGCAACAGCGTCAAAAACTTTGTTCGCTATTTTCACGCCCCTATAAACTTTTATCAAGAATGATAAAAGCTCACAGGTTATAGAAACACGGTATGTTTTAAATTTATAAACAAGAAATAAACACCGAATCTGTAGCGAACCCACAGTGTATGGGCAATTACAGTTAGGGTAAGTATTCCAAGGTCGAACTTAGGGACTAAATGTTTGGAATGCAGATGTGATCACAGAAAGGGTAAATCAAAATAAAAGAACGAGGTTGGAAAAAAGGGAAGAAAGATCAAAGGAGTTTTGAAGGGTTTTCTGTAAAGTTCACAATCAAATAACAGATTTGATCGAAAACCAAGTAAAACAGACAAACGAAAGTATATCAATAAAGAAAATGCGGATTCCAAGGATTCAATGTCATCGTTATTACGCATGGACTCAGGAAATCTCTCAAAAGATCTATGGTTACAAACTTCAGGGAAGAACGTTTCTAATCTGATAGTCTATTACCGAGTAAGTCTCAAGACTATCTAGTTCCAAACCAACTATCTATTACCGGGTAAGTCTCAAGGTAGGGAGGTAGGAAATTCTAAACAAACCAAATTCCGAACTAAGGGAAAGGTAAACCATTACCGGGTAAGTCTCAGGTATTACCCTACTTAGGACAGAATCTAGGCACACTCAACCCAATAGAGGTTTCCGTCTCTATTACCTATGGTCGAACACTCCAGTATCCAAACGGAACATTACCGGGTAGGTCTCAATTCCGGTTTAGGTTACTAGCTAGATGAATTCAAACTAGGTTTAAGAACAGGCCAACCATAGGACTTCAAAGCTACTCAAACCAAGCAATAAGCACAATTCCATCATTGTCCGGGTAATAACGAATCCCAATTCACCTTGGATCCACACGAGTTTTAGCCAACAATCGACATTTCAAACGCAATCATCAATCCACTCAATTCAATGGAAGAAACAATCATCAATCCAAGTAATTCAATGGAAGAAGCAATTATCAATCCAATCAATTCAAGAGATTCAAGAGAGTCAAGAGATTCAAGAGAGAATGCATAAACAAGAATCTAAAATAGAGATTAAAGAAGAAACTCAGCTTTATTGATAGAGGATTAGCAAAACGTCAGATTCCCCAATATGCGCGAAGTTTCTCCAAGCTCCAACAAGTTCAACAATGGCCAACAATGGCCTAGGGCAAAGGGAGAAGAAAAGGGGAAAAAGCACTCTCCCAAAGGAGCTCAAAATTTTGAATGAAACGGGAACCCCCGGAAATCATTTAGGGCTTTCCTTTTATATCTCGCAACGGGCTTCCCTAAAACAAATCCGAAAATTAACGAAATATTTCGGCGAACAGGAATCTCAGTCGGAAATCTCGGTCGGTGACCGAGATTTTTGAAAGTCGGGGCCGAGATTTGCTTCGTGATCCAGCGTTGACGAAATCTCGGTCAGAAATCTCGGTCAAATGTGAAAAATCTCGGCCGAGATGGAACAAATCTCGGCCGAGATGGGGACCGAGATTCTTCAACAGAAACTTCTGATATGGGATCTCGATCGAGCTGGCTCGGATCTCGGCCGAGATTTCTCGGATCTCGGCCGAGATCATGTGGATCTCGACCGAGATTGCTCCAATCTCATGCGTATCGTCTTGGCTCGTCTTTTCCTCCTTTTCCCGTGCCTGCGTGATCGCTCCTAAGCGTCCATCCCGAGGCCTAATCCTCAAATGCATCGTTTTAGCTCCGAAACACGCCAAAATACCTACAAAGACACCAAAAGTGTGTGTAGACATCTATACTCGCAAAGTTGCATTAAACAAGTATAAAGAACACAACTTAAGGCTAAAACATGCATGCGGGAAAGGAAAAACTAACTATAAGCTCTACTAAACTAGGTCGATAATTCATGTTATCACTACCTATGGCATCCAGAAATGGCACTTAGAGAACTTAGCATAAAGTTCTCTATTTTGTAAAACCTGTAACACAGTCCTCAGCTGTCCTGCATGTTCCTCTCTGTTGCGAGAGTACACCAGAATATCATCTATGAAGACTACCACAAACTGATCCAGGAAGTCGATGAATATGCTGTTCATTAACTCCATGAAGACTGTTGGGGCATTCGTAAGCCCAAATGGCATCACTACAAACTCGTAGTGTCCATATCTGGTTTGAAAGGCTGCCTTGTGCACATCCTTCTCTCTCACCCTCAACTGATGATGTACTGAGCGTAGGTCAATCTTGGAGAACACAGTCGCTCCCTGAAGCTGATCTAACAAGTCATCAATACGGGGAAATGGATACTTGTTCTTGATGGTCACCTTGTTCAGCTCTCTATAGTCAATGCACAATATCAACGATCCGTCCTTCTTCCGTACGAAGAGGACAGGTGCTCCCCACGGGGATACGCTAGGGCGGATGAAACCCTTCTTAGCCAACTTCTCAAGTTGCTTCTTCAGCTCAAACATCTCGACAGGCACCATCCGATATGGGGCCTTCGAGATCGGTCTCGTACCAGGCTCTAACTCCATACAAAAGTCCACAATCCTCTGACGCGGCAAATTGGACGACTCAACAAACACATCTGTAAACTCATAGACCACTGGGATATCCTCTAATGCTGGACTATCTCTCTCCTTCATGGCATGACACCAGAAGGCCACACAACCCTGTGCAATAAATCTCGCTGCCCGTATCGAGCTGATAACCATGCTTGACTTTCCAAGGTCCCAACCTCAGAAAACCTCTATATGACCTAACTCGGTAGAGAGGGTTACAATCCTCCTACCTACATCTAATACTGTCTGATGCCTATCCATCCAATCCATACCTAAAATGACTTCTTCATGCTCTAATGGCATGACAAAGAAGTCAACAAGTAATACACGAGTCCCTACAGAAATGGGACAATCACGAATCTAACGGGTACCTCTGACCCTACTACCATCGGGTGACCCTATACTAAAGGGTATCCCCTCAGTCATATCTAGACTCAGACGCTCAACACATGCATCAAATATAAAAGAATGCGTAGCTCTAGTATCAAATAAGACTCTAACAGGTAAACCATGAATCAGAATGGTACCTGTAGCAGTCGGTGCATCTGGCTCCTCTACACTCCTCAACTCAAAAACTCTACCCTGAGCTCCTCTGGAATCGGTGGTACTCCCACCACGACCTCTACCTCTACTCGGCCCAGGAGTAGATCCCTGAGTAGTAAGACAATCTGGGACTCTCTGCTGTCCCTGTGTCTGCTGCTGCTGAGGTGGCCTCTGTCCACCTCCCGCTACACTAGCAGGAGAAGAACCCTGCTGAGATGAAGCTCCACCTTGTTTACAGAAGACAGTTATGTGGCCTGGTCTGCCACAAGTGTAGCAAGTCACTGTCTGCCTCGTGCAATCTGGTCATATATGTCCATAACCACCACAGTTGAAGCATTGTATTCCCTTATCTGCAACCGGTGCATATAAGGGGTAACTCTGGCGTCTCTGGCCTCGCCCTGAACTAGTAGCTCCACCAGCACCACTGGTTTGTCCAGTTTGTTGTATCTTCTCAGATCTTCCGGTATGAGAAGCTCTCCTCTGTCCAGCCCGCTCCCTCTCATAATCAGAAGCCTTGTCCTGATAGTCCATCACGGACTCACAGTGAAATCCCGCCATATAGGTCCGGGTAACATCCCTCAGTCGTCGGGGGAATAGATACACATGCTGATCCACAGGAGGTGCAGTTGGGTCCAGCAAAGCCAGCTCCTCCTGGAATCTCCTGATAGCCTCAGAGACTGGTACATCCTCAAAGCCAGCCTCAACGAAATCCCGCAGTTTCTCCCTCTTCAATGAGGCAGGGCAGAAACGCTCTCTAATCATGCTCCTCATCTGATCATAACTAGTAACCTGACCCCATACTGATCTCCACCAATGTTGTGCCAAGTCTCTGAATAGAGTTTGCACTAACCCTATCTGTTTGTCCGCTGGACATCTAATAGACTCAAGATGAGTCTACATGTCCGCTCCACAGCTCCACCTCTAACCCCACCTTCCCAAAGAAAGGGGTACTCCCATCTGATGAAATGCCTTCAAACAAGTATCTGGTCGAGGCCCTCTATGCTTCTTTGGAACCTGAGAAATCTCAGCAGCACGTGCCGGTACAACTGGCACCTGAGTAACTCCATTGGATCTCCCAGATGAGCCCTCCTGTGCTGGCAGACAGGGGCACGTCTACCTGCTCTGGCAGCCTCCTCCACTCGTTTGATATACGCACGGAACTGTGATCCCCCATGGAGACATTATCTGAGTCATCTGATTGGACTCTCTGTGATCCCTATCTCCCGGCTGCACCTTTCCCAGTCTTAGGAACGACACTCTCAGCAACATCCTCGTGAATCTCCTCCGCTGCACGTGGATTACCGGCGGGAATCCAACCCCGTCCTCTACCTACTGGAGGAAGAGGGGGTCTACCCCTACCTCGTCCAACTAAAGATAAGGCTCTAGTTCGAACCATCTACAGAGTATACAAACCTAACTTAGAAGGCTATATATATGTCATATGTATAGATATATATATGCTAAAAGTCCATCACAACATCACATAAGGTAATATCTATATATATATATATCTATACTGCCGAGATCTTCAGAGGGGTGATGGCTTCTCGTACACGCTATCCCAAAACATTTGTACTCATTTTGAAAACCAAAACCTTTTGAAAAGTGAGACCCCTTTCGGGTTATGTTTATTTATCTATTCGACCTTTATCGCAGATTGCAAGTTCCATTGTTGTCAACCTAAGGCGCTGATACCAACTTTGTAACACCCCGAATCCGTAGGACTCGAGGTGCTACTGGGCTAGGATCTCACTATGGATCCTGACCCTAGTCTGATAACAAGTTCACTGGATCTTACAACAAGGCACAAATAGGTTAAAACAAAATATCAAACTGTAATATATACATATCAAAAGGTATACAAGGTACCGCTGAGTACAATCAAAACATATATCTGTACATACAACATATCCCATAACACTCGCATAAACCTAGTGTACAGAGCCCTCAACGGATCACCCCATCTGGATCACTCTACAGCTTTCCTAACCTGCAAAGGATCTACAACACGGTATAAAACCGTTAGCTAACCATACAAATATATATAGATAATGCATAAGCATAAGCACAAACACAAGTCAGGAAATCAGAAACACATAATCATGCGGTCACACATTTACCCGGTTAATTATCTTTATAACGTCCAACACTCAAATCGTATATATATGAATATGAATATATGTGACACGAGTAATACATATTCCTCGCCTCTCGGTGTTGTTGTCAGCTGGAGTGGTAATCTGGTAACACTTTCCCGTATACCCTATGTGAGTGGTAGGTGCCCGTCCCACATCCAGATCTGACCTGTCCGCAGAGAACCTCCCAGTCTCCCAGCGGGATGACAGGGCAAGTTGTCACAACCCTACAATGGGCGGTCACTAAACCATAGGTCGGTAATAATCAATCATCACATGCTATCAAGCATATATCAAACACCACTCATGCATACATCCAATATAGAGATGGTAGCTAAGTAAGTCCTATGGACTTACCTCAACCTCGAAGTACTCTCAAACCGATCAACTCCAATCTGGAGGACATCACTTCCTAATAACAAGGCATAAAGAGATATTACATCTCCTATCAATCAAAGGGGTCACACCTAGACCCAAGGGATCCATAAGGATCATATCCAACTTATAAACCTCAATAATCTACTAAACCTTAAAGCCATAACCGGCACATATCAACATCATACTCATCATCATTCTATCCTCATACACATACCTAGCATGCTACTAACCCGCTCATACTAGGAAAGGAAAGGATATACACTACTCTAGTTAGATCCTGTACAAGACGCACCTGCGTGACAAGAGTGACGTAGGGGCGAAGTGACCGAAGGCGCAGGCGCGGCGGCGCTCCAACGCAGGGGCGGTGACCGTGGCCGCAGGGGCGGTGACCGTGGCCGCAGGGGCGGTGGCTTACGGGCGCGGGTGCGGTGACAAGGTCCCGCAAGGGCGGCGGCGCATAGGCGCGGGGGCGGCGACAATGTAGAACGTAATCTCCCGACTTCTCTTCCACTCTTCACGTGATCAATTCACGTCTTCATCATTCTACAACCACATTCATATATGTATATATACATACAAACATCAATATGCATCCTAGCACATCTAATCCTAAGCTAAGGAAGAGGAATCAAATGAAGAAAGAAAGAAGGAAGAAGCAAGGAGCTTACCTACTGTTGTGATTCAACCAAGGAGATGATCCAAAACCACTACCTCAGCTGGCTCTCAAGCTCAGCAACAACACACAACACCAACATCCACCAAAGCCACACAATTTCTCTTTCAAACACAAAGGAAGTCCAGAACAAGATCAAGGAGAGGAAAGGAAGCAAGAAGAACGTGAGAAAGCTGGGATGAAGTGAAGAAACCCTTGATCCTAAAAGGTTAAGGAAAGAGAAGGTAAAGCATGGTCAAAAGGGTCAACAAAACCGGCTGCAGCCGCAGGGGCGGAATACACGCTCAGCCGCAGGGGCGGCTCCACGGACCCGCATGGGCGGCTAAGCTGGCTCAGTTTCTAAAGGTCACGGCTCTTACAGGATAGCCCTTTCCAACCAGAATTATACATCATAATCGGTATTTAAGAGAGACTGAGACGCAGGTGGATCTGGTGTTTGTTTAGTGTATTTGGTGAGTGCTTTTTGGACAACCCAACTTTCGTGGTGATTAGATACTTACTTGCAGTTGGTGAGTTTCTTGGCTTCATTTTAGTCATTTGGGAGAATCCAGCTATTTTAGTTTTATACTCAATTGGAAGATGTTAAATGTGATTTATTTTTTAACAATTATTGGAATTAGTTTGAGGATCTTAATGATGATTTAATTTCTTGTACGGATGGCATATTAATAGGGACTTCCCTCACGTGTTTAGCAATGTCTCTTCACAACCCTAACTACTTAAGCTCTCATTCTCAGTTTTCCGGGGTACTGTAGAAGTCTTGCCGATGTTCGAAACCCTCTCCACATAGAAAGCTAGAGAAGAAAATAAAGAGAAAGTGAGTTCTTGAGTGAGAGTTCAAGAGATCTTGTGTGATCTTGAGTGAAGAAAGATAACGACCTTAAGCTTGACTGGAAGCTTGATTCTGGTTGCGTTGACATCATCTTTCTTACTGTTCTTATATGTTTCTCATCTTTTAGGGTTTTTTTTTATCTTGTTTACGAGTTGTTGTAACTTGTACTACTACGATCTACCTACCTAGTGAATTGGGACGGATTTTTTCTCCTGAAATTCCGCAGATTAGGGTTCTCCCGAACTGCGTAACCAAATATTGCGTGTGTTAGTCTTTAAATCGTTTTTTAAGTAAGATCACTCTAGATCTGAATGTATTTCGAGCAAATATTCTTCAATCTAGTTTTATCAAAAAGGATAATACTCCCGTTTCATTCAAAGTAGGCACTTGCATTGGCGACAAGAGAAAATGTATTATTAGAAAAGATAATTTATAAAATCAATTACATCGTATTGTTAGAGTTATTATGTTATGATAATATTGAGACAAAATCGTTGTTCAGTATCAACTAGGTCGGTCGTTAAGGTTAATCTTTTTCGGGTTAGGTGAACTACCTCTGGATCACTTGCACGGATATTGTTTAAGAAGATGGCTTCTGATAGTAGCAGTGAAAAAGAGAATCAAGGCAAGGAAGAAGAAGAATTAGGAAGACAAATTGTCAACAAGTTCTCAAAAGTACCTTTTGATATCAAGACAATTGGTAGCTTCATGTACAATAAAGATACGAAGCAAAGATCATATTTTTAGACTTATAATGTTATGATAATACGTGGCTTAGTACGTAGTGCCCCATATTGTTAGATTTATTATGTTATGGTATGAAGCAATGCTTTTAAGATCTTCAAGAAACGACATCTCTTCTTGAAGATCTGAAAATCTCTTATTACAATGAGATGACATATTTTTGGGGTTGGATAAGTCTCCTTAAATCATTTGTATTGTCCAAAATAATATATTACAAACCAAAGTTTTCTTACTTGCAAACTAACTTCTTAGATAAACTTCAGTTGTAATAGATCTCACACTGAACATTTTTTTTTGGTTAGAAGGAGGTCCGGTACTCTCCGCCATCTAGTCGCGCATTTTATAAATAAAAACAAGGGCTAAGTAGTCAGCACATGGGGGATAGTCCGACCCCTTACATCATCAGATAAAAGGTCCACTATACCCTCAGGAGGGTCATACAATACACGTAGTCCAAGGGAAAGATCAAAAGCAGTACTAGCAAGATAATCCGCACACTTATTCGCCTCGCGGTAGGCATGACGGAGCTGGATATTCTAGTTCCTACGTAAAAAGTCTTGGCCTTTACATACCAAACTGGAGAGAGGATGGTGATGAGGAAGGGTACGGTTAAGTAACGTGATTACCAATTGAGAGTATGTTTCTAGAATAATCAACTGATACCCCGAATCCCAACCTAACTTAAGACCATGCAGTACACCCCATAGCTCCGCAATGGGCACACTACACATTCCAAGATTTGCCCTGAACCCCATCAACCATCGTCCCTCATGATTCCTAAAAATACCCGCTGTAGTAGCATGTCCATCATCACGTCTAGCACCATCAGTATTAATCTTCACATAGCCTCGTTGTGGTGGTTCCCATGCTACGTGAAACACCCGTCGAGGTAAAGTAGTATCACCCTTGAGTTTAGTCCAAGCAGTCACATACTCTCGAACTGTGCGTCGAACAAACCCACTCCGATTGGGTACTTGTGCGCCATGGTCGAAAATAAGCGAATTCCTCCACTTCCAAGTCCACCAAATAGCCACTACAAAAACTTCATTCCAAACACACACATTATCAAATAAACGAGTATTAGAGATATTACCTCGAAACCAAGTTGCAAAAGGAAGAGTATAAAAATCCTCAAAGAAAATATGAGCATTCAACTCCCTCCACATCGTGTGTACAACTGAACAATCGCGGAATAAGTGGGTTAAGTCCTCGACTCCTCCCACACATATCGTACAAGCATCAGTTGGAGCGAGATGCCGCCGTTCCCTTTCCTGGTTGCATAAAACACCGCCTACCAAGACCTTCCAAGAGAAAAGGCGCGATCTGTCTTGAACTCTAATGGCCCATAAAACCTGAAAAATCTTACCCTCACAGTAGAGAAAAACATTAGAGTTCGCAATATAATTGTAACCAGTAGAGACCGAGTAATTCCCATCTGTTGTCAACTTCCATGAGAGCTCTTCACAGATCGCCAGAGGCTGAGACGAAAAACCTTGTGACGAAATATTATGATTAAAAACTCCGTCCGAAGGTTTAAAACTTGCAAGGCGTAGGATGATCTGAAACGGCAGAGAGAGATTGTCAACATTCCATCCTGTTAACGTATCCCAGTAATACCGCACAAAGACATCATGAGGAACCAAAGAATAAATTTCCGGAAGAAGAGCAGACAACGGTTCATCCATAAGCCAAATGTCTTCCCAGAAATGGATATCTGAACCATCACTTAGAGTCCAAATAGTACCAGCGGAAACAACCTCCTCCAGGTTACGTAAAATACCATTCCAACACGGTGAATGAGCACAATGTTGACGACCATCAGGTCGAATATATTTACCGCGCAGCACACGAACCCATAAACTTTTATCATCCTTAAGGAAGCGCCAACCAAGCTTTCCAAGCAATGCTTGATTAAGATACGTCATAGACCGAAAACCTAAGCCCCCATTACACTTAGGTTGGCAGAAAACACTCAAAGGTATAGTGTGCATCGTACGTTGGTAAGTAGTGTCTCCCCAAACAAAGTTCCTAATGGCCCTATCAATAAGGGAGCAAATACCCTTAGGGATGGTGATCGAAGCCATAGAAAACACCGGGATCGATGAGAGTACAGATTTAGCAAGAGTTAACCTTCCTGGAAAACTCAAATGCTTCCGTCTCCAACCATCAAGACGAGAAGTGATTTTGTCCAAAAGCGGTTGAAAGGTAGATTTAGTGACACGATCCTGAAGGATAGGCATACCAAGGTAATTCCCCAGATTCCTAGTCACATCCACACCGCACAAAGTAGCCAACTCATTACAAAGATCCATCGAAACATTTGGGGAGACATAAATCTTTGACTTAGCAATGCTAACTTTAAGACCAGAAGCCTTGCAAAACATGTCAATACATCCCATAATAACTCGCATCTGAGATACTGAAGCTTCAGGAAACAAAGTAATATCATCTGCAAAGAACACATGGGAGAGAGCCGGACCTCCACGGGAGAGAAAAATCGGCTTCCAATCACCACGCTCTACAGAATCCAAGATCAGATGGCTAAGTCTCTCAACACAAAGGAGGAAAATATAAGGAGAAATAGGGTCTCCTTGACGGATGCCCCTCTCCGGGATGAACTGCTCGGTCAACTCCCCGTTCCATAGTAATTGAGTCCTTACAGAAGAGATACATTCCTTAATCATAAAAACCCAAGTGTCAGGGAAACCTGCATTACAGGTAGTTTCTTCAACAAAATCCCAACGTAAATTGTCATAAGCCTTCTCAAGGTCAAGCTTCAAAAGCATCCACCTCCGACCAGAACGCTTTCGACGCATGGAATGCACCACCTCCTACATCAAGACAATATTCTATTGGATAAAACGGCGTGGAAGGAAACTTCCCTGTGTCGGACCAATCAACTCAAGCATAAGACCTTGCATACGTTGGACCATGACCTTGGAAATAACTTTATAACTGACATTACAAAGGGAAATCGGATAAAAGTGACTGATAAGCTCAGGCTTCCCCACTTTGGCGATTAGAGAAATCAAAGTGTCATTAATATCCAAAGGGAGTTGATGAGTAGTGAAAAACCGTACTACTGTAGCAAAAACCGACTAGATGCCAACACTTTTGAAAGAAAACCAGTTCGAAGCCATCCACAACTGGAGCCTTAAAAGGACTCATACCTTGATAGCTTGCCAAACTTTAGTCATAACCACAGGTAGCTCAAGGCTAGTCCAAAGAGAACTTTCCACGTCAGGAAAGGTTACTGCCCCAAAATAACAATCGGAGAGCGGAGTCACATCGGAAAGACTGAAGAGAGTGCGGAAAAAGGAGACTGCATGGGCCTCCAGAATATCTGCATCCTCGACCCATTGAGAGTCACCAATAGATAAACCCAAGACTCTATTCCTTTGTCGACGAATAATTGTAATTGTATGAAAAAAACGTGTATTCCTGTCACCACAGCATAACCAATCTTCCTTGGACTTTTAAAACCAAATAATCTCCTCCTGCTGTAAAGTTAAATCAAGAGCCTCTTTGAGATAAGCCTCGCGTTTTTGCAACCGCAGAGTCGTAGCAAAGCCGGGATTGGATTGGATTTTGAGAATCTTGCTCATAAGAATTTGCTTCATGCGAAAGACATTCCCAAAAACAAGACGATTCCACATTAAAAGCATAAATTTAAATTGAGAGAGAGCAGAACAAACCTCTGGTTTGTTGGCCCAACCAGTTTCCACCATTGGTAGGAAATTTTTATGAGTCATCCAAGCAGCCTCAAAGCGGATAGGCCGCCGAGACTCATTCATCCGATAAGCCGGATCAGTCTGTAGAAGAAGTGGAGAGTGGTCCGAAGAATAACGTGCGAAATGACGAATCTGGGCACCAGGCATTAACGAAAGAGCATCGGCACTCATAAGAATACGATCAAGGCGCTGGACAATTCTAGTGGTGCCTGATCGACCATTATCTCATGTATAATCAACACCAGTAAAACCCGGATCAATAAGCCCATACTTTTGAATAAAACTATGAAAAAACAGTGAGTCTCCATGTAAACGACCAGATCCACCTTGCCGTTCACACTGGGAGAGAATACAATTAAAATCTCCCCCAATAATAAAAGGCTCATGAATCTGACAGATCTCAAGATCCAGATCCTCCCAAAACTGTTGACGGCGGGTGATATCAGGTGGTGCGTAAACCATAATAAAATGATAAGAGGAGGACCCATTATCAATCCGAGCGTGAATAACAGATTTGTTTCTCCTTACAACGGATAAATTGGTTCTAGTCTCATCACACTGAGCATACAAAGATTATGTTAACTTATTCATTGAATTATGACAAGTTTCACTCGGTTGGCTTGTACTATGATGGGTTGTTCATTGTAGACTGTAATTATCTTACCTAACAATCTAACATATGTGATGAAACTTATTGTTTCACGTTCTTAGCCCACCCAACATTCAACATACTTCAATTATTGAGGTTTAAAAATATCATCATAACCCTTATCCGGTGATATCCGTTGAACCACTCTTCTTGTGACAGTTTTCTCTCTTGTACAGTTTTACGTACTTACTGATGATGCACCTTCATTTTTCTGTATAGCTTGAATCTTGTTATCTGACAATATCCTTCCAACCATACAAATACATCCAGTTGAATTCATCGGTGGTGTTTGTTTACTGTGTTTGGTGAGTTTTTTCTTTGCAGATAATAGCTTCAAGTTTTGTCGGTGTTTATGTAGTCAAGTTGAATTACTATAACTTGAATCTATATTTTTCGATAGGTTTTAGTTTGGGTTGTTTTTTCTGCACAGCTCCAACTTTCAATTAAGGTGATTGATTGCACGTAACCGGTGAGTATTTTGGTTTCGGTTCGATCATTATTTTTTTTCATCTTAAATTATGATTTAATTTGTAGAGCAGCTTCAACTCTTCAAATAGTTTGATGAAGGTTTAGCTAAGCCATTTCTTGTACGGATGTCATATTAACAAGGATATCCTTTTTTCTTCAATGGCTGAACTGGCCGTGTTAAACATTGCCAAGTCACTCCTTCCACAGCTGAGCACCCTAGCTAAAGATGAGCTCTTACTGTGGTACAACTCGAAGAATGAGCTTGAGAAGCTGGAGAACACCATAAGAACTATCAAAGATGTCTTACATGATGCTGGACAGAAGCAAGCAAGTAATGGTGTTGTTAGTGGATGACTTTCTAGGATTCGAGTGTAAGAGCCTTAGTCTTTAGGTGTTGATTCAGGGTTAGCCGCCCCTGCGGGTCCAGAGGGCCGTCCCTACGTGAAGCTCTGTGTTCCGCCCCTGCGGCTCAGGGAGTCCGCCCCTGCAGTTTCCTCCGGCAGCAGCCGGCATTGTTGACTTTTGATCATGCTTCATTATTCTTTGTTTCCAGACGAAGGGTTTCCTTCATTCTTCTTCAGCTACCTCACGTTCTTCTTTTCTCCTTCCTTCTCCTTTGATCTTCTTCTTGTTTTTCCTTGGTTTGCAAGAGAGTTGTTGTGTGGTTTTGATTGATGATGATGTTGGATGTTGATGCTGAGCTTTGAGAGCCAGTTGAGGGTGTTGGTGCTGATCTTTCCTTCTGTTTAGGATCACAACAGTGGTAAGCCTTCCTTTTCTTCCTTCCTTCTTTCTTTCTTCCTTTCTTCTTTGCTTCCTTCCTTCTCTTTTAGCTTAGGATTGGATCTCCTAGGTATATATGTTGATGTTTATATGTATATATATGTATTTGTTGGATTGCTGGACGATGAAGACGTGAAGAATCAAAGAGTAGTCGGGAATCAGTTTCTGCACTGTCAGCGTCCCAGTGCCGCCGCCCCTGCGTTACCTGTGTCGCCGCCAATACGTGGGAGTGCTGCCGCGCCTGCGCCTCCCGGTGCTTCGCCCCTGCGTGCTTCCTGTCACACAGGTGCGTCTTGTGTAGGACCTACCTAGAGTGGTATGGATCCTTTCCTTTCCTAGTATGAGTGGGTTAGTGGCTTGCTAGGTATGTGTATGAGGATAGGATGATTATGATTATGATATCGATATGTGCCGGTTATGGCTTTGAGGTTTAGTAGGTTGTTGAGGTTTATAGGTTGGATATGATCCTTATGGATCCCTTGGGTCTAGGTGTGACCCCTTTGATTGATAGGAGATTTGATATCTCTGCCTTGTTATTAGGCAGTGCTGTTCTCCGGATTGGATTTGATCGTGGTTGAGGATATCTTGAGGTTGAGGTAAGTCAGTAGGACTTACTTAGCTACCATCCTTATATTGGATGTGTGCATGAGTGGTGTTTGATATATGCTTGATAGCATGCGATGTTGATTATTACCGACCTATGGTTTATTGACCGCCCATTGTAGTGACCGTGATAACCTGCCCTTTCATCCCGTAGTGGAGTCTGGGAGATTCTCTGTAGTCAGGCCAGATCTGGTCTACGGGATGGACACTTACCACTCCCTTAGGGTATACGGGAAGGTGTGCCGACACCACTCCAGTTGGCTATTGCACTCAGAGTGGGATGATATATTCCTCGTGTCACATATGTTCATGTACATATTTATATACGATTTGAGTTTTGGACTTTATAAAGATGATTAACCGGGTAAATGTTTGACAACATGATTATGTGTTTATGATTCCATCACTTGTGTTTGTGCTTATGCTTTATCTTATATATGAATGGTTAGCTAACGGTTATATATCGTGTTGTAGATGCTTTCCAGGTTAGGAGGACTGTAGAGTGATACAGATGGGATGATCCGCTGAGGGATCCGTACACTAGGATTATGCGTGGGATATGGGATGATTTTGTTATGTATAGATACATGTTTTGGTTTGTACTCAGCGGTGTTCTGTAAACCTTTTGATTTATGTATTACAGTTTGATGTTTGGTTTTAATCTATTTGTGCCTTGTTGTAAGATCCAGTGAACTTGTTGTCAGGCTAGGGTCAGGATCCATTGTGAGATTCTAGCCCAGTAGCGCCCCGAGTCCCGTGGATTTGGGGTGTTACATCGAGATAGATGTATAAATCAGACGACTTGTTTGACACCATCTGTACTAGAGCGTTAAGAAAAAAAGTCATGGATGGGAGTAGGATAAAATAGGAGCTGCAACTTTTCTTCTCCAAGTCAAACCATATGGTTTTTATTGTCAAAACTGCTCATAAAGTGAAGGAGCTCAGGAGGCAGCTAGATGACATAGCAAAGGATATCACTGAGTTCGGTTTTACTAGAAGCACAACAATAGATGAAAAGCTTGTTATAAAAAAAATGCAGAAGAACACTCTTACATTCCGGAAGATGAAGTAATTGGCAGAGACAAAAACAAGGAGGAATTATTAACGTTGTTGATGGATAATGCTCGTGAGGCGGAACGTGTTTCTGTTCTTGTAGTGGTTGACATCGGAGGACAAGGCAAAACTACTTTAGCTTAGCTGCTTTACAATGCAAAGTAAATGGAGGAGTTCTTTGAACTACGACTTTGGGCTTGTGTAAGTGATTTCTCCAATTTAAAAAAAGCATTGGAGGAAATCATGGACACGAAAACATCTAGTCTAGATGGATTACAAAAAGCGTTGAGGGCCAAGATACAAGGGAAACGGTTTTTGCTTGTTATAGATGATGTTTGGGATGACATTCGCGAGCATTGGCTTCGTTTGAAACTTTTGTTGGATGCTGGTGACAGAGGAAGTAAGATTATATTAACCACGCGCTCAGAGACGGTAGCACATAATCTTGCCACCGTTAGGCCTCACCAAGCTTTAGGAGAGGCGTCAGAAGAGGATGAATGGATATTGTTTAAGAAGATGGTTTTTGATATTAGCAATGAAGAAGAGAATAAAGGCAAGGAAGAACTAGGAAGACAGATTGTGCACAAGTGTCCAAAAGTCCCTCTTGCTATCCGGACAATTGGTAGCTTTTTGTACAATGAAGATATTAAGCAGTGGTTTGCGTTTTGGATAATGAGTTGGTGAAAATAATCCCAAAGCATGAGAATATGATTATGCAAGTGTTGAAGATTAGCTATGATGACCTTCCCTCATCTATAAAGCATAAAGTTTGATAAAAACAACTTTGATCCATTGACAAGGCTTATTTCCTATGGTCGTTATTATAAGCTTATCAAGTTAAATCCGAACTTAATACTAACCAATGTATAGTGATTAAGTAAGGGTCGAACCCAAGGGAGTTGAACAAGTTTCTTCAACTCCTAAGTATTGCTAATACCTTCTTTTGCTTCAATTTGAATCTTTTATCTGGATCACAGTATTAGCAATATAAACTGACTCAAAAACATAAAAACGACTCTAAAAGCTACCTAAAATGATAGTGATTCCATCACCTATCATCCATCTATGAATGGCTCAGGGTCTTGAAATCTCTGATGAGTATCCATTCTTAGAGGATGTTGGTGAGAGTTACTTCTTGTACTTGCTACAAAGATGTTTCTTCCAAAATGTTGTTGAACATTACTTTGGTGTCAGTTTCAAAATGCATGACTTGTTCCATGATATGGCTGTCCAAGTTGCTACAAATGAATGTCTTACGATGAAAAAAGTCCCTGATGAGTTAGGAGAAATGTTTCCCCGACATTTGCTTGCGGGGGAAATAAAAGGATCACTACTTGAGTGTAAAGGAATGCGAAGCCTAATGTCTCCTAAAACAGGTTTTGTTGAGAACGTTGTTAGATGGTGTTATGTTAAATTTGATAAGCTTGAGAACGTTAAGTTTGAGGTATTTGAACACAGAGGGAATCCTAAATTCCATAGGCAAAAATCTGCTAGTATTGAATCTTGTTGATTGTTGGAATCTTGTGAAGTTTCCCGATGAACTACAAAGGTTGATTAGTCTCACATAATTAGAAACTATGGGATGCAAAAAGTTGGATCATATGCCTATAGAATTTGAGAAGCTGACTTACCTATTTATGCTTGATCGACTTATTATGATTGAAAATCATGTTGGATTAAAGTGTTTTAAACATCTTAACAGCTTGACGGTGTAATTCGTATCCTACTTCTAGGAGGTGAGTGGAGATATTGTGTTGAAGATGCCAAGGAGTCGATGTTAAGTACCAAAACAAAATTAAGTGGTTTAATCTTAGGTTGGAAATCTCCAACACAAGGAGAGGAGCCGTATACTGAATCATTTCATGCAGTGTTAGATAGTCTTCAACCGTCCAACAATGTTAGTCGTCTAATTTTTCGATGGTTATAATGGAGTAAAAATTCCAAAATGGTTTTCTTGTTTGTGTAACTTGGTCGACTTAACTTTGAGATACTGTTATACATGTCGTGAGCTTCCAAATCTCTGTCACCTCATTCAACTCAAAAGATTGACGTTCAAAGCTATACCTCTTGTAGAGTATGCGGAGAGTGTTTTTGTTATGATGGAGAATAATTTTTCCCATCGCTTGAAGATCTCTATATTTTAAGAATGAAAAGTTTAAAGGGGTGGTGGAGGTCAGCTGGAAAAGAACTTTGTTGTAACACCCCAAATCCATAGGACTCGGGGCGTTACTGGGCTAGAATCTCACAATGGATCCTGACCCTAGCCTGACAACAAGTTCACTGGATCTTACAACAAGGCACAAATAGATTAAAACGAAAACATCAAACTGTATATGTATATATATATATATATATATATATGTATATGTATATATATATATATATGTGTATATATATATATATATATATATATATATATATATATATATATATATATATATATATATATATATATATATATATATATATACATATATACATATATATATACATATATACATATATATATACATATATACATATATACATATATACATATATACATATATATATACATATATATATATATATATATATATATATATATATATATATATACATATACATATATACATATATATATATATATCATAGGTATACAAGTTATCGCTGAGTACAATCAAAACATATATTTGTACATACAAAATATCTCATAACCCTCGCATAAACCTAGTGTACGGAGCCGTCAGCGGATCACCCCATCTGAATCACTCTGCAGCTCTCCTAACCTGCAAAGGATCTACAAAACGGTATAAAACCGTTAGCTAACCATACATATATATATATATATATATATATATAGAAGATGCAAAAGCACAAACGCACTTCAGGAAAAGCATAAACATATAATCATGTTGTCACACATTGACCCAGTTAATTATATTTATAAAGTTCAACACTCAAATCGTATAAATATTTGTACATGAACATATGTGACACGAGAAATATATAATCCTCGCCTCTCCGGTGTTGTTTCCAGCTGGAGTGGTAATCAGGTAACACTTTCCG